>JACTOM010000902.1:705012-740064 GCA_015832385.1 Elymnias hypermnestra | reverse complement strand
AGACTGACAAAAAGGATTTATGAGTCAAGAGTGAATGCGAAAGTTGGAAGGGGAAGACCGAGGCGAACGTTCCTGGACCAAATCCAGGACATTTTAAATAACGGCCAGGTCAAGAGTACTCTAAACCGACGAACTTGTATGAAAGGTTTAATGAGATTGAAAGAAGCGAAGGAGATATGCAAGGATCGTGGCAAGTGGAAGGATGTTGTCTCTGCCTACCCCTATGGAAATGAGGCATGATGCTATTTATGTATGTATAAAATCCCTTATATATTATATATTTGCGTAAACGGGGCTTGAGTGTAGAACTGAAGTAATAATAATATGTAACAAATATTGGACATAACGTCTGAAATAAGGTCCCTTCAATGTCGTTATATCCGGTTTCAACTGTTAATATTTCACCGTTTATTTAAATGTTATAACTTTTAACATTTCATATTCAAAAAATCATATAATTAGTACAAAAGGTAGTATAGTAATCGATAAATTTATCTTTGAAACACTACTCTACAAAATTATGATTTTATACATGACTCTTTATACGTAGGGACCAACGATATACATATGTGGAATACATATAAAATGATATTGCAAAAGCTTCCGGTTTTACTTGTCTTTTATAACATAAAACAATTTAAAAAGAGTAAATTTTATTGAAACTACATTTACAAATATAATCCTATTGTATTTAAAATCAGATATTTATTTGATAAAATTAATGTAGGTAGTTCTTGATTTTACTTTGTCCATACAAAAGTAGGAGTCAACTTACTGAATTCCATTTTGTATAATAAACGAAACCTTGCCTCCCAAATTCGTAAGCTCCTTCCCCTTTTTAAAACGAAACCTTGCCTCCCAACTTCGTAAGCTCCTTCCCCATCAATTTTTAAAGAAAACTTTGCCTTGCAAACTCGTAAGTTCCTTCTCCATTATTAAAACAAAACCTTCTCTCCCAAACTTGTAAGATCCTTTCCCTTTTTAAAACGAAACCTTGCCTCACAGACTTGTAAGCCCCAACCTCTTTTTAAACGAAACCTTGCCTTCCAAACATATCAGCTTCTTCCCCTTTTAAAATCAAACCTTGCCTCCCAAACTTGTCAGCCTCTTACTCTTTTTAAAACAAAAACCTTGCCTTCCAAACACATCAGCTTCTTCCCCTTTTAAAATCAAACCTTGCCTCCCAAACTTGTCAGCCCCTTACTCTTTTTAGAACAAAAACCTTGCCTTCCAAACATATCAGCTTCTTCCCATTTTAAAATCAAGCCTTGCCTCCCTAACTTGTAAGCTCCTTCCCTATTCTAAAACGAAACATTGTCTCCCACATTTGTATGAACGAGGAACAAAAAGCTCCTCTTAAAGACAAATCTAGATTGTGATGCTGTACAGGACAAAGAAATAAACCAATCAAAGACAAGTAAAATCGATGTTATATCGTTTGTTGTTAAATCGATTTGCTATAAGTAATTTTTAAAAAGACGAGATGTATCATGGAGATATTTATTAATTATACGAAAATAAAGTTGGGGTCTCTACAGCATTGAGTCCTCTTATCCGGGTTGTTAGCTCCCCTGACCCATTTTCCGTGGCAGTGGGGGGCTACCAGGGCGTAGAAACGAGTCGTGTGTCCAGGAACACCGTGACCCCCGCATCTCCATTTGAGATCTCTTCGAAGAGCTGCTGTTTCACACATCACACATACTGTGTTACCTGTTAAAGAAAATAAAGACGTTTTAAGTGGGCACTTCTTCAGTCGCCGTGTGAATTTGTATTTCGCTAGTATTGAACGAGACTGAGCCGCCACACTCAGCTATGTAACGCCTAAGGGTAACATACCTTCACGTAAAGCCTTGTAATCAGAGTCAGTGTGGCATGCCTTTGACACCTTGGTGACTTCAAATTCGACACAATATCTGAAACAATACATACAGGTATAATTTTAATGTGCCTGTTACTTCACTGAACTCCTCCTAAACAACTAGACAAGTTTTGTTGAAATGTGTTGTGAAATATATAACGAATTTAACCATTTCTATACGGGATCGTGAATTACGCGGCTGACACTTCCAGGAACAGGTAGATTTTTTTATGTACACGCACTCACAGGCACAAAAACAATTCCATTTCAGATTAACTTGTAAATATGTCGATAAAAATAAAATAATACATGAACAATACAGATTAAACTAGAAAAACATCGATATACAATTTCCTAGCTCGCTAAACACACATCTAATATGTCGAATGTACAGACGTAAACATATGCGCCTGCAGACAAATACACACAGACAAAGTCATGCACACGTACACGCAAATACACTTAGGCATTCACGCTTGTACACGTACACGCAAAACCACTTACGTACACGCTTCTATTTGTACACGCAAATACACTTACGTAAACACGCTTGTACACATACACGCAAAAACACTTACGCATTCACATTTGTACACGTACACGCAAATACACTTATGTACACACGCTTCTACACGTAAACACAAATACATTTACGCATATACGCTTGACTGCCTCATTGGTTTAGCATGTTCGACTACAGACATGAGGTCCTGGGTTCGAGCCCAGGATCGGGCCAATTCTAAAGCGATATTGAGGTTTCTATTAAGATTTTCTCAATATTTGCCGGAAAATTTGGCGGTGTGATCCACCCCCGTGCGTCGGAGAGCACGTTAAGCCGTCGGGCCTGGGCCTGATCTCTCTCCAGCCGTGTCGGATCACTGCCACATTCGACTATGAGAGTGAAGGAATAGAAAGTGCACTTGTGTAATATGCCTGCCAATCCGCAGTGGAGCAGCGTGGTGGGTCTATGCACTAAAACCCTCTCTCATATGAGTAAGGAGGCCTGTGCCCAGCAATCGGACGTTAATGGGCTGCTACTTACCTTTTATTCACGCTTGTAAACGTACACGCAAATACACTTAGTTCACATGCATGCACGCACGCACAGTCCCACGTACACACATAAACACACGCAAATACATGCAACGACAGCTTTGGAAACTTTATTTCTTCCATTTTACATATTATTAATAAATTGTTGATGTGTTTTGTTTAAAAAAGTCTATGTAGACAGCTCCAACAGTTAAAAGGTAATAAAAAAGAAACATGGTGCAACTCGCTTGCTAAAAATACACGCTTGCAACTCAAATATATACTTACTCTCTGTGTGAATTAGATTCTGGGTCATCAGGGTTCCGTAAACGTAGATTCTTTCTGATGTCCACAGTTTCATTGGAGTGGCGACTCACCGAGAGACTTCCAGGTAATATCATTGCAGGCTCCTCTGTTTTAACAAAAAACACATCTTACTTTTCTGGCTTTCTAACATTAATTCAAATATCTTTACTCAAGTAGGCTTATATAGCGCTTTTAGCAAATTCAAATTATAAAATTCTTCATTCAAGTAGTCTTTTACAGAAGATTTATCAATTTCAAAGTTCTTAATACCAGTAGACTTTCAAATTCAAATTTTATCAAATTCAAACTCAAAAATTCTTTACTTAAGTAGGCTTTTACAGCATTTTCTTCAAATTCAAATTTAAAAATTCATTACTCAAGTAGGCTTTTACAGCATTTACTTCAAACTCAAATTTATTTCAAATAGGCTTTTACAGCATTTATTGAAATTTAAAAATTTATTACTCAATTAGGCTTTTACAGCACGTTCTTCAAAATCGTATATTTTTTTTACAATACAAAAACGTTCTCTACTTAAGTAGGCTTTTACAACACTATTTTCAAGTTTAAATTTATAAATTCCTAATTCCAATAGGTTTTAAAAGCACATTCTTCAAATTCAAATAGGCTTTTACAGCACTTATTGAAATTTAAAAATTTATTACTCAATTAGGCTTTTACAGCACTTTCATCAAATTCATATAATGTTTTCAAAATACAAAGAAGTTCTTTACTTAAGTAGGCTTTTACAACACTATTTTGAAGTTCAAATTCATAAATTCAAATAGGTTTTAACAGCACTTTCTTCAGTCATACATTTTTAAAAATTCAAATAGGATTTTACAGCACTTTTTTTAGTTCAAAAATTCATTACTCAAGTAGGTTTTTACAGCACTTTTTGAAAATTGAAAATTCTTTATTGCAACTAAAAAAGTGTTAAGACGAAAGCGTAGTACAGCCACTTTAACCTTTCCGGCATTTAGTATCAAAAATATACTTGCCATCCGATCGGGGGTACAAAAAGACCCCAGTTTATATCACTACAATAACCTCTGACCTCATAAGTTATTTAATATTTATTTTATTGACATGTTTATTTATCATGTTTGTTTGTGACCTGCATTGGACGCGACCCTGGACTCGGACCTACAAGCAGTCCAGGTCGAATCGGTCCCTGAGACGGCGGGAGGAGAAATATAGGGGAGAGATTCCACCTAGGGGTCGAACAGATGTGAATCAGCACCTACCTGGAGTAGTATCAGTATCAGTAGTATCAGCACCTACCAGTCCTGGGCACCGATCTCCTCGGGCGGCGACGGCCCTGGCAAGTGTCTGAGACGTGGATGTGTTTATAAATGTGTGTGTAATTTGTGGGTGTGTACTGCAAAGCGTCGCGGAGAGCTGCTCTCGGCGACGGCGGACTTTTTATCCACTCCAAGGCGGTCCTGTGCTCTACCAGGCACAGAAATGTTCAAGAACTAAAGGCCACGTGGGCCGAATGGACTGTAGCCGCGTGGACTTGCGGACTCGCGTAAATCGAGAAATCGGGGCCACTTAAGATCCTCATCGCGACGACTTCACCACTTGCAGTCACAAAAACCAAAAAACCGCGTGGAATTACTGCACATTTCACGAAAAACACGATCGGCGCAGGAGGCGCCCTCTAGTGGTAGACGCGCCGCTTTCCGATACCGGACGTATGCGGCCCCTGCCTAGTACTCCTTCTGCTCAGGATATCAAAGAAAAAGGCTGCAGGTCCAGCACAACAAGTGCCTACGTCTGATAGTAGGAGCTCCGAGGTACGTCAGGAACAACGTTATCCATCGTGATACCAGGACGCCCACCGTGGAAGTGTTCGTCCGCCAGCTTGCGAGGAGTATGTTCCGCCTGGCGGATAACTCTCCGTATACACATCTCCACCGCATTGCCAGCCAGTACCAAATAACGGCAAACACTGGGCGTCGTCTGCCTCGTGAGCTCCTGCTGTCACCACCACCAGCCGTAGGCGATAGCAGCGAAGATGACGCGGTAGCAGCAACACTCGGAATTGACCAGGATGGACCCGCTGGTGTCACCAGCGGGATCCAGCCCGTATACAATACGGGCAAAAAAGAGTACCGGGCATTTACTGAATGCCCGAGAAAAGATGCCCGGCAAATGAGGCCCTGCCTCGAGGCCCGTACCCCGCAGAATGCTGCGATGAACCCAACACACAAAGCTGGCAGATGGCGCGAATACGCCGCTTCCGAGTACTAATGCTCAGTACCAGATGGCGCGAACAATGTTATATATTTATGATTTATTTTCTTGGCAATATTATAAGTTTTGTTTAGTATTTTTGGTGTTCATTAGCTTTAGATTTTTTTGTTTTATTTCTAACTTTTTTTGTTATGTTTTTTTCTATAGCAAATCTCGGAAATTCTATTAAAGACCCCCTTTTATCTGAAACAGTGTCATCGGGACTTAGTAGTATTGGATAGGACTTACATTTGTCGCATACAATTATAGCTTAGGTAATATCGTTTCATAGAAGAGCAGATATTTCCCTAAAATCCGAGTTTACTGCGGAATTGCGTTACACAGTATCCCGAACGTGTCCTATCGAGTTAACGCAGTTGTTTGTTCTGCCGAAACATGTTTGTGATCAGTAAATAACTGCCAATAGTTAACCTATTTTAAAGCCAGTGTATTATGAATACTGCACTAACATTATCACTGATATCCCTACTTGGTTTAGTGGTCAGTTTGTTTGCCTACAGATAATACATCAACCAGACGCGCTTTCGTAAAATTTACGACGTTTTTCTGTAGATCTATCAAAGAGAAATCACACCTCACATTGTTTTGTTGTATCTGGAAGGGATGAAACCTCCAAAGTGGCATTTTTCCAAGTTGTATTGCAAACAAATTACACAAAACCTAGATTAATTATTAGAGCAAACCACGTGGAAAACCGTTGGATTAAAATCCCAACTGAATTTTTTGAAGTAATGTGCAGTGCAGAGATGCTGAATTGACCACCATGTCAGTCCGTATACAGGGCCAAAGCACAGGGTCTATCCAACTGCAGCGTGGAGTACGACAGGGAGACGTTATCTTCCCGAAGCTCTTCACCGTGGCGTTGGAAGACCTCTTTAAGCTAATGGAGTGGAACGGTACATCACTCATCTACGGTATACCGAAGACGTGGTCATTATGGCAGAAACTCTGGAAGATCTTAATACTATGACCTCAACAGAGCTTATCAAAAAGTGGGCCTAAAAATGAACTCTCGAAATTGTTGACAAGTACACATGCTTGGGACATATAGTCCAGCTAGATAGATCCAATTTGGAGAAAGAGATCAACCTCCGGATCCAACTCGGTTGAGCAGCGTTCGGAAAGCTACATAAGACCTTTTCGTCCAATCAGACTCTCATTTCTTAGTGCTAGAAGACCAAAGTCTTCGAACAGTGCATGATGCCACGGATCGGAAACGTGATCGCTGACTATGGACCTCAATCAAAACCTCAAAGTCACTTAGCGTACGATGGAGAGGGCTATGCTTGGAGTTTCTCTACATGATCAAAATGAGGAGATCCGTAGAAGAACCAAAGTCACCGACATAGCTCTAAGAATCAGGAAGCTGAAATGACAACAGCCAGGGCACATAGTCCGACGAACCGATGGACGTTGGGATTCGAAGGTGCTGGAATGGCGACCTCGCAGCGGAAGGTGCAGTGTAGGCAGACTCCTCACCGGGTGAACCGACGACATAAGGAGGGTCGCCGGTAGCCACTGGAGTCAGGTGGCACAAGATCGGGCACAGTGGGTATCATTAGGTGAGACCTTTGTCCAGCAGTGGACGTCCATCAGTTGAAGTGAGTGAGTCAGTGAAATAGAAAAGTGCAAAGGAAATACGAACCAGTGCGATGTTAATAAAAATTATTTAGTTTAATTTTTTGTATATGTAATTCTATTTAATTATAATTCTACATAATTAGTATTCATATTAAAAAGTTTATGATTTTGTGCTTAGCCTTGCCTACAGATGTCACTTTGAGCGGGTAGCATTTTGTCGTAAAATTTACGACAACATTAGTTTTCGAGTACTTTTACGATAGATAAAGAAGGGTTTACTTGTATGTAAATTAGAGTCATCAGGACATGTGAGTGAGGCTTTCTTAAACGACATACGCGTATTGTAATGGTGCTGCCACACTGCCGTTTGTAAATATAGGAATTGTTACATTATGTTAGAAATTGTTGACGGCCTCGTTGGCACAGTAGTGCGAGTTCTCTCTTTGCTAGCAGAGGTCCCGGGTTCGATCAAATCAAATCAAAACAAAATATTCTTTTATTCAAGTATGCTCAAAAAGTACTTTTGAATCGTCAGTATTCTGTTCTTTGGTAAAAAATCTACCTCCGGTTCGGAAACTTGACTCCGCTGAGAAGAAACCGGCAAGAAACTCAACGGTTACTCTTTTAAAAATAGTTTTGTATGTTACAATGTGTAATAATTTGCTTCTGTGATCCCCGGTAGGACGAATTTAGGAACTTGTATTTTCTAATTTTGATATTACCTTCTGTATTGATAAATATGAATTTTAGTGAATCTGAAGTAAACTAACAAATTTGTCTCAATATGTGTACACCTAAAACGCGTTTCTCATATGAGATAACACCCTTTAAATGAAACAACTTTAAAAAGTTAAATTTACATTAATATCACCACATCCGGGATCGAACCCGCAACCTTACACCACCACTTCACACATAATTCCCCTTTCAAATATTGCAATGCAGCAACAAACGTAAGGTCATTGGCATTTATAAAATGCATAGACATCATTACATTACATTACATCTTCATATTTATAAAATGAACAGATTTACTTGTAAAACTACTGTTACTAATTATTTGCAACGTTTATCGTACGACGAAACAGAAAGTTTACTATCAGACTTAAGATAAATTAATATTTGTTAACTATAAATAAAATTGTATATTATAGAATAAATAAATATTACCCACGAAAACGGCGTACAATCCTATGCAATGCAGTCACTAGCACTCATCCACAGTCACACACACACACACACACCCCGTCACATATATCATAACTATATATCATAACTCAATCAGACACATACATTTCATTTTTTTCTTGTTATTCTTTATTTAGTTACTGTAAGCAACTCACTATTTGTTAGAAAGTAGTACAATAGTTTGTAAAAGAGGGAAGGCAACTGATGCTTATAGTACAGGGTAACCTAGTTTAGGCATCAGTGACTTACTCATCTTATCTGTATCGTTATATTAAGAAATATTGTTTTGATCCATAAATGTTTCAAATAAGTTGTGTACCAATAAAGATTTATTTATTTATTTATTTGATAACAGACAGTTATAGATTTTACCAAAAATCACACTCTTACTGTAAGCCGTTGAGGAGTTCCATTGATCTTCATATTTGACTACGACTAGCACTTGACCATACCCAAGTTACGGTAGGCGACTCAAATATTTGGATAGCCTATAGAAGATTCTGCCGAGTATCGTTGATTTGCTCCTAAGAATTGAAGAGTTCCGATACTTTGTCATGGATTCCATCATCAGAACCTTACCAAACTATCACAAAACAACCCTTGAAATATTTCATTTCTAATAAAGAATAACCTCCTCCTTTTTTAGGTTAAAAAGGGACGACGATACCCGCAGAATAGGTGTAACATGGAGAAGGCAAGCTCGCGATCACTTATTATGGAAAGATCTAGAGAAGGCCTAAGGATTGTTAAATAAAGGCTAATTATTAGACCGATATCCCTCGCGACTGTAATTGCCAAGATATTTGACAGTTTGCTGGACAGGAGGCTTAGCGATACCCTTACTTTCGAGAACGCCCAGTTTGGTTTTCAACCGGGGCTGTCTACGGAAACCGCTATTCTAACCTTAAAGCAGACTGTACAATATTACACGAGAAGAAAAACGCCGGTGTACGCCTGCTTCCTCGATCTGTCCAGAGCATTCGATTTAGTATCATATGATGTACTTTGGGATAAGATGGAGCGGGCGGGCGTACAGCCGGAGTTACTCGGTGTCATGCAGTTTTGGTATACCCACCAAAAGAACAGCGTGAGATGGGGAAAGCAGTTCTCTGAAACATACGGGTTGGAATGCGGCGTAAGGCAGGGGGGATTGACCTCGCCGAAGCTTTTCAATCTGTATGTCAATGACCTAATAGTGGATCTCAGCAGTAAGCCCGTCGGGTGCTGGGTAGATGGCGTCTGTGTAAACAACTTAAGCTACGCAGATGACATGGTGCTGCTGGGTCCCACGGCAGGTTCTATCAGAGAATTGCTGAAAATATGTGAGGAATATGCAGCTAGACATGGGTTACGATATAATGTGGCAAAATGTGAATATCTGATCTTTAAGGTCCCTCACAAACATGTCCAGTATGAGCCTCAAATTACTTTGAATGGGGCTACTCTTAAGAGGGTCACAATATTTAAATATCTGGGACATTATGTTTCGGAGGACCTTAAGGATCAGGCAGACATAGAGAGAGAGCGCAGAGCTCTAGCAGTTCGGTGTAACATGATAGTCCGAAGGTTCTCCCGGTGTAGCGAGGAGGTTAAAATTACGCTTTTTAAAGCGTATTGCCAGACCTTCTACACTGGGACCCTTTGGACTAATTACACCCAAAAGGCACTGGACACTTTTAGGGTTCAATATAATAACGCGTTCCGTATGTTGTTCGGCCTACCCAGATTTTGCTCGGCATCGGCCATGTTTACTGAGGCAAGGATGGATGATTTCTTTGCCCTGCAAAGAAAAAGGCTGGCGTCTTTGTTGACAAGGTTACGTTCCAGCACAAACAGCATCTTGAGGATGTTTATTGGAAAGATGGACTCACCTCTTTACCACCAATTCCTCAAGGTACAGTTTGGGCTGGATAGTAAGATGGGAGCTTATTGTTAATATTATTGTAATTAAATTTAGGTTAGATTAGGAAAAGTAAGATTAGGATTAAGTTATTTATGTTACTAACATAGTTATAAGTGATGTATTTACTAACACGAGTGAGCCTATGTTGCTAGAATAAAGAAATTTATTATTATATTATATTATTATTTTCTAATTTGTCTGAGTCTGGATTGGTGGGAGGCTTCGGCTGTGAGTTACCACCCTACCAGCTAAGATGTACCGCCAAACAAATTTGTGTTCCGGCACGATCTTAGTCTGTATCACCACTTACCATCAGACATCACAGTCAAACCTAAACTGTCAGCAAAAAGAAAATTAAAAAAAGAAACTGTTAAATGTAGAAATGTTTACATTTAATAACAATTGAAAACATAACATCAGCTCGCAGTTTGTGTTTACCCCTGCACTCTCCGCATAAACAGTTGTCGCCTGTATATATGTTTACAAACAAATTTTATTAGTTACAAAGTGTTAACTAACATTACCTAACATGAAAACCTTTTGTAACATTTTCATCGAAAGTATGTTAGAAAATGTTTACTAATGTTTACAAACATTGTTAAAAAGCAGTGTGGCAGCAGCATAATGCTTTTATGTAAACCTAGCTTTTTTAATACTCGTGTTATAGCATTAAAACCTTAAGTGGGGGATTTTAAATACTTCGCTTCCATTAAGAGATACCTTTTACGGGTACATCGCTATCAGCAGTACAGCCATGATGTGCTTGACATGCTCTTCGTTGTACCAGTGAAGGGCAGTGGTGTCCTCCATGAGCTGCTGGTTGGATGATATGCCTGCTCCGTTCCATGCTTCCTGAACCGCAAGTCGTGTCACATTCAGACCATTCCCCCCATCCAGAAACCACGCAATCCAGCACTGGAACAATACAGAAAGAAATAAAACGAAGTCTGTGCGTTCGTACATATCTTTTAAACTACTAAACCGATTTCAATGGAGTTTTCAGCAATAGATAGAGCGATTCACGAGGAAGGTATACATGTATAAGACATACATATTATATTACAATAAAAGCCGTTTTGCGGGTTACTAAGTGTTTGCTTTCCAGCGTCGATATCTAGAAATGATACATGGTTTATTACAGTATGTTTTTGAGGTTTTTAAAGATTTTTTTACATAATTTACTATCGTCTAAGAACATAAAAGCCTTAGGAAACCTTATAAATAACGTATAACTTACTCCCCCTCTTGTTACCTGCGTAGTTCTTTACACCGTGGAAACATGAGGAAACCTGTACTTAGTGTGAGTGTATTTGTCTCTTATCTGATCTGTCTTTAGTCACAGTAATACATAGTATGAAATGAAGTAGCTGCCGCTGTTTGTTAGCTTATATCTTTTAAACTACATAACATATTTTAATGTAGTTTTCAGCAATAGATAGAGTAATTCAAGAGGAAGCTTTACATATATAACACATACATATTATAGTACAGAAAAGTCTGTCTGTGGGTCACTGAGTATTTGCTTTCCAGCGTCGTTATCTAGAAATGATAAATGGGTTATTACAATACGTTTTTGAGGTTTTTGATGAATTTCTTTATATAATTTACTATCCACTAAGGACATAAAAGCCTTAGGAAACCTTATAAATAACGTATTACTTATATTTTCAACATAAAAAGGGATTTACAGAGAATGTGGGTCTAAAATAATTTACACCATCCACGACAGTACGTGAGGTTTATACAAAACATTAAATAAATGCCCGACCATTTTACTGACGCCTTCTTTATGAGATTTGGTAAAATAAGCCTTGGATTTATATCCTTATATAATACACAAGCATTTTATTAACGCTGGTAAGTGATGATACAGTTTAAGATTGTAGAATGTTAACCTTGAAGAGATTTCTAATTGTATCTTTACATAGTATAAAATGAAGTCGCTTCCTCTGTCTATTCGCTTATATTTTGTAAACTATCCAACGGATTTTGATGTCGTTTTCAGATTTGAATAGAGCGATTTAAGAGAAAGGATTATATATATAATACATATATATTTTAGTACAAAAAAGCCCAAAAATTCAAAGATTTGTAAGATGTCGTAACTTACATATTTTTGTGCGCTTAAATCGCAAATACTGACTATATCTCACTATCTCGATCAATTTAATGTACTATGGAATTGTAAGTGATGAAAAGATAGACAAATAATCCGCAATATTATGTATTTATCTGGAAAAGATAGCTCACTGTAACCATTTTTATCTTTAACATATTAAGAAAAAATTGTGTAATTTACCAAGCGTTTTTATACAATGCAGTATAATTTATTATCCAATTAAATATATTATATACGTTAGGTATTTCATGTAGATTAATACTGTCCTTGATAGCGTTTAATTAAAATGGATATCTTAGGAGATATTAGCGATTTAAGAAGTAGTGGCACAGCGGACGGGTGGCACGAGGTATAGCAAAGTTATATAAGAATATCACTTAAAAAACAATTTCCTTGTAAAAGGATTATGTATATTTATATATATATGGAAAGGTACATTGTATATTCATGTTTAAATGCCTCTTGTTGCCTACCAATTTATAACTATAACGTAATATTCGTGATTAAGATGGATTCCATTTGTTTCACCGCTTTAATTAAACGTCCGTTATCCCGGGACTCGGCAACCGTAAATAGCATTTTATATATTGTATATAATATATAAACGCATTAATAATTCTGTTTTCTATTTAACTAACATTCCCTCTTTGATTTGCTTTAAATAATTCTTAAGGTAAAAGACCTTTTTCATACAAAAATAAGAGGTAAAATAAACTCCTATAATAAAATAAAGTAGGTCTGTGTCTTTTTGCGATTAATACAAAAACTACTGAACGGATTTTAATTAAACTTTCACTAATAGATAGAGTGATTTTCAACGAAGATTTATGTATATAATTTGTCAAGGTTTTATTTGTAAATTGGGTTGAAATCGGTGTCAGAAGAAATCAAGCCGCTCCAGAGCTTTAGTCTAAGCTTTAGTCCAGAGCTTTAGTAAAAGCTGCCTAATTTATAAGAGATATAATAAAATAATGTATGGTAGAATTATTCCTCTTTTATAAATCTACAAAATGTTTTTACATTATATGTATCTAGCTTTACAGGATAACTCACTATATCCACTTTTTTGCATGAAAGAGAACGGTCTTACGTAGCAGTAATTAAAAGGTTAATTGGATATAATAGTAATCATTTACATTACAAATACTTTGTTTAAAGAGATCTTTGAGATGATTATAAAGAGTGGGGAGTGAAATAATTGCTGTAAACTAAACATAGTAAAACAAAATTATATTGTAACTAGCGGCCCGTCCCGGCTTTGCACGGGTAGACATAAATAGGTACAGATATTTAAGTTATAAGCTTGATAAGACTAAGTAGCTCTGAAAAGAACTTTTTAAGTGAAGGTAACCTAGTTCATAATGGTGCACCCCCTTCCCCCGTTTTGCCTTCCCTCGTCAAGTTAGTTACTCGATGCGCTGCGTGGCGGCCGCCGCCGGCATGTGTTTTTATTTTAATTTCATGATATCTTTTGAATGGAATATCCGATTTCAATAATTCAAAAAGTAATCATCAGGTATTGAGACAGTCTTGAATATTTGGATAAAAATTTGTAAATGGTATGGATAACACGGTCGGATTTTGATCGGCATTTCTATCAATTTGATAAATGTAAAAAAGTAGTTATAGTGACGTAACTAAAACAGTTAGACATATGGTCTCGCGAAGTTTTTTGTAGATATTGATATATTCTATAATATTGTCGAACATTTTTTTGTCCTATCATTAGTAATCTTCACAGCGTATGCGATGAAAGACATTTTATGGCTAATTTTTTTACACCTTCGGTTGGTTTTAATAGGAATTTCTAAAGATTTCTATAGTAATCAAGCACTAAATATAGCCTATGTTACTCAGTGATAATGTAGCTTTCTAATGAAAAAAGAATGATTAAAATCGGTCCAGTACTTTTTGAGTTTATTCGTTACATACAAAAATACAAATCTTTCCTCTTTATAATATTAGTGTAGATGATATTGGTAAACAAAGATACACGAATGAGTGTAGGTTCTTCTCAGAAAAGGAACGAACCCTCGTAACTTTAGATGATGATGAAATAGTTAAACTAACCCCACTTTGTTTTACGTAATTCCATATGGCGATTAATAAAAATAGCGGTGGGATTAGGAGGATGAAATATATCACAGATCTACCCAATATATACAAAAATTTCATCAAAATCGGTCAAACGTACGTAGACGCTTACTAAGACCGGATTTCTCTATAATACCAGGGAATATATGATATATACAAGCGTAGCTTCGCCTATGTGATGCTTATGTAACTTTGGCACAAGCGCTGTGCCTACGCTTGCTAAATCTATAATATCTTCCAAGATATCCATTTTAATGAAACGATATCAAGAGCATTTTTGATCTACATGAAGTGTACAACATATTTATAATATTTAATTAGATAATAAATATTATTCTATTGTATAAAACAGCTTGGTTAATAACACATTATTTTTGTAATATGTAAGAGATAAAAATGGTCACTGTGGGTTATCCTTTACAGATAAATACATAATATTGCAGACTTTTTTTATAGATTTTCAGAAGATATATAATTTCGTAGTACATTATTTTGATCTATATCGTAAGGTTTAGTCAGCGTTTGCTGTTTAAGCGCACAAAATGTTAGTTACCACATCACATTATAAATGTTTGAAAATCTCGGTTTTTCTTTGCTAAAATATGTATGTATTATACACATAAACATGCCTCGTGAATCACTCTATCTATAACTGCAACTTGAATAAAAATTCGTAGGATAATTTAAAAGATTTATGGTAATACATCGGAAGCGACTTTATAATGTAAAGATGATGGCTTAGTATTTAGGTACTACTTGAATAAGGATTTTTTTCAATTTGAATTTCATATAAATGAATTCAAATCATAAAGAAACTGCTGCGGTTTCATGAGTAAATGATTTCTGAACAAGTAACCGCCTAAAACAATATTAAAAGCTCCCCCAAAACTTAATATAAATATCCCGAATGTTGAATTTTGTTCCCTGTGTTCCCGCAAATTGGATCTGCCAACTTCACGATTGTTACTCGATTAATAATGCTCTGGAACATTCTATATAGATATATCGCTTTTTTAATCAACAGTGACATATCTCAAAAATAACCTATTTGCATAAGAATGGCTTAAAACAATGAAAATTAAATATAACTTTAACAATATATGTCGCCAACGCGTGCGAAACACACATCCTACAAACCGCTTTACCTCCCCTTGTTCTATCTATGATATCTTCTAAGATATCCATTTTATTGAAACACTGTCAATTGTGACTTTAATCTACATGAAATACACAATATATTTAATGTATTTAATTGGATAAAAATTAATAATGTATTGTATAAAATGGCTTGACAAATAACACATATTTTTTGTAATATGTAAAAGATAAAAATGGTCATAATGAGTTATCCTTTAGAGATAAATATATACTAACATGCATTTTTTATCAATCATTTTATAATATACAATTCTGTAGTACATTAATTTGATTTATTTTGTAAGATTTAGCAAGCGTTTGCGATTAAAACACAAAAATATTTTTGATACCATATCATATTACAAATTTTCGAATTTCTCATTTTTCTGTAGTATACTATGTATGTTTTATACATATAAATCTTCTTTATAAATCACTCTATCTATTTATGAAAACTACATCAAAATCCGTTGGATATTTAAAAAGATATAAGAGAATAGACAGCGAAAGCGACTTCATTTTACACTATGTAAAGATACAATTAGAAATCTCTTCAAGGTTAGCATTCTACCATCTTAAACTGTATCATCACTTACTAGCGTTAATAAAATGCTTGTGTATTGTATAAGGATATAAATCCAAGGCCTATTTTACCAAATCTCATAAAGAAGGCGTCTGTAAAATGGTCGGGCATTTATTTAATGTTTTGTATAAACCTCACGTACTGTCGTGGATGGTGTAAATTATTTTAGACCCACATTCTCTGTAAATCCCTGTTTATGTTGAAAATATAAGTTATACGTTATTTATAAGGTTTCCTAAGGCTTTTATGTTCTTAGTAGATAGTAAATTATGTAAAGAAGTTATTCAAAAACCTCAAAAACATACTGTAATAAACCATGTATCATTTCTAGATATCGACGCTGGAAAGCAAATACTCAGTGACCCACAGACAGANTTACCAAATCGCATAAAGAAGGCGTCTGTAAAATGGTCGGGCATTTATTTAATGTTTTGTATAAACCTCACGTACTGTCGTGGATGGTGTAAATTATTTTAGACCCACATTCTCTGTAAATCCCTTTTTATGTTGAAAATATAAGTTATACGTTATTTATAAGGTTTCCTAAGGCTTTTATGTTATTAGTGGATAGTAAATTATATAAAGAAATTCTACAAAAACCTCAAAAACATACTATAATAAAGCATTTATCATTTATAGATATCGACGCTGGAAAGCTAACACTTAGTAACCCGCAAATCGGCTTTTATTTTTATATAATATGTATGTATTATACATGTATACCTTCCTCGTGAATCGCTCTATCTATTGCTGAAAATTCCATTGAAATCGGTTTAGTAGTTTAAAAGATATAAGCTTACAAACAGCGGCAGTTACTTCATTTAATACTATGTATTACTGTGACTAAAGACAGATCAGATAAAAGACACATAGAGTCACACTAAGTACGGGTTTCCCCATATTTCCACGGTGTGAAGAACTACGCGGGTAACAACATGGGAAACAGGTAGTCCTTTATACGTACAATGTCTGATAGTAGTCTATTATTTGCCTCCCACTTTTGTATAGACAAAAAGAAATGAAAAACGGAGCTTATACTTCGTAGCGAATATAGCCACTTTGCGTATTGGAAAATGAAAAGTTCTAGTCTCAAATAGGAAGCTAAAACTGAACTATGAAAAGGTGTTTTTTTACAATTAATAGATAAATGGTTAAATGGACAGATAGATAGACAGAAGGACAAATAGGTTTATAAATAGATAGACAAACAGAGTGGCGGATAAAAAATGGATTTACGGTGGTGGATGGTTGGATGGATGTGTGTATTTATGGATAGCTGGATATAGATGGATGGATATATGGATGCATAGTTATAGATGGATAGTGATAAGGATGTGTGTATGGATGGATAGATATAGACGGATATAAATGGATGGATAGACATGAATATATGGATATATTGATATCGGTGGATGAATAGATGGATAGATATAGATGGATGCATGACTGGATGGATGTATGGATGGATGGATGTATAGATGGATACATGAATGGATGGATGGATAGATATAAATGGATACATGGCTGGATGGATGCATGTATGGATAGACGGATTGATAGGAAGATTGATTGTTAGATGGATAGATATAGAAGGATCCATGGATGAATGTATTAATGGATGGATCGCTTGATGGATGGATGGACATATGTATATATGTATGGATGGATGGATAGATATAAATAGCTACATGGCTGGATGGATGCGTGTATGGATAGACGGATTGATAGAAAGATTGGTGGTTAGATGGATAGATATATAAGGATGCATGGATGGATGTACATATGTATATATGGATGGATGTACGGACAGATAGGTATATAGACATAGGTAGATAATATTATGCTTTATTGAATACAGCAAAAATAAGAATTATACAACATTATTAATTGTAGCGTGCAATGGGCGGTCTTATTGCTATTTAGCAATCTATTCCAGACATATTCCAATATATAAAGAGACCGTCAGTAAAAGGTGAAAGAAGGTAGTCGTTGTTTCTTGAATACTTGCAATGTACACAATTTCCTTTATGTAAATAACTTGGTGCTGAATAAATATAAGATAATAGAAGTTTGTTTTGCTTTAATAACCTGAAAGTATGTTAATTTTTCTTGGCTCTTACAAGTTACCATGTGTCTGTATGTATCTATTCATAAACGTGCCAAGTGTTAGTGAAATAAATTTCACACTTCTCAAAGTTTAATAGGGGGATGGTTTGAATCAAAAAGCAATCCCGTATCGCTGGCGTTCAAAGTTTCGCAGCGTCGAAGTTACTCGAATAAAATGCAAGTAGGTGTTCTGAATATCAAACAAAATAGTTGAATTGATTTGTCCAACTCTGACGGCTTTCGGAATATTTCACTTCGAACTGTTGAAGCTGAAATAGTAGAAATATTGAAGCTATAGCATAGAAAACGTGTAAGGTATACTGCCTCTTAGCAGAATAGCGTGCTTCCATCTTCGACTGTATTATCACATACCATCACGTGTGATCACAGTCAAGAGCTTACTTATCAGCAATAAAAAAGACTTGAAGAATGAAATGAAAAACCATTGAAGGTGAAATGGTAGAAAATTGAAGCTGAAATAGTGGCACTAATGAATTGGAAATAGTAGAACTATTATAACTCTAATAATAGAAGTAATTACCCTGAATAGTTGAATAATTGAAGCTGAAATAGCAAAACTATTGAAGCTAAAATAGTGACACTAATGAAGCGGAAATAGTAGAACTACTGATGCTGAAATAATAGAAGTATTTACCCTAAATAGTAGAACTATTATAGCTGTAATAATAGAAGTAAGTACCCTGAATAGAGGAATAATTGAAACTAAAATAGCAGAACTATTGTAACTGAAATATTAAGACTATTGAAGCTGAAATAGTGGCACTAATGATGCGGAAATAGTAGAATTACTGTTACTGAAACAATAGAAGTATTTACCCTGAATAGTAGAATAATTGAAGCTAAAATAGCAGAACTATTGTAACTGAAATAATAGGACTATTGAAGCTGAAATAGTAGCACTAATTATGCGGAAATATTAGAACTACTGTTACTGAAATAATAGAAGTATTTACCCTGAACAGTAGAATAATTGAAGCTGAAATAGCAGAACTATTGTACCTGAAATAGTAAGACTATTGAAGCTGAAATAGTGGCACTAATGAATTGGAAATAGTAGGACTATTGTAACCGAAATAGTAGGAATAGTGAAGCTGAAATAGTGGCACTAATAAAGCGGAAATAGTAGGACTATTGTAACTGAAATAGTAGGACTATTGTAGCTGAAATAGTAAAAGTATTGTAACTGAAATAGAAAAATTATTAAAGGTGAAATGGTAGGACTAATGAAGCTGAAATAGTAGAAATATTAACACGAAAATAGTAGAATAATTGAAACTGAAATTGCAGAACTATTGTAGCTGAAATAGAAAGCTGACATAATTCTACTATTACTTCCGTACATAAAGTATCCAAAATATATTACATTGTGGTTGTTTTAGAGGATTATGCTAGCTTTATGGATAAATATTCGGGAGCTGGTAACTCTGGTTCCGCATGGTGACCGTGTTTACCGTCAAAATAAATATCCTCCATCACTCTCGTCTACCCTCTTTATGAGGGTAAAATGTATAAAATGGTAGGGTCGTATTGCATACTTCATTTTTAGGAATTCATACATTGAAACAATTTCGCATGTCGACACCTTGTATACATAGATACATGAAGACATAATTTATTTATATACTAGTGACACGCCTCGGATTTCCACGGATAGTTAACGATGCTATGTTTGTTGATATTAAGATAAGTAATACTGCCTCATTGGTCTAGTGGTTAGCATGTTCGACTACAGACATGAGGTTCGAGTCCCGGGTCGGCCCAATTCAAAANGAATAATTGAAGCTGAAATAGCAGAACTATTGTACCTGAAATAGTAAGACTATTGAAGCTGAAATAGTGGCACTAATGAATTGGAAATAGTAGGACTATTGTAACCGAAATAGTAGGAATAGTAAAGCTGAAATAGTGCCACTAATGAAGGGGAAATAGTAGGACTATTGTAGCTGAGATAGAAGAGCTATTAAAGCTGACATAATTCTACTATTAATTCTATTATTAAGGCACATAAAGTATCCAAAATATATTACATTGTGGTTGTTTTAGGGGATTTTCCTAGCTTTATGGATAAATATTCGGGAGCTGGTAACTCTGGTTCCGCATGGTGACCGTGTTTACCGTCAAAATAAATATCCTCCATCACTCTCGTCTACCCTCTTTATGAGGGTAAAATGTATAAAATGGTAGGGTCGTATTGCATACTTCATTTTTAGGGATTCATACTCTGAAACAATTTCGCATGTCGACACCTTGTATACATAGATACATGAAGACATAATTTATTTATATACTAGCGACACGCCTCGGATTTCCTGGATAGTTAACGATGCTATGTTTGTTGATATTAAGATAAGTAATACTGCCTCTTTGGTCTAGTGGTTAGCATGTTCGACTACAGACATGAGGTTCGAGTCCCGGGTCGGGCCAATTCAAAAGGGCCAATAACGCCTCAAATTTTCCAAATTTTGCCCCAAATTTTGTAGTTATATCTTCTGAAGATTCATTGTAACTTGTTTTGTTTAACTCTTAGATTGCCCGTTTCAACTACCAGCTCTGTCTCAACTCGGGCAATCAGAAATATAAGCATCTCTTACTTTTGAAGTCATAATGTCTATTATCTATTTCAGTAACTGTCTTAATAGAATATACGTACAGATAATTTCAGACAATAGAAAAAACAAAAAACAAATCAGTTACGAAGTGACTGTTACTAACGGTGTGTCGCGTCAAAGGTCTTTATTAGTGAATAACAATGAAAAACCTTGAGGTAAGTTTTAATTTGCAAGATATGAGCCTATGAATACAAGACGGACTTTTTTCACTATCTTAAAGTTTAAGGTGGTCTTTCATGAACATATAAGTCCCAAGAGACACTCTAGCGCCATTCCACCTACGTAAAAAAGTCCGAACGGGGCAGGCGACTGTTATTTCCGTTAAATGAACGCGGACAAATTACTGGGTTAAAAAAAACACGGGCAGACAGTCAAACAGATAGTGGAATTTTGCAGTGATAACTTCTTATGGTAGAGTAAACCGCTTCGATACGTTACGCGTTACGGCGTCAGTCTGTATGTCTTCCCTTTCTCTCACGCGGTAGGTAGGCTCCTCCTCTCTCACTCTAACCCAGCGCTAACAGCGCTAGACATATTGCGGAACAACTTTTGGCTTCCCCCTCTCTCTACTCAATGTTTAGCGCAACATGACGCTACACCACAACCTTAAATTAATAAACAAAATATAACATTATATAGTTTAACTATTAGCAAACATAAAAATCATAACATTTGGTGGTCTTTCATGAACATTTCAGTCCCAAAAGCCACATTAGCGTCTTACAACCCGCGGGGCAATCGATGCAAAAAATAAAACGCGGCCGGATAAATCTAAGGCATAATTAATTCACAATATTATATTAAGTTTCGCAGATTTATTGCGCTTCTCAGAAATAACTAACTACTTTATTTGAAAATTATTAAAATTATGAATAAATAGTATTTTCATAATAAAAGGTCGATATCCAAACTCAAATATTCTTTACTTCCAGTAAACTCTTTTTGTCAATGACTCTACAACCGGTTCACAACCTACAGACTAGATGGAGAAGAATCCGACAAGAAACTCCATAGTCTTTTCCTCTTTTTTTTATCCATGTTATATTTAATATAAATTACAGTAAAATACATCATCAACATCAATTATCATTATTACATATTAAAAAGACATCAGTTTTAATTTAAAGACATACACTTAGCTTTGTATCGCAGAGCAGCCCTTTTTATGACACAACTCTTAAAATACAATAATTCGTAGCTAACGTTGATTAAAAACTGCCCTCTCGACTAACTTTTAGGACTATTCATACATTTGTCGTTAATGATGCCATTAGCATAAAATATATTTCCTAATTATCTTATTTATTAAGAAACTCCCATTCCCCTTAGTATTTAATCGTCGTCGTCGTCGCTTCAACCGATGGACGTCCACTGCTGGACATAGGTCTCACGTAGCTACCGGCGACCCTCTTTATGATGTCGGTCCACCTTGTGGGAGGTCTCCCTACACTGCGCCGCCAGGTGCGTGGTCGCCACTCCAGCACCTTCGGGCTCCAACGTCCATCGGTCCGTCACACTATGTGCCCCGCCCATTGCCACTTCCAATTCGCGATTCGTAGGGCTATGTCGGTGACTTTGGTTCTGCTACGGATCTCCTCATTTCTGATTTGATCGCGTAGAGAAACTCCGAGCATAGCCCTCTCCATCGCACGCTGAGTGACTCTGAGCTTTCGAATGAGGCCCATAGTCAGCGACCACGTTTCGGAGCCGTAGGTCATCACTGGCAACACGCACTGTTCGAAGAGCTTCGTCTTCAGGCACTGAGGGATATCGGACGAAAATATCTGGCGTAGTTTCCCGAACGCTGCCCAACCGAGCTGGATTCGGCGGTTTACCTCTTTGTCGAAATTGGACCTACCTAGTTGGACTATGTGTCCCAGGTATGTATATTCGTCTACAATTTCGAGTGCGGAGTTCTCAACGATGACTGGGTGGAGCGGAACATGGATATTGGACATAACTTTCGTCTTATCCATGTTCATTTTTAGGCCCACCTTTCGAGAAGCTCTGCTGAGGTCATCGAGCATTACATTGAGATTTTCCAGAGTCTCTGCTATAATGACCACGTCGTCGGCAAATGTTGATGTCCAGTCCGTTACACTCCATAAGCTTAAGTATTTAATTGGCATCATTTACAATGTTTACGAATTCACCAATGGGAACGATATTGTGAAGGTCATTCTTTTCGTAAAGGTCACTCTTTCTAAGAATACGATTTAGTCAAATGACGAACCGTATCCTTTATTTCAAATGTTATTCTAATTAAATTGTTTTATTTATACTAACACGCTTTTGATTGCATATCTATTAACAATCATCGTAGACTTTAACATAACCAAAAGAAGATATTAAATATTGTAAAAAATAGACCGCTAAAACTATATCGCGTTAATAATGTACGGTTACTTCAGCGCTGTTATATAGTGTATACTTTATTCAGGTCAGAACAGTTACAACTCTGTGACTCCTGGGCTCTAGTTAGAACAAAAGGCTTCCCAACTAATTAGTGGTTACAGTTCTTTCATCACAAGTCTTAGAGCTTTTTGCTTTGATGGAAAAACCAGTACTTCAAGTAGAAACACTGTTGGCAAGGACTAAATTGCACTTTAATGAGGTCAGTCGATACGTGGACTCATATGCGACGTTTTATAACAGTTTAGTTGCTTTTTATTCAATAGAAATACATTAAACTAGCAATGCCCCGTGGTTTCACACACGTAAATACCAATCTCGTCACAGTGTAATTGACTTATTTTCTTATTTGGACATTTTTAAATTCGTTATACCTTTTGAATGAAATCTCCGATTAGAATAATTTAAAAAGTATTTTACAGGTATTGAAAAGGTCTTTAATTAATACAGAAGTATGAATAATATGGCGAGATTATTGTCGGTGCATTTATTAACTTTTGAAATGTAATAAAGTAGTTGCATAACTTCAATAATTGGATTAACGGTATAGTGGATTTTTTTATAGATAATAATACATTCAATAATATTGTTGAACATTTTTTTGTTCTATCGTCAATAGTTTCTCCAGCAAATGCGATGACAGATTTTTTTACGAGATCTTTCACACCTTGGGTTACATTAATGCATTTTTATTAGGGATCCCTATTTTTTTTATTAGAAAATTATATATGTCGCAGTACCAACAACTGACAATAATTAATTTAATTACGAAAATCAGTTGTTATAATCAGATAACAAACTTAATGATTTGCTAATGAATCTAAAAGTAATTGTATGTAACGGAAACGTCAAGTAGTTATCTTGAGTGAAGTCAATACAACGTGGTGACAGTTTGTTGACGTTGGATGTTTGACATCTGGGGGGGTAGGAGAGGTTATAAGAACGGGAGCATTGGGCATTCAGTTACGGAACGCGAGAGCGAACGGTTGTCGCCACGTTACAGGGCGCCTATATACAGGGTCATTTGTAATTCGACGTATTCTTGTTAGGACGTGATAGTGCAATAATTTAAACCGTATGCATTATGCAAAAGTGAACCATTTTTGAAACTAATTTGTTTTTAAGGTTTTTGAGTCTTTTATGAGACTATCTCACATACATATATACACAGCATCACGCCTCATTCCCTTCGTGGTAGGCAGAGACAACATCCTTCCACTTGCCACGATCCTTGCATATCTCCTACGCTTCTTTCATTCTCATTAAACCTTTCATACAAGTTCGTCGGTTTAGAATACTCTTGACTTATTTAAAATGTCCTGGATTTGGTCCAGGAACGTTCGCCTTGGTCTTCCCCTTCCACCTTTCGCATTATCTCTTGACTCATAAATCCTTTTTGTCAGTCTCCTTTTATTCATTCTCTCTACATGCCCACACCATCCAAGCATACCTTTCTCAATTTTAGTCACTACATCTTCTTTTATACCACATCCTTCTCTTATCTCATCTTCAATCTTATTTCTTACTCTATCACTCAGCTTCAATCACCTCATACTTTTTAACGCTCTCTACCGCGTTTATTTTACTTATGTGATTCTTCTGCCATACCCAACCTTTACTACCATACTTAAGTGCTGGCACCAACACTCCTGAATGCACAGCCAGTCCAGCCCTTTGAGACACCATCTGGCTATTCATAAAGGCGTGCCAAGCACCATTTACCGTATTCCCTGTATTCATTCTCCTTTCAATATCACTTTCAAATGTTCCATCTTTTGTAAATTTAGATCCCAAATATACAAATTCTTTCACCTCTTCCACTTGATCCCCATGTATCAAAATATTGCCATTCATCATAGATTCATCTCTTTTAAAAAGCATAACTTTCGTTTTGTTTACATTCACTTTCATTGCTTTCCCTTCCAAAGCGTCATTCATAATATTTACCATCTCCTGTAGCTTATTAGCAGATGAGGCAAGTATTACTTGATCATCAGCGTAAAGTAAACATTTGATGAATAATTCATTCATTCTTAACCCATACGTACCTTCTTTTAAATCTGTCAAACATTTATCCATGAATAGGTTGAACAGCTATGGTGACGCAACACATCCCTGTCGAACACCTCTTTCGTTTATTCTGACACAAGCACTAGAACCCTCATAGAGAGACTTCAATGCTTGAATCAGATTACCTCTCATCCCATACGTGGATAACGTTGACCACAGCTCATTCCTCACCACTCGATCATAGGCCTTTTCTAAATCTATAAAGGCGCAATAAACTTTTTGGAATTATTAAATGTTTGAATTTTTTGGAATTAAATGTATGAATGTATGTACATTATACATTATAACGTAGTGGGTTTATACTATAAGAACCCTCTCCTTTATTGTGAAGAGGCTTGTGCTAAAAACAAGGATATTAATAGACTGTTGCATATTTAAATGCGTGGGCATCAGTTATGTCGCAAAGCTTTACATTCTAAGTAAAATTTTCATGTACAAATATTTATTACAGAAATAAATAACCTGTTTAACGTGAATCCCTTCGTATATCAAATATCCTTTGTCGGCGTAATGCGGTTAAGCTGAAGAATGTCTCTCGCATTTCTCAACTTTCTTAAAATTAAGTAAAATTACTAAGGGAAGCTTTCGCAACGTTGTAAGTTTGATATATTGTTCTATTTTATTGATATTCTATTACATAGATTTATTTTCGTTAACCTAAATGTTGTATTTCACTTAGTTTTGAATTACTTCCTTTCAGATTATTAGAAACACTTTTATTCGTACTCTACAGATGAATTGTATACCTTTCTTCTATAATATTCTATAATTCTTCTATATTATTACTTTACGAGTGGTGAGGCATGAGCTGTGGTCAACGTTATCTACGTATGGGGTGAGCGGTAGTCTGATTCAAGCTTTGAAGTCTCTCTATGAGGGTTCTAGTGCTTGTGTCAGAATAAACGAAAGAGGTGTTCGACAGGGATGTGTTGCGTCGCCATGGCTGTTCAACCTAGTCATGGATAACTGTTTGACAGATTTAAAAGAAGGTATGTATGGGTTAAGAATGAATGAACTACTCATCAAATATTTACTCTAAGCTGATGATCAAGTAATACTTGCGTCATCCGCTAACGAGCTACAGGAGATGCTAAATATTATGAATGAAGCTTTGAAAGGGAAAGGAATGAAAGTGAATGTAAACAAAACGAAAGTTATGCTTTTTGAACGAGATGAATCTATGATGAATGGCAATATTTTGATAGATGGGGAACAAGTGGAAGAGGTGAAAGAATTTGTATACTTGGGATCTAAATTTACAAAAGATGGAACATGTGAAAGTGATATCGAAAGGAGAGTGAATGCAGGGAATATGGTAAATGGTGCTCTGCATGCTTTTATGAATAGCCAGATGGTGTCTCAAAGGGCTAGACTGGCAGTGCATGCTGGAGTGTTGGTGCCAACACTTATGTATGGTAGTGAAAGTTGGGTATGGCAGAAGAATCACAAAAGTAAAATAAATGCGGTAGAGATGAGAGCGTTGAGAAGCATGAGTGGATTAAAACTGAGTGACAGAGTGAGAAATAGTGTGATAAGAGAACGTTGTGGTATAAAAGAAGATGTAGTGACTAAAATTGAAAAAGGTATGCTTAGATGGTTTGGGCATGTAGAGAGAATGAATGAAAGGAGAGTGACAAAAAGGATTTATGAGTCAAGAGTGAATGCGAAAGTTGGAAGGGGAAGACCAAGGCGCACGTTCATGGACCAAATCCAGGACATTTTAAATAACGGCCAGGTCAAGAGTACTCTAAACTGACGAACTTATATGAAGGGTTCAATGAGAGTGAAAGAAGCGAAGGAGATTTGCCAGGATCGTGGCAAGTGGAAGGATGTTGTCTCTGCCTACCCCTATGGGAATGAGGCGTGATGCTATGTATGTATGTTATTACTTTATTATCTCAGAACTTCCCTATATACGACATTTGACGCTCTGGAGTTCGAGAGATTTTTAATATCATTATATCTTTTGAATGCAATGTCCAATTTTAATAATTAAAAGAGTATTTTACAGGTATATAAACGGTCTTTAATTAAATATAATAAGGATTGATACAGAGGTATGAATAATATGGTTTGAATGTCGGTAGTTTTATTAACTTTTAAAATGTAAAAAAGTAGTTATTGCGGCATAACTACAGTATTTGGAAGCATGGTATTCCAGACTTTTTTGTAGATTTTAACACGTTCTATGATATTGTAGAACATTTTTTTGTTCTATCATCAATAGTTTCCGGAGTACACACGATAACAGTTTTATTTATCTCACGCCTTGGGATACATTAATGCATTTTTATTAGGGATCCCTACTTTTTTTTAGGTAGTAATATAGATTATGTTAGTCAGTGAAAATGCAGCTTTATAATGGTGAAAACATTTTTGAAATAAGTCCAGTAGTTTTTCTGTGATAACGTAACAAACATACATATTAATGAGTGCGTGCTTGCGTGCATACGTGCATGCGTGCGTGGGTGCACGAGGGTGTCCGGGATGTGTGTAAGCTAACATGGGAGCGTTCTTATGTTATTGTAAGCGTGTTTGAATAAGTGCGTGTATGTGTCCGTGCCATTTTCTCAAAGTATTACTATATCTAGTATATACTAATTCTTGTTTAACTGCCTCATTGGTCTAGTGGTTAGCATGTTTGACTACAGACATGAGGTCCTGGGTTCGAGTCCTGGGTCGGGCCAATTCAAAATTGATATTGAGTTTTCGATTAAGATTTAACACGGTAAGTCCTGATCTCTCTCCGCGAGTGTCGGATTCTCGTCACATCGGACTGTGAGAGTGAAGGAATAGAGAATGCACTTGTGTACTATGCCTGCCAATCCGCAGTGGAGCAGCTTGGTGGGTCTATGCTCTAAAAACCTTCGCTCCTCGGAGTGAGGAGGCCTGTGCCCAGCAGTGGAACGTTAATGGGCTACAACTTACTTTTTTTTATTCTTGTTTCCTCAATGTATATAAAACACTATATCTGCCAATTTAAATGAAGTTATAATTAAAAGTGCGAGCGTTCAAAATACACGTCAGAAGTGAAACTTCTGTGGCAAACTGATTGTTAAGTCTCGTTTATATTTAAAGACATCTACAACTTTAGATTTCCGAGACTTACAGGGAAATGGAAGATATGTTAGTGTTCGCGCCATCTGTAAGCTTTCCGAGGTACTAATGCGCTAACTATCGGGAAGCGGCGCGTCTGCATACTAGAGGGCGCCTCCTGCGCCGTTCCATAGCGCATGCAAAAAAATATAGTTTATGTGCGTAAAGCTGTCAAGAAACGTTGCGTTGGGCCAGCTTTCCACGCGGTGTATTGGTTTGTGATTGCGATTGGTAAAATCGTCGCGTTAAGGACCTTTTAGTGGCCTAGTGGAAGTACGGCAGGTCCACGCAGCCACAGTCCATTCAGGCCCACGTGGGCTTGGGTTCTTGAACATTTCTGTGCCTGGTGGTACACAGGACCGCCTTGGAGTGCATACCAGACCGGCGTCGCCGACAGCAGCTCTCCGCGACACCTTGGCCAGTTCACGTAAGACACATATCACGCACCACACATACAAACATAAACACACCCCTCCGTGAACTGTGACCTGCCACAGGGTCGTCGCCGCCCGAGGAAAACGGGATCTTCACATCTTTTCGAACTCCCCACCAGTGGAAACCCACCTTTATGTTATCTCCTCTGTTGGGGAGGGATTCAAGTTCAGACGAATCCCTCCGAGCTCAGTGGACTGTATGTGGCTCAGGTGCTTTGATGTTCCGGGTTCGGTTCGTCAATGTCCGAGTTCTTGAGAGTTTCGGATCTTCAGTTCTTCAATATCCGATGCGTGGGTCTTCATTGTCCGTGCTTCGGGTTTCAATGTTAGTGGTTCGGTTCACTTCCAAGTTCTTCATAGTTCTGGTTCTTGATGTTCACAAGTCGCAATTAGTAGAGGATCTTCTCCGCTCGGGAGTTTAAGGCAAAATGGGAGGAGTCTTTTGTACAACTCTCCTGCTCGGCATATTCATACGGCGGCACGAGCAGGAGATAGGGCGATCGAGGCTGTTGAGGTAGGAAAGCGAGGGGGTCGCCGGCGGTTGACCAATCAGAATTAGTCACCGCCGGCGATGCGCTAGGCTCGCAGCCCCATCTGCAACAACCTCCCNCAAATCATCAACTCCACAAACGAGACCAGCACCACAACCTCAACACATTTCATGGGCCCGAGTCTCAGGGTCGTGTCCATTGCAGGTCATGGCCGGCGCGAATAGTTAGGAATTTAATTGTCATAAAAATTTCAAATGATGAATTCTAAATAAAAATGCCACGTGTTATATTAAAACTACCTAACCTTCAAACGAATTAGCATAAAAACTGCACATCTTCGTGACTAATAAAGCGTTTCATCTGTAAGGAAGTTTCACTTCAATAAAGAATATTCAAAGTAGCATTATTTGTACACACAATAACATTTGTGTAGTTCACCAAACGCTCGTGAATAACATAATACAGAATAATGACCTTTTCCTTTACAAATTGTAATATAAAAGCTTTGGGGGGAAATTTTTACGGTAAATTTGTTCCGTGGCCAACAAGATGCCATTTTTTTGGGGTAAATAAAAGCCTACAATATTTATATGTTTTAAAATCAACATAGTGTTAACGATCATTATTTTTTTTGTAGATTGCTGTTGAATTACTATATTTGTATATTATGCTGAAGTCTTGGTAATTTTATCGGTGAAACTATTATCAAATTTGATGAGCGCTTACACCAATTACAGTCGTCGTTTTCGCGACGACTGTGATTGGTGTACTTATTATTCTTTGGGTGGGGCGTTTGGTATAAGAAATGTAGCACAGGAGAATGAAAGGAATAATCACTTAGTGACAGTTCTTAGTTAGTATTGTGTAAAAAGTCATTTAAAGTGTGTAATATAATGAGAATAGTGTTACTTAACCTACAAATTAGTTTGTATCTGTTCTTTTGAATTATAGTTTAAATGGAAAAAAGTTCACATTTAACAATTTTATGCATCATTAGTGGCTTTCACCCACGCATCCTTCATTTAACACAATGGCGAGTCCACACTCGCTTTAATTCTATGCAGCGAGTGAATGGCACCTTTTTTATAATCTCTCAACATTTCAAAGGCATTAATGAAGAAACATTATTCTATTTAACTTATTTACTTCATTATAAATGATAATAGAAATTAATATATATTGTTTAGAGTTTAAAAAATTATAGATATACTATGTTTTCTTTACCTTTCGCTATGTAAACGTTTATTTTATGTAAAGTAAAGTAAGTAAGTAGCAGCCCATTAACGTCCCACTGCTGGGCACAGGCCTCCTCACTCCGAAGAGCGAGGTTTTTTAGAGCATAGACCCACCACGCTGCTCCATTGCGGATTGGCAGGCATAGTACACAAGTGCACTCTCTATTCCTTCACTCTCATAGTCCGATGTGACGGGAATCCAACACTCGCGAAGAGAGATCAGGCGCAGGACCCACGGCTTAACGTGCTCTCCGAGGCACGGGGTTGGAGCACACCGCCAACTTCCCAACTTCGGGCAAATATTGAGAAAATCTTAAATAGAAAACTCAATATTGATTTTTGAATCGGCCCGACCCGGGACTCGAACCCAGGACCTCATGTCTGTAGTCGAACATGCTAACCACTAGACCAATGAGGCAGAGTATTTTATGTAATAAATATTAAATTAAAATCATTAAATCAAAGGTCAATGGATTCAAATCAAAACAAAAATTCTTCACTCAAGTAAGCTTCTACAGAACTTTTGAATCGTCAAAGTAGCATTTTGTTTCCAATGGCGATATTAAGAAGCTCTGTTCTGAGGAGAACCCACAACAAACTCACTTATAATTATTTAAGCATGCTTTTGCAGAACTTCAGAATCGCTGTAGAATTCATACATTGTTTTTCAAGTAGAAATTTGGTCAGCATTAAAAAGATTATAGCGAGCCAACCTTAAAAGATAGATACATATAGCCTTAAACTTTTTTCTAGAACTTTTAAAGAAGAACAATTCTCTCATATATGATTTTTGCGAAACTTTTACCGTGTACGCAGTACACGCAACGGAAGCTGTCAAGGGGAATGAATTTACCCCGCTTCATTTTATTCAATGATACTCTGCTCCTATTGGTCGTAACGTGATGTTATATACCCTATAGTCTTCCTCCATAAATGGACTATCTAACACTGTAAGAATTTATACAATCAGACCAGTAGTTCCTGAGATAAATGCAATCAAGCAAACAAACTCATCAGCTTTATAATATTAGTATAAGTCCCGCAGATATAAGAGTACTAAATCAACGTAAACAAAGCCGTAGGCACCAGCTAATTAAAAAAATATCTAATAAATGATACGAGAATGATCCTCCTTCATATTTCATATCTTTGTCACACTCTTGGAGAGTACAGTTATTAAAAATTACAGGAAGGCTGTAGGCGTATGCAAACGACGTTAAAATATGAAACGGGATTTAGCGTGTTTCCATTGTTATAACGATTTATTTTATACTTTTCCACTCGATATCACCGGCGCAGTTGTGGATTCCAAAAGAATATAGGGTAATCCGTAATTAGTAACCATTCTGTTGGAAAAGAAGTCAATTGTTTTGAGAAGAACCCTAAAGTCTTTTCTTCTAATCTGACCCAGTTTGCGACACAATGTTTCGATGATTTCGATTTTGCGTTAGACGTTGCCATAAAGGGTTTTGGTTGTTGCTTTCTTGACACAGCAACCTAAAGATTAAAATTGGTCCGTCAAATGATGCTATGAACTGCTGTCTTCGACCACTTCGTGGGCGAAAAGCTTGGACTTGAGATAAGTCCGAAGCATTTTAAAATAGTCAAATCCTAAGGCACAATACTTCACTTCCTCTTCTTCTCGATCTTTGACACAATTGATTGAGCTAACCTTACCTATTCCCTGGACCAAAAGAGGCTCCATTTTATGTGCATCTTAGGCTTGAGACATATCGGAATAATTTTGGCATAGTCATATCCTAAGACAGAACAAGGCACTCCTTTATCTTCTTGATCTTTGGTACAATTGATTGAGCTAACCTAACGTATTCCCTGGGCCTAAAGAGGCTCCATTTAATGTGCATCTTAAGCTTGAGACATGTCGGAATAATTTTGGCATAGTCATATCCTAGGGCAGAAAAAGTCACTCCTTTATCTTCTTGATCTTTGGCACAATTGATTGAGCTAACCTCTATTCCCTGGACCAAAAGAGGCTCCATTTTATGTGCATCTTAGGCTTGAGACATGTCCGAAGAATTTGAAAACAGTCAAGTCCTAAGGCACAATACGTTACTCCTTCTTATTTTTGATCTTTGGCACAATTGATAGAGCTAACCTAACCTATTCCCTGGACCAAAAGAAGCTCCATTTAATGTGGAACTAAATCTTGAGACATGTCCGCAAAACTTTTAGTATAGTATAAGATATACCACCATTCCCTGGACGAAAAGATACTCTATTTAATGTAAATCTTAGTCTGGAGATATGTCCGAAGAATTTTAAAGTAGTCAAGTCCTAGGGCAGCACACGTTGCTCCTTCTTCTTCTTGATCTTTGCACAATAGAGTTATAATAGTTATCACCAACTGATAGGCAGGTAAACGCCTAGGTATTAGCCATTTTGATGTTTTTGTGGACGGGCTATTACTCTTGTGCAAGAGATCATTAACAGATGATTTAATTGCATCTACTACTTGTTTCTGGTGCATTTCACCAATCTCTGATCGAAAAGACGACCTTAGACGTGAAATATATCTAAAGGATTTTAGCATGCGCTTGAATACAGCTGTTGAAACACTTTGCTTAAGTTTGTCTACGATATTCTAAAGAGAAACCGCCAGCGCCATATCTCTAGGGCATCTATCTTCTCCTTTGTCTCCTAAACGTCTCATAACAATTACATTAAAACCGTGTAAGATGGTAACAAGTCTTCACAGAATATGTGAAAGGCGCACGGTATTATACGTCTTAATAAATAGCCGTCAAATTTCACGGGTGTACAATGGAAACAAACTCTTAGAGAATATACGAAAGGAGAGCGGTATTATATGGGGATTAGTCGTTTTATAACCCCAGATACGCTGGGCTTTATACGACAAATGGTAACCTCACGTTGAGAATGTTACGGCTTAGTTGCAACCCACTGTAACGAGTTTTGTTTTTATAACCCACGCTGTATTATTTCTAAAACCAGGACGTGTTAAGTGATATTGAATGAACGACAAGTCTAAAATATAAGGCTAGACGGCAGCCATGAATTAGGGTCTGGAACTGTGCGAGTGTCTTTGATAGGCACAGCCTAGTATCTATTAATGAATTTAATTTAGAGTTAGAGAATATAAACATTTCGTCAGACTTAGAGGTTGCTAATACTTTTGAAGAGTTTTTTTACAAAAATTCCTGTCTCAACTACTAAATCACTGAACTCCTCACCTTCCATTCTACTCTCTTGGCTAGCTGATAGCTTGCCCCAATGTCATAGTACTTTTGAATTCAGTCGTGTCGATGCCTCTGATGTTATTAAGTCATTTAATTTAATTAATAACAAAAAACAAACGATTGTGGGGTTTGTCGGTTAACCTTGTAAAATCATTAATTGACATCGTTGCACCAAACACGGCGGTAATTTTTAACAATTGTGTAGATTTTGGTGTATTTCCTGACTTAATGAAGTACAGCAAAATAATACCGATGTTTAAGTCAGGCAGTACTTCGAACCCTAGTAACTTTAGGCCAATATCGGTTCTCCCAACCTTTAGTAAAATATTTGAGAAAATAATGTTGAACCAGTTGCTAAAACATTTCAAAAAATATAATTTATTACATAATAAGCAATTTGGCTTTACTCGAGGTCGCTCGACTACCGATGCTGGCGTACAGTTATTACTCAATATCTACGAGGCCTGGGAGGATTCACGTGACGCGCTTGGCGTTTTCTGTGATCTGTCTAAGGCCTGTCTCTTATACACATCTAACCATCTGTGAATCAAATTTTATTTAAATTTAATAGTTTTGGTCTGAATGGCAGACAGACAGAGTTACTTTCGCATTTATAATATTAGTAAGGAAATAAATGGCAAGCTTTCTGCGGGGTCGGTGACAAAAATGGGAGTCCCACAGGGTTCCATATTAGGACCATTTCTGTTCCTCATTTATATCAATGACCTTCCTTACTTTGTTAAGGGTGATCATGAGATTGTTCTGTTTGCTGATGATACTTCGCTATTGTTTAAAGTTAATAGACGACAAACAAATTATGACGACGTAAACAGCTCTCTCAATAAAGTGGTACAATGGTTTGAAGCTAATAATTTATTGCTCAACGGAAAGAAAACAAAATGTGTAAAGTTTACTCTTCCTAATGTCAAACAAACGCAAACCATTGTTAAACTTAATAATGAGGAACTAGACCTTGTAGATAGTACCGCTTTCTTAGGTATAACATTAGATAATAAATTACAGTGGGGGCCCCATATAAGTGGTCTATCGAATAGGCTCAGCTCCGCGGCTTACGCTGTTAAAAAAATTCGTCGTCTGACAGATGTTGATACTGCCAGACTGGTATATTTCAGCTATTTTCACAGCATTATGTCATACGGTATTCTACTTTGGGGTAATGCTGCTGATATAGATGCAATATTTGTGCTGCAGAAAAGGGCCGTTCGTGCGATTTACAATATGGGTCCAAGAGAGTCGCTAAGAAACAAATTCAAGGCAGTTAACATAATGACAGTTCACT
>JACTOM010000902.1:684526-703443 GCA_015832385.1 Elymnias hypermnestra | reverse complement strand
CAACGTCGCATTTATTGAATTGACGTATGTCGGTGTGGCAACGTCGCATTTATTGGAAGGGCGTATGTCGGTGTTGCAACTTCGCGAATACCTTACACGTAAATACGTGTAAGGTATTCGCGATACGATATATATAATTATAGCGTATACGATAAAATTATCTCTTGTTATTGACAAATTACAGCCCTTTCTTTTCTCCGACTGTGGATTAATTAATCTCCGGTTATCGGTGCACCAAATTTCATTTAAATCAGTTCAGACTGCAGTTGGTTTGTCTTGTAAATGCGACAGACATTTTCGCATTTATAATATTTGTAAGAATTATGTAAAGGATTTAAGTTGCTAGCGATTAATAACTGTATCCTTTTGTATATCTTTCCAATTACCGCATTGTAAACCGAACTACGATAAACTGGTTATAAGTGCCAACGTTTATATATATATATATTTATACATATATATAGAATATTTTTAAATTAAATATTGTAATGATGATAACAAAAAAAACGTACACCCGACTGAGTTTGTTGTGGGCTCTTCTCAGATCAGGGCGCGAAGGAACCCTCGTAGCTTTAGATTGTAAATCGTTCTGTATGTTATCATCAGTCATTCATTTAAATAATAAATAGAAAAAAAAACGATATTTGACGATTCAAAAGTGCTGTAATCGGCCTACTTGAATAAAGATATTTTGACTTTGACTTTGACTTTGAACCCCTGGTGCTTCATTCATGGATGAAGAGGGTTCCACTGGGTTTTAGTGGGTATTGCGAGGTCTGCTTGTTCGCCAAGTCCCACACTCCTGACACACGGTCGTGTCTGTGCATAAAAGCATTTCCCAGCGAGAAAGAAAAAAAGTCATTACTCTTACTTATAATATTACTCTCTTTCTGGCTTTTATTTTTATTGATCATGTAGTTGTAAGCTGAGCAATTATTCCCCTTCTGATAATATTACTCTCTTCCTTGCCTGTTATGAACAATACAGCAAGAAAGATGATAAATTGAGAAGAATCCAGCACGTAAGTTTTTACATTTTTTACTAAATGTGTTTTAATATTTGTTGTTTATAAAATGTTTTATCTAATATCTTTATAATTTCTCTTGGCCGGTACATCTCCACATACAATATTAATATTATAAAAGGTGTTTCCAATTGTGGCTCGCGGCTGACGTGCCAAATTTAATATCAGAGATTACTGCCAGATGGAAAATATGAATATTACATCGAATTATACATTTTTCATAGCTCAGTTACGTTGCGGATGAGTGTAATATTAATTCAAGGGTCAGGCGAAGGCTTTAATGTCGTAATGAGATTAAAACGCGCTCATATTCTGGCTAACTACGCCCTGAGTTCGCACACGCGTAGGATTCGACCCCGTGGGAATTTGAATTTAAAAAAAGTGAATGCACTTCATGTTACATAAGATATACTAATGAAATTATGATTGACAGAAGCAATAATACTTTTATATTGGATGGATGGATGGAATGGATGCTGAGGGTTGTCATTTGCGATTTAAGCGCTTAAATATATGCTTTTCTATGCTATAATATGTATTTATTATAAATGTAAACCTTCCTCTTGAATCACTCTATCTATTGCTGAAAACTGCATGAAAATCCGTTGGGTAGTTTAAAAGATAGGTAACAAACAACAGAAGCTACTTCATTGTATACTAAAGAATTGTTGTCGTAAAAAGTACGACACGAAAGGTCAGCCGTTCCAAAACTCCTATTATTAGGTGTAATCTTTGTAAAGATTTTTTAAAATAATTGTTGTAGTAAAAAATACAACAAGCTTTGCGGTTTCAAAACGTCTGTTATTTGGAGTCTGTATTACTAAATGTTCCTAAAGAGTAGTTATGGTGTCGTAAAAAGTACGAATCGCAAGGTCAATCGTTTCTAAACTCCTGTTATGCCTGTTATGCATTTAGTTATACAGACACCTAGTCTGTATAACTAAATGTTTGCATGGTTTCGTCACAGAATTGGTTTCGTAAGAAATACGACACGCAAAATTAGCTGTTCCAAATCAGCTGCTGTGTCTGTGTACAACTAATTGTTCGTAAAGATTTCTTAAAGAATTGTCGTAAAAATTACGACACGCAAGGTTAGCTTTTTCAATTAGACTTATTATTAGGTGTATGTGTAACTAAACGTTTTAAATAAATAGTTGTAGTAAAAATACGACAAGCTTACCTTTTAAAAACTTCTGTTATTAGGTTTGTGTAAAACTAAATATTTGTAAAGATTTCTTAAAGAATTGTCGTAAAATTTAGCAACAATGTTGGCTATTTCAAAACTCCACTTATTAGGTGACTGTATATAACTATACAGAAACCTACTAACTAGAGTTTGTAGAGATTTCTTAAAGAATCGTTGTCGTAAAAAGTACGACACGCGAGATTAGCTACTTCAAAACTACAGTTATTAGGTGTGTTTGTGTAACTAATTGTTTGTAAAGAATTGTTAAAGATGGTTGTCGTAAAAAGTACGCGCGACATAAGATCTTTCAATATTACTGTTTTTAGGTGTGAATGTATAACTAAATGTTCGTAAAGATTTCTTATAGAATTGTTGTCGTAAAAAGTACGACATGCGGTCTTAGTTTGTTGTTGTCTTGTTTCAGAACTACTGTTGTTGAGTGTAATGTGTGTGGAAATGTGTATGTATTAAATACCTCCACAAGTCTCCCTGAAGTCAGGACAGCAGTCACCCAATTTCAAGCAAGCATGGTCACAGTAACACGGTTTATCTGTTAAGTCGTCTATGATCGCGTTCTGGTGAGCTTTTTGTACGACACACGAGCTGTCCCGATCAGGACAGCATAAGTTGGCCTCCCTACACAAATTAGCACAACAAAGTCCCGCAAAATATACAGCGTTTACAAAAAATACCCAAAAACGAAGCATTTTTTATTCAATTTACACACTTTTTTTAACCAAAAAATATTGTTTAAAGTTACTTAAAAGTTAACGTCAAATAAGTTCCAAATATATCGGGTTTTTTCTTTTGGTTTTTTAAAGTATATACATCAGGTTTGTCTGTATGTGTCGCACCAGTATCTGAAACAAAAATAAAACAATATATACAAACCTATTTACATATCTTTATATATATACAAGTTTGAAGATTATTAAGATTCTATTATAAAAGACTACATTCAATAAAAGTTGTTGCAATAATATATTTATATAAAAACGAGTCCTTAATGCCCTATATCACGGCATCACACACGGCTGGACCTATTTAGATAATCCTTTCGTTGTTCTAATTCTTATAGTCAGGAAAAGATACATATTAAATTAAAAAAATCATAAAGTAACGTGGAACATCACAAATTTTAACATAACTTAATCACTATAGAGACTTTTCTAATGTAACCTCCTTGGTTGTCAAAGTACCACAAGTAGTATAAACTTTTTTGACATAACCTTATGACGTTTGACATAATTGTCAGCGAATGACAGTAGTGTATGTGTCAAATAATTGGAAGTGTAATAATTTCATTGATTTAATGTATTTTTTATGCATTGTATTTAAAAATATATTATCATTACGCATTTTTATATAAAGTATAAGTGTGGGAAATTCAATAATCCTTCGTCCGTACAATTTATGTAAAAAGATGTACAAAGTTTTTGCTTCACGTATTAATATATAGATATTGTATTTTAAGTTTAACTTTGATAACTTTGTTCGTAACGTCACCAGCCTCTTTAGCTCAGTGGTAGAGCACTGGTCTCGTAAACCAGGGGTCGTGAGTTCAAACCTCACAGGAGGCAAATACTAGATTGAAGTATACATTTTACCTATACATTATTTACATTTTTTTAACATTATTTTATAATTTAAAATAAAATATTGTGTGCATTTCACACGTAGTAGAATTGAAGAACTTCAAGGTTTCATATATAAACAAAACCGATTTCACCAAAATTCCCTAAAGCAACATAGTTAGGGAACCCTTATAGAAACAATCAGTTAAGACACCTAAATGTACTTCGAGGTCCATTTACCTATAAATACAGTCGCTTTAACTGGCACCTGAATGTTTTACGGGACCAGCTATTGAAACGATCCCCTAAAAGTACTCAGGAAACCCCTTAGCTATAGAAACAATCCTGTTAACTGCCAAATAAATATACTTAGGGAACCCCTTATCTGTAGAAACATTCTGTTAAGACACCTAAATGTACTTCGAGGTCCATTTACCTATAAACACAGTCCCTTTAACTGGCACCTCAATGTTTTTACGGGAGCAGCTATAGAAACAATCCCCTAAAAGTACTTAGGACATCCCTTAGCTATAGAAACAATCCTGTTAACTAACAACTAAATATACTTAGGGAATTGCTTAGCTAAAGAAACAATCCCATTAAGTGACCCCTAAATATAGTCAGGGAACCCCTTAGCTGTAGAAACAGTCAATTAAGACACCTAAATGTACTTTGAGGTCCATTTACCTATAAACACAGTCCCTTTAACTGGCACCTCAATGTTTTTACGGGACCAGCTATAGAAACAATCCCCTAAAAGTACTTAGGAAACCCCTCAGCTGTAGAAACAATCCTGTTAACTGACAAATAAATATACTTAGGGAACCCCTTATCTGTAGAAACATTCCGTTAAGACACCTAAATGTACTTCGAGGTCCATTTACCTATAAACACAGTCGCTTTAACTGGCACCTGAATGTTTTTACGGGACCAGCTATTGAAACGATCCCCTAAAAGTACTTAAGACATAGAGCACTGTTTTTCGAAATAAAATCAAATAAAATAAAGGTTCCCCTAAAATACATTTAGGGGTTTATCAATGGGATTGTTTCTTTAGCTAAGCAATTCCCTAAGTATACTTAGTTGTCAGTTAACAGGGTTGTTTCTGTAGCTAAGGGGTGTCCTAAGTAAAGTAAGTAAGTAAGTAGCAGCCCATTAACGTCCCACTGCTGGGCACAGGCCTCCTCACTCCGAGGAGCGAGGGATTGGCAGGCATAGTACACAAGTGCACTCTCTATTCCTTCACTCTCATAGTCCGATGTGACTGGAATCCGACACGACCGGAGAGAGACCAGGCGCAGGACTGTAAGCTTAACGTGCTCTCCGAGGCACGGGGGTGGATCACACCGCTAATTTCCCAATTTCGGGCAAATATTGAGAAAATCTTAAATAGAAAACTCAATATTGATTTTTGAATTGGCCCGACTCGGGACTCGAACCCAGGACCTCATGTCTGTAGTCGAACATGCTAACCACTAGACCAATGAGGCAGTTCTTTACATATTGCCGAGGATTAATAATAGATTTTACTCTACTAACGAGCTACAAGTCGATAATTAAGCCACAGTAGGTAGTTTTATATACGTTGCGTTGAAAGCGTCCCTTTGATGTTTTTCCTTGAGTTACTAACGAGTCTGTTAGTGCATTAAAAGTTAACGTGGCGTTTCTGTTTACCTTTATAAGGATCTACCTTTTTTTATTACGTTAGACTGTGATCTCATATGAGGGTAAGTGATAATGCGGTGTTGCTAACGCATTAGCTGTTAGCAGGTGATTTGTTTGACGAGATTTCCTTGCTGGTAGACTTATAACTAAAGTCTCCTTTATCAGACAAGTTAAGCAGTATAATTTCTATGGGAATTGAACTCGAGACATGAAATAAGATAGTGAATGTAAAATCTCACACCTTACAAAACTACAATGCTCTATAAATCAATATATTATTAACCCTTTGAATGCGTAACGTCGATTTATCGTCGGTTTGTGAATGCATGTGAAAAGGTATGGCAGAAAAGTAAAATATAATGAGATGAAAGCGTTGAGAAGTGTGAGTGGATTGAAACTGGGTGACAAAGTAAGAAATAGTGTGATAAGAGAACGTTGTGGTATAAAAGAAGACGTAGTGACTAAAATTGAGAAAGGTATGCTTAGATGGTTTGGGCGCGTAGAGTTGGGAAAGTTGGAATGGGAAGACCAAGGCGAACGGACGGCCAGGTCAAGAGTACTCTATACCGATGAACTTGTAATGAAAGGTTTAATGAGAATGAAAGAAACGAAGGAAATATGCAAGGATCATGGCAAGTGGAAGGATGTCTCTGCCTACCCCTATGGGAATAAGGCGTAATGCGTAGCTTAATATAATTTGATCAGTTTGTTATGTTTTTTATATAAAATAGAAAGAATTACAAAAATCTATCTACTTCAATCATCAATGTTAATAAAAGAAGACGGTTGGAGACGGTTAAGAAATCTTTTGTCGGGTTGAGCATATTTTTAATAATACCCGACTCACTTTTGGGCTTGCCTGCACATAATTTTACGAAACGTGTCAAAAATGTCCTTTTACAAAAGGCATAATATAATATTGAAGATTATTTAAGCGATATAAATGTTTAACACTTGACCAGTTGCACACAGCAGCTAAACACATTGTAATATAGAAAAATTATATTTAAAGCAGTAACCGCTGAGTTTCTTCCCATTTTCCACTCAGCGGAATCAACTTTTCGAACCGTTGGTAGATTTATTATCAACGGACAGACTACTGACGATTCAAAAGTGCTTTTCGATTGACAACGTGGCATTTTTATTTACAATTCGTCATTTGAGACCTCAATGAATTATTTTTATTAATGTTGAATTCCCAACATATCTTCCTTTTTTTCCAAAAAATCCTTCCGAAAGATATACAAACATTACCTCAGCACTGAAAGGGATAAAGTAGGTTCGAAAAACACTTTTGGATCGTCAGTAATCTTAACGTTGACAACAAATCTACCACCGGTTTCCAAAGTTGACTCCGCTGAAAAGAAACCGGCAAAAAACTTAACGGTTACTCCTTTATATGTACAGTTTTACAAGATTACAATATATTTAACTTCTGCGTGCAACGGATCGACTTAAATTTTTTTATCGCTTAAACAATCTTCAACATTGTATATTACATGTTTCTTACAACGATGTGCAGGCAAACCCAAAAGATAGTCGAGTATTATTAAAAATACGTATGCTCAACCCGAGAAATGATTCTTAACCCTAAAATATGGCATTACAAGTTTGCTTTTATTTCTTTTATTAACGTTGTTGACAGAAGGATGGTTTTTTTTTCTCTCTCTTTATTTAAGAAGCTTAGTCACTATGCGATTATGTCACTCAGTTCCCATAGGGGTAGGCAGAGACCACATCCTTCCACTTGCCACGATCCTTGCATATCTCCTTCGCTTCTTTCATTCTCATTAAACCTTTCATACAAGTTCGTCGGTTTAGAGTACTCTTGACCTGGCCGTTATTTAAAATGTCCTGGATTTGGTCCAGGAACGTTCGCCTTGGTCTTCCCCTTCCAACTTTCGCATTCACTCTTGACTCATAAATCTTTTTTGTCAGTCTCCTGTCACTCATTCTCTCTACATGCCCAAACCATCTAAGCATACCTTTCTCAATTTTAATCACTAAGTCTTCTTTTATACCACAACGTTCTCTTATCACACCATTTCTTACTCTGTCACTCAGTTTTAATCCACTCATACTTCAAATTGACTCCTTATCATAAGAGGTAAATTACCTGTTACCAGTTTGTATTGTATAAAGATTTTTGGGAACAAAAGCCGCAAATAACTAAGGAGTTTATGTAAAAATATTCCAAAGTACATGCAATACATTGTAATGTGGAATTCGTGTGTGAAATAGGGGTATTGTTGTATATAATCCTTACTTGAATAGGGTGTTTATGAGATGGGATAGGAATGGATTACAGCCAGTAAATCCGACTAGCGTGTTTTTTCCTTGAACTGATATATTCTTAGTTGTAAACGCAATGTTTTTCCATACCACATATAGCTGGAAACTATGTTTGATTGCACAAATCTCAGGAACATCTGGTTATTGACCGACTTCAAAAAAAGGAGGTTATCAATTCGTCTGAATTTTTTTTTATGTTTGTTAACAAATATCTCCCAACTGGGTGGACCGATCTTGATAATTTTTTTTTAAATGAAAGGTGGTGCTCGTCATGGGGTCCCATTTTTTTTAAACCAGTTCTGATGATGGCATCCATGACAAAATCGGATGTCTTAAATTTGCGTAAGCATTTGCGCGACAAATAGACGAATAACTCAAGATCACGCCAACAGATTTCGATGATTCTTTTTTTATTAGAAAAGATATACTTCAAGAGTTCTTTGCGATAGTTTGGTAAGGTTCTGGTAATGGAATCAATGACCAAGTGACGGAACTCTTCAATTCTTAGGAGCAAATCATCGATACTCGGCAGAATCTTCAATAAGCTATCCAGATATTTGAGTCGCCTACCGTAACTTCCGTAGGGTCAAGTGCTAGTCGTTGTTAAATATGAAGATCAATGGAACTCCTCAACGGCTTACAGTAAGGGTGTGATTTTTGGCAAAATATATAACTGTCTGTAATCAAATGCCAATGACCTTACGTTTGTTGCTGCATTGCAACACGTTTGCTCTAGGAAGTAAGAAATAATTGCGTATGCTTCTAAAGTGTTCTTCGTATTGTTATATTTGGAGTCGGTGTCAGCCAAGGTACCTACATATATAGCTATAGGTGGAAGAAACGCGGGAGCTGCCAAGTGGACACCCGGGGTACATCTTCCTTGGCTGACAAGAACACTATAAAAGAATACGCAATTATTTATTACTTTTTAGAGCATATTAATGTATTTGTAAGTTTGTTTTGAAGACGGTTCTTTTTTTGTTAAAATTTATCCTTTTTTAGAATCAATGTTTTATTCCTTTTTAGAGCTTCCGTTGCATGTGCTACGGAAACGGTTAAAGTTACGCATAAATTATGTATGAGACAATTGTACCTCTTAAAAAGTTCTAAAGAAAAGTTCACTACAGCATTATCCTATCTTTTACAGTTATATATAACCTGTTTTGAGGCGACTTTACTTATATAATCTTCAACATTGTAATATGCCTTTTGTAAAAGGATGTTCTTGATATTTTTCTAAAAATTATGTGTAGATAAATCAAAAAGTGGGTAGGATATTGTTAAAAATACGTATGCTCCACCCGACAAATGAATTCTGAATCTTCGCCATCCTAAAATATGTATTATTTTTATTTTGTTGAAATGGCATACCAAACTACTCAAATTATATCAAGCTTCGCACTTTATGTATCACTTACCCTCAGGTGAGATTACAGTCTAACGTAATTAAAAAGTAGATTTGTAAACTGGTATAGGTAATAGAAAGTTTTAACTTTTGCAGGAAACAAGCGCAAGTTTCTAGTGACAGGCTTGCGTTTGACTGTAATCTCCTTATGGCGTATGGTTCTTCGCCGACATCGTCATTAATGGCATCCATAATTTCCATGCTGTGGGCGTTGATGGGTAATGTTGGTGCAATCAAACACTTTATTAATTAACTCAGATTATAATGTTCAATCGCTTGATGTTCCCGATATCAATTTACACAAACTCATTAATAATAATAGCTAGGAACGCGACAGTTCAAAAGTCGACCGCACCGGCGGGCTGTCACCCTAGAACTACCGAGAGACGCGCGCCGGACTGCCACTCTCCTGGATTCTTCTCAATTTTAGTTGAGGATTGTAGGCCTCGAGGCAGTGCCTTCTTACCCGGGCATCTTCCTCAGACATGAATTTGATGCCTGGTATTTTGTTTTGCCCGCAGTCATACGGGCTGGTTCTCGCTGACTACGCTAGCGGGTCCATCCAGGTCAATTAATTCAATGGTCAAGTCCGGGTATTGCCACTGATATTGCGTCGTTTTCGTCGTCATCATCGCCTACATCAGGAGGCGGTGCCAGCAGAAGCTCACGAGGCAGAGGACGCCAAGTGTTTGTTGCTCTTGAGTGCTGGCTGGCAATGCTGTGAAGGTGTATGTGTGGTGAGTTGTTGTCGTGGCGGAACATACGCCAAGTTCCGTGCGAATACCTCCACGGTGGGTGTCCTGGTGTCACGGTGGATGACGTCACTTATTGACGTTGCCCCACGCCGATAGACAGATGCCGCTAGCGTTCCATTGACTATAGTATAGTGCTAACCGGGTAAGAGGTACATTACCTCAATTTATACACAGCATCGCACTAAAGGCAATTATTTCCCTAGAGGAAGATAAATCAGAAAAACCTGCAATTAGATATTGCAATTTGATAAATTTGCCCCACAAGAATAGAATCCAGGACCTGTGTCAGATATTATACGTATCTTTAAGTTTTTAGGGGTGCCCTTCAAGTTATTAACAACCGTCTCCCATTGTTCAGGTCGAGGGGTCCACAAAATGGCATTGTCATAACAAAAAACATCTTATTGTATTGTCATTCAAATATAATTTGCATTTAGATCAATTTTGTTTTACAAAAACCTTTGGTGCGTGGTTTATGTTCTATAACACACCTATTAGATGTTTCTATAATAAACTTCTAATAGATATGGGTATTTTTTATTTTAAAAACGTTTACAGATATAATATATTACGCATCTAGGGTCGAAAGTATAACATCGCCGCCCGCGTGATAAAAATACTGTAGTAGTAATGCCATACTTTTGTCACGTTGTAAATAAAATATAAGAAGAAAATAAGTTTTAATCGCATCAAATACGTGGACATGTAAAAGAGACTATCTATCTATATAGCATAACGCCTCATTCCCATAGGGGTAGGCAGAGACAACGTCCTTCCACTTGCCACGATCCTGGCACATCTCCTTGGCTTCTTTCATTCTCATTAAACCTTTCATACAAGCTCGTCGGTTTAGAGTACTCTTGATCTGGCCCTTATTTAAAATATCCTGGATTTGGTCCAGGAACGTTCATCTTCCCCTTCCCCTTCCAACTTTCGCATTCACTCTTGTCTCATAAATCCTTTTTGTCAGTCTCCTTTCATTCATTCTCTCTACAACCATCTAAGCATACCTTTCTCAATTTTAGTCACTACGTCTTCTTTTATACCACAACTTATATACTTATACACACTCTGTCACTCAGTTTTAATCCACTCATACTTCTCAACGCTCTCATCTCTTTTGTGCTTCTTCTGCTATACCCAACTTTGAGACACCCTCTGGGTGTTCATAAAGGCGTGCGGAGCACCACTTACCATATTTTCTTCATTTACTCTCCTTTCAATATCACTTTCACATGTTCCATCTTTTGTAAATTTAGATCCCAAGTATACAAATTCTTTCACCTCTTCCACTTGTTCCCCATCTATCAAAATATTGCCATTCATCATAGATTCATCTCTTTCAAAAAGCATAACTTTCGTTTTGTGTACATTCACTTTCATTCCTTTCCCTTTCAAAGCTTCATTCATAATACTGTCTCTAAAGGTGGATTTCATGCATTTAAGTGTTTACAGTCGAAGTTGCACGTGTTAACAAGATTATATGTATTTATAAATTAAATTTAAAATATGTACGTATTGCTGTGATTCTTGACGTCTACCACATGCCGTGATTTACATATTAATTAAATCCTAACTTCATTTACGCTAAAGTTTGAGACGAGTTCTCGAAACTTCCTTATTATGGCGAACGAAAGTTTATGAGTTTTAGTTTAACTAAATATCTCGAGTCACAAAGGACATCTAACGTGATTACGTTAACGTACACGTCTTTAACTACACATATCTACTCTACTAATATAAAGCTGAAGAGTTTGAACGCGCTAATCTCAGGAACTAGAAGTTCGATTTTAAAAATACTTTCAGTGTTAGATTGCCCTTTTACTCAGGAATAATATAAGATTTAAAAAAAAATTGTGCTTTCGTAGGCCTATGATCGAGTGGTGAGAAATGAGCTGTGGTCAACGTCATCTACGTAACGGGTGAGAGGTAATCTGATTCATGCATTGAAGTCTCTCTATGAGGGTTCTAATGCTTGTGTCAGAATAAACGAAAGAGGTGTTCGACAGGGATGTGTTACGTCACCATAGCTGTTCAACCTATTCATGGATAAATGTTTGACAGATTTAAAAGAAAGTATGTAAAGGTTAAGCATGAATGATTTACTCATCAAATGTTTACTCTACGCTGATGATCAAGTAATACTTGCGTCATCCGCTAACGAGCTTCAGGAGATGCTAAATATTATGAATGAAGCTTTGAAAGGGAAAGGAATGAAAGTGAATGTAAACAAAACGAAAGTTATGCTTTTTGAACGAGATGAATCTATGATGAATGGCAATATTTTGATAGATGGGGAACAAGTGGAAGAGGTGAAAGAATTTGTATACTTGGGATCTAAATTTACAAAAGATGGAACATGTGAAAGTGATATCGAAAGGAGAGTGAATGCAGGGAATATGGTAAATGGTGCTCTGCATGCTTTTATGAATAGCCAGATGGTGTCTCAAAGGGCTAGACTGGCAGTGCATGCTGGAGTGTTGGTGCCAACACTTATGTATGGTAGTGAAAGTTGGGTATGGCAGAAGAATCACAAAAGTAAAATAAATGCGGTAGAGATGAGAGCGTTGAGAAGCATGAGTGGATTAAAACTGAGTGACAGAGTAAGAAATAGTGTGATAAGAGAACGTTGTGGTATAAAAGAAGACGTAGTGACTAAAATTGAGAAAGGTATGCTTAGATGGTTTGGGCATGTAGAGAGAATGAATGAAAGGAGACTGACAAAAAGGATTTATGAGTCAAGAGTGAATGCGAAAGTTGGAAGGGGAAGACCAAGGCGAACGTTCCTGGACCAAATCCAGGACATTTTTTTAAATAAGGGTCAGGCCAAGAGTACTCTAAACCGACGCACTTGTATGAAAGGTTTAATGAGAATGAAAGAAGCGAAGGAGATATGCAAGGATCGTGGCAAGTGGAAGGACGTGGTCTCTGCCTACCACTGTGGGAATGAGGCGTGATGATATGCTATGTATGTATGTATATTATAAGATATATATAATCATGCTAAGATTAATAAGAGCGGTGGAATAATGAAGAATGTCGCAAAATCTTTTTCCTTTGCGGGCTTTCATTGCATGAGCTGGAAAAACAATGTTCCCCGTTAAGAGTTCTAAAAAAGTCTGCAACGATATGCATCTATCTCTTAAGGATAACTCACCATATCAATTTTATTTTATCATCTAAGAATATGGCAAATCCATGTAAAGCTGGGTCGGATCGCTAGTTATCAATAACAATGAATCCGGAATCCATTTTAATTGCTCTAATAAACTAATTGATAGCGTCAATGTACAACCTTTGCCATTGCATGATAATGCTTTCATGTTGACTCAATTCTGATAACGGTCTATTGCCAGTTAAATTTAACTGAGAGGTTAATTTAATTTGCCTTTTAACCTGACTCATCACAAGGTTTTTGGGGCTTAAATGTATATATTATTAGGACCCGGTCCGTATTCGCACGGGTCTTCATATTTGTGTCCTAGAGCACCTACATCAGATATGAAGGCGACAGGAAGCACCTATTGGCCATTAGTATGGTGCAGCCGTTGATACGGATTAAAGGAACCACAGCAACATCTCCTGGTGTCGGTGTTCGGAGGGGATCTCTCACTGTCTAGGAGCCTACGTCCGTTCCAGATTGATTTATACGTCTCCTGCCTGGTAGTCTTTCTGCTCATGGTACCAGAGGTAGTTATAGATCCAGCAGTCTAAGTGCCTACGCCTGATAGTAGAAGTTTCGAGGTACGTCAGAAATTACGTCAGTCAAGGTCCAGTCGTTTTCGTGAAACCAGGATGCCCACCGTGGAGCACGTTCCGCCACGCGGACTACTACCTGCACACACACCTCCACAGCTTTGCCAGCCAGCATTCTAGATCTGAAAGCGTTGGCCGTCCCCTGCCCTGTGAACTCCTGCTGTCACCACCAAGTGTAGTGGAAGATGATGGCGTAGACGACGCGACAGTAATGGGAGATCCCGTATTTGACCAACATTCGGACCTGGATGGTCCTACCGGCGTAAGCTGGTCGGAACTAGCCCTTTAAAGTTACATTGTATTAAAAAGAATTGTGAGTGCCTCATTGGTCAGCATATTCATCTACAGTCATGAGGTCCTGGGGTCGAGACCCGTGTCGGGGCCAACTCCCCGTGCCTCGGAAAGCACGTTAAGCCGGTGGTCTGATCTCTCACTAGTCGTGTTGGATTTCCGTCACATCGGACTATGAGAGTGAAAGAATAATCGGAAAGTAAAAAAAACTAACCTAGCTCAAAAACCGTCATTTTTAAAATTCAAGTTAGTTTTTTTAAACTTTTTCCTCGCAGGGAACGAAAAAGACTAACCTAACCTTAATTATTATTATTATTTAAACACGCTTTTTAATAATAACAGTTTAAAATATAAGTACAAATTTTTCATTCAGATGTGACAGTATTGAGATATCATTCGTTCATGATCATAGTTAAAATTTAACTATCTCGTTAATTTCTATTCCTTATGTACGTCTGTAGTTAATTATAACTTTATAGTTAAAGTTATTGCGCCCAAACGTTTACCCGTCGAGCACAGTGTCGAGTAGAAGTCAATTAAGCAACTTGTCATGTCCTTGTTTCAAGTTGCCAACTGTTTTTATTGAGTGATAGATGGTCTGACACTACGCTCGGGTTTACTGTTTATTAAGTTTAAGTGTTTAAAGCTATAAGCAAAAATAAGTGTGAGTGTATAAGTAGACAAGTGTAGTGTCATTATGTTATACTTAGTCTTTATAATCTATGGCAATAAGATAGGGCAACGGACTCTGTGGTCAGCTGTCAGATAGAAAACAGAATAGGATGTCGAATATTCAATTAATTCTAAGAAATAATTCTGTAAATTGTTGTGTAAAGAAATATACGTGAGTATTATTTCCTATCTTTATTCCACAGACTATATTTTGATACTCCATCTTACAATATTGGCTTTCAAATGTGACAGTTGTGTTTGCAACTTCGCCGGTGTCACGTGAGTTGACGAAGACACAAAGTAACTTATGAGGTCTATAAGATTTTATGTTTTCGTTATAAGACTAAGTATAACGTCGTGACAGCAGGAAATGAAGCTTTTTAGGCTTATATTTTACTAAACTCTATACTATAATTTAGTTTTTACAATTCCAACAGATACTTGTACATACACACGTACCTCACGTAAAACGTAACCCTTGGGAAATACTTTTAACACAAACCCCCACTGATGGGTCAATGTGGGTATTGTGGGAGGAGCGAGGAGGACCGAGCGGAACCCTTTTCATCTATAAGTGAGACATCAGAAGGTCAGCTTGCCCAAGTAAGTCCGACTGAGGATTCACAGAGACGGGAGATGAGAAAAAGCATCTACAGGATTCTCTCTCCCTCACTCATTGACCTTTTTTAACTAGATTACGGTCTCAAAAAGTCGATTAACATCTTTCACTGGAGAGCATCGCGCCTAGAATGTTCTTTAGCGAGAGATTGTTGCCAATCAGCTCCACCAGGAGATGACGCTAAGATTCCGAGGCTGCCCAATCTGGCAATGGCTGCTATGGCTGCCCAATCTCGAGCAAGCTTGTTTGTGTGCGATTAAAATACCATTTTTGGTGGAGAATGCTTTTAGTCACAAACTAAGACCAGGAAAGTGGGATTCCGTGAAGAAAAAGGCCTTGCAAGTGAGGCAGTTTATCCATAAGTTAGGGAGTTTAATGACATTTAGTTTATTATGTACAATATCAGATGGTGGAAGTAATTTACCTTCGATCTTTTATGGAATTAGATAAGAGAAGGACATTTTAAGAAAATAATTTAATATCACCCAAGACTTTTCTATTAACCCATATATAACCCTCTCATCGAATATCGAAGGAATGTTGGGTGATAAAAACTACGTGTATCACTCCAACGTACATTATCCCAACCATTATATGAGCCATAAAGTAATAATCCATAAAGTGTGTGCCATTAAATCAAGCAACAGGCTACCAGGAGGGTGGTGATAAAAGCTTCGAAAAGTGAAATTAGTACGGTTATTATATACGCGATAATGTGGACAAAACCTTTCTTTTTATTGCTGATTTTGATTGTAATCTCACCCTATGGTATGTGATGATACAGGCTTTTTTCTACTGGAAAGATAATTTATGCGTTAATCCTGATCCATGTTTAAGAATATGTAATAACGCCAGGAAAGAGGCTTCGGCAATATCCTCTAAAATCCAGTGGAAACCTCTTTATCTAATGGGTAGAGGGGTCAAAAGTTTGCCTGCGAATTAGAATCTGATAGCATCCTAGATGCTTGAATTAAAAGGTTCAAGTAAGTTGGAGTAAAGTGGAAATAACACAAGGTGGAAATAAGTAAAGGCAGTCCGTCTTCACCTGAAGAAATGGCTATCCAGGACGCATATATCGCTGTTGTTTGGGGTCGTGTAGATACTTACCGGCCAAGGTTGCTTTGGTAAATAAGCTGCACCAGTTTTGTGGGTGTGAAGAGTTAGAAGCCTGCCATTAGTTTTGTGCTCCTGTAGATACGGCACTTCACGAGGCTTGGGCAGCTTAACAAAATCACTTGGTGTCGCTGTCAAATGAGGCTTTCGCGTTAGCGTCATCGATGTAAAGAGGCGTATCGGATCATCAGACCGCGATCGCGTCGATGCTTTGAAATGTAGTGCTGGAGGTAATGCTTCAAGTACTGTGGACAGCACATCGGACCAACGCATCAATTCTTAAGAAATTCAATGTTACAACTAGGCTTTCCACCATCTGCCTCAAACAAAAATACTTGAGTTCTTTGGGCACATTGCCAGGAAACAGGATGATAGCATCGAAAAGCTCGTGATAATTGGAAAAGTTAATGGCAAAAGAACAAGGGGTCGGAGCCCAGTGTGTTGGTCCGATCAGATCCGCAACACATTACAGACTTCCGTCTACGATGCCATACATGCCCGTTATACAAAGAAAATTGCTCATCAGAAGTGGTTGACACGACGCCCAAGCTTCAGAAAACAAATCAAGGAGGAGGAGGATCCGTATTACAAAGCTATGGAATACTCTATCATATTCTGGGTTTCCCGAACCCTACAACTTAAATCATTTCAAGACCAGGATAATAGGTACCTTTTCTTTTGACCTCGTCATATCTTTCCATCAGGCGTGGTTGAATCCATGCCTAAATCAATCGTAGAGTAGGCCCGAAGGTCCAAGACGTGATTCTTCCTTCCCCTAACCTGAGTTTATATATTTTATGAAGGCAAATGAATCCGGAATGTCAGAATGGAATGCTCCGGTTATCTTCTGGTGCTTCTTCTAAGGACTATGTAGCAGCCTTTAGGTTTTAGTGGATATTTTGGTCGTTTTCAGTGAGTCCCATGTAACCCAACCAAAGATTGCCCTGTTGGGGTAAAGGTGGATAAACGTACGACTACTTCTCCCCACCCTAGACATTATGGGTGACGACAGACTTGCAGAAGGAAGCAAATGCCTTCCATCCTGATTCAACACTGATGTTAGTGTCCATTAGTATCAGCAGGAATCCGTATTTGACTAAAGACTTCAGGAGATGCCACCGGAGTGCTCAAACTGAGCTGATATCTTGTAAAATGTTGTAAATAGTTCGTAAAAAATATTTTTACATTACCAACAGAGAGTTCAACTATATTTATGACTAAAGATATCGACTATCAAACGAGTTCAAAGAACTGTACCATTCTCTATTATCATAATTATTGATATCGTTATAATTATGATTTTTTATTACTCTAAAAAGTTGGAGATGATATTTAAACGGATTTATTGTGTGTGTGTCTGTAAAACATTAATTGTGAAAACACTGCACTTATGTACAAAAAATATAAATTTTAACAAAAAAAGAAACGTAAGCTCATTGCTATTTGATTACAGACACTTATATTTTCTGCCATAAACCGCACCCTTACTGTAGGCCGTTGAGGAGTTCCATTGATCTTCATATTTAACTACGACTAGCACTTGACCATACCGAAGGTACGATAGGCAACTCAAATATCTGGATAGCCTATAGAAGATTCTGCCGAGTATCGTCCATTTGCTCCTATGAATTGAAGAGTTCCGTCACTTTGTCATGGATTCCATCATCAGAACCTAACCAAACTATCACAAAACAACCCTTGAAGTACTCGTATAACCCTTATTGATGTTTGTTACCTCATATCTCCCGACGGGGTGGACCGATCTTCATGACTTTTTTTAAATGAAAGGTGGTGCTCGTCATAGGGTCCCATTTTTTTTACTCCAGTTCTCATGATGGCATCCATGAGAAAACCGAATAAGTGTTAAATTTGCATTAAGCATGTGCGCGACAAATGTACGAATAACTCAAGATCACGCCAACCGATTTCGATGATTCTTTTTTTTTTTGAAAAGGATATACAAGGGTTGTTTTGTGATAGTTTAGTTAGGTTCTGATGATGGAATCCATGACAAAAGTGACGGAACTCTTCAATTCATAGGAGCAAATTAACGATACTCCGCAGAATCTTCTATAAGCTATCCAGATATTTAAAACGCCTACCGTAACTCCGGAGTATTCAAATATGAAGATCAATGGAACTCCTCAAAGGCTTACAGTAAGGGTGCGGTTTAAAGCAGAAAATATAAGTGTCTGTAATCAAATAGCAATGAGCTTACGTTTGTTGCTGCATTGCAACACGTTTACTTCTGATTCACTAAAAATCAAAAAATAAATAAACATTTTAACAAAAAAAGAACCGCCTTCAGAACAGACTTACAAATATATTAATATGCTCTAAAAAGTAAGAAATAATTGCGTATTCTTTTATAGTGTTCTTCGTATTGTTATATTTGGAGTCGGTGTTAGCCAAGGTACCTACATATATAGCTATAGGTGGGAGAGACGCGAGAGCTACCAAGTGGACACCCGGGGAACATCTTCCTTAGCTGACACCGACTCCGAATATAACAATACGAAGAACACTATAAAAGAATACGCAATTATTTCTTACTTTTTAGAGCAT
>JACTOM010000902.1:629515-677959 GCA_015832385.1 Elymnias hypermnestra | reverse complement strand
TATATGGGGCCCCCACTGTAATTTATTATCTAATGTTATACCTAAGAAAGCGGTACTATCTACAAGGTCTAGTTCCTCATTATTAAGTTTAACAATGGTTTGCGTTTGTTTGACATTAGGAAGAGTAAACTTTACACATTTTGTTTTCTTTCCGTTGAGCAATAAATTATTAGCTTCAAACCATTGTACCACTTTATTGAGAGAGCTGTTTACGTCGTCATAATTTGTTTGTCGCCTATTAATCTTAAACAACAGCGAAGTATCATCAGCAAACAGAACAATCTCATGATCACCCTTAACAAAGTAAGGAAGGTCATTGATATAAATGAGGAAAAGAAATGGTCCTAGTATGGAACCCTGTGGGACTCCCATTTTTGTCACAGACCCCGCAGAAAGCTTGCCATTGACACAGACCTTTTGCGTTCTATTGGTTAAATATGAACTCATCAGGTCTAATGCTGTGCCCGCGAGGCCATAGTGTCGCAATTTCCCGATCAGGGTTTCATACTGAACACAATCGAAGGCCTTAGACAGATCACAGAAAACGCCAAGCGCGTCACGTGAATCCTCCCAGGCCTCGTTGTTATAAGTTTACCCTCAAGAATGTAAAATAACAATCCTTACTAATATTATAAATGTGTAAAGTGTTATAAATGTGTGTAAAGTATCAAGGTGTGAAAAAATTGGTCGCACAAAATCGCGTGCGCCGCGTAAACTGTTGATGTTAGAACAAAAAAATGTTCTACAATATTATAGAAGGTATCATTATCTACAAAAAAGTTAAGGATACCATATGTCCAAATACTGTAGTTATGCCACTACAACGACTTTTATACATTTTAAAAGCTTATAAAAGTGCCGACAATGATCATACCATATTATTTATATCTCAGTATAAATCCTTATCCTATTAAATAATATTATTAAAGACGGTTTCAATACCTGTAAATTACTTCTTAAATTATTAAAATCGGACATTTCATTCAAAAGATATAACAAATTTAAGAATCTCTTGTGTCAATTGTCATTTCCAAATAAAGTGTTTTGTTTTATTATCTTTAAGAGTAATCTCATCTAATGATACGTAATTTCGGAAGCCTTTTTTCTATTATCAAACAAGTTTAGTCCTTATAAAATCTATCTATCAGTGATAGTCCTATTGAAATCGCTTCAGAGATGAGCTGGAACAGACAGACAATTTTTTTTCATTATACTTATTGTAAATGAGGTAAATATATGGCCAAATTACACTTGTTATTATTTAAAATATACTCAATAAACCCTTTTCATCCTATTTTTGAAAAGATAAAAAACGTTTAAACATTAATAAATTAATCGTAAAATGAAATTACAAGTTGATATGAAATGCCAATTCACGCATCTTATCAGATTTCTTTTTTTGTCATTTTATAATGTATATTTAAACATTTCCGTAGTTCATTATAATCATAATTAAATATCTAATTTTATTAATAAAGCTTTTACAGAAATACAACAGCGTGAAATGAAATTTGACATAAAAATTCGGATACATGTTTGTAATATCTTAATCATTTTTTGATATCAAAAATTTAATTTTAAACATATCTCCAGCTCAAAAACATTGTAAACATAATTAAACATCTAGTTAAATTGCATTTACCCTTTATATTAAAAATTGAAATTGCACTTATTAAAAATTATTTATTATTTGTAAATGATTTTTAAAACCTTTACAGAATAGATAAAAATTTTAACAAAAAAAAGAACCGCCTTCATAAGAAACTGTTCCAAATATATCAATAAAAGATTCTGCCGAGTTTCTTTAATTTGCTCCTAAGAATTAGAGTTCCGCTACTTTGCCAGGGATCCCATGATCAGAACCTAACCAAACTATCATCAAATAACCCTTGAAGTATATCCTTTCCCATAAAAAAAGAATCATCGAAATCGGTAGGCGTGATTATTATTCGTTCATTTGTCGCGAACATGCCTAATGTAAATTTAACACATCCGATTTTCTCATGGATGCCATCATCAGAACTGGATTTTAAAAAAATGGGACCCTACGACAATCACCACCTTTCATATAAAAAAAAATCATCAAGATCGGTTCACCCAGTCGAAAAAAAATACAGACGATTTGATGACCTCCTCCTTTTTTTGAAGTCGGTTAAAAAAGAAATATGACAGCGCGAAATGAAATCCTACAAAAAAATCGGATACACGTTTGTGATTTTTCACTTTTTTAGAGTTTACAATAAATTTTATAAATTGTACATTGTACATTTCTAAGGTACAACAATCATATATAAATGTATTTATAAATAACTTAGATTTACTTTATATTTTGCAATCTTTTAAATGATATTTAAACGGTTGAATAACCTTTACCGATAAAAAAAATACCGCGAAATGAAATCCTACAAAAAAAATCGGATACATGTTTGTAATATTTCAGTTTTTTTATACTTTAGAATAAATTTTAAACCTTTTTACATTTCTAAAGTACAATAATCCTATTTAAATGTATTTATAAAAAACGTAGATTTACTTTTTATTTCGCAATCTTTTAAATGATATTTAAACGGTTGAATAACCTTTACCTATAAAACAAATACAATACCGCGAAATGAAATCCTACAAAAAAATCGGATACATGTTTGTAATTTTTCAGTGTTTTTATACTTTACAATAAATTTTAAACCTTTGTATATTTTTAAATTAATATAATCACATTTAAATGTATATATAAATAACGTAAGCTTACTTTATATTTTGCAATCTTTGAAAAGGTTGAATAACCTTTATATAGATAAAACAAATAGCGCGAAATGAAATTCCACGAAAAAATTCGGATACACGCATGTGACGTTCCAGTGATTTTTTGTTATCAAATTATATTTAAAGGGTTCTATTGTATAAAGAGATGAGATATACATAATAATTGTTCCTATTTATGTGTTAGTTATTACTTTTTATATGTATGAATATAAAAAAATCACTTACAACACTGTTAGGCACCGACACGACACGTACGAATTCGTTATACGAAACGCGTGTTAACGTCGCAACGCGCCAGAAACGACTGGTATTGGGAACTAGGAAAGCTCCTGTCGTTCCCGCTTTTACTAAAGGCTGGATACAAACGTAAATAATATTTCAACGTATTTTAAGTAACCAATTATAATTTATAACATTATTAAGGTTCTACTGTCATAGACTATCAAAAAACTAAAACCAATCGAAAAAGTATAATATAACTCTATAGTTATCTATAGAACTCCAGTGGTTATCTGTTTATGAAAAATTGTACTCCAAAAAGTTTTCTGTGGAATTCCATTGCCTATCTGTTTATCAAAGACTACACTCCAAAAAGCTATCTATAAAACTCCAGTAGCTATCTATCTATCAAAGACTGTACTCCAAAAAGTTATCTGTAGAATTCCATTGCTTATCTGTTTATCAAGGACTATACTCGAAAAAGTTATCTATAGAACTCCAGTGGCTATCTGTTTATCAAAGACTGTACTTCAAAAAGTTATCTGTAGAATTCCATTGCCTATCTGTTTATCAAGGACTATACTCGAAAAAGTTATCTATAGAAGTCCAGTGGCTATCTGTTTATCAAAGACTGTACTTCAAAAAGTTATCTGTAGAATTCCATTGCCTATCTGTTTATCAAAGCCTATACTCCAAAAAGTTATCTATAGAACTCCAGTGGCTATCTGTTTATCAAAGACTGTACTCCAAAAAGTTATCTGTAGAATTCCATTGCCTATCCGTTTATCAAGGACTATACTCGAAAAAGTTATCTATAGAACTCCAGTGGCTATCTTTTTATCAAAGACTATACTCTAAAAAGTTATCTGTAGAATTCCATTGCCTATCTGTTTATCAAGGACTATACTCGAAAAAGTTATCTATAGAAATCCAGTGGCTATTTATCTATCAAAGACTATACTCCTAAAAGTTATCTGTAGAAATCCATTGCCTATCTGTTTGTCAAACACTATTCTCCAAAAAGTTATGTACATCTGACATGTGTACTTTGTACACACGCTTTTATTTATGAAACTATCGTTTCATTTAGCTGTTTTTACAAGGTGGAGGGTAAATTATGATGATAAATGATCGATTTTTTCCCGTCCCTTCATCAAAGGTATCATTGGTACTATCGTCTGTCTCAGTTTTCAGAAGCGGTCTCCTTGTATATGCTATAATATTATATTTACTACTCTGTTTATATGACGGCAGATTGTACATTAATTTCTCTTTTATTTAAGTTTATTTTATTGTATATTGCAACTGTAACCGTAGAATAAAGCGTAGAAATAAATAAAATTTATATTTAAATGACAATTATTAATGTTTTTCTTATTAAATTTACGTTTGTAAGCAGCCTTATTGTTTGAACTACAAAAGGTGAACGCCTCCTTGCTTCATGTGCGAGATAAGGTGTCAACTAGGAAACTAATTATAGTTCACACTCGTGTTTTAACTTGTTTTAAACTTAATTACTAAAAAAAAACTTACTATAACTTATATAGTAAAGACTGAGAGTGATTAAATTGATCTTAATAAACTTAATGAAATAAATTGAAAATTCCAGTAAGCTTTTACAGCACTTTTAACTTATTGAATGCTTTCTAATAATAATTCCTATGTACTACTTAAAGACTTTTATTTTAAGGGACAAGGATTCCTTCTCGAAATTTTCTTAGAGGAATCAACAGCAAACTCAGTCGACTATCCTTTTAATAACCGTCTTTACACTGTAATGAAATAAAAATTCTTGTCCAAGCAATTCCCACTAGTGTTTTTATTAAATATACACATTACATACACATATACGCAGTACTAGCTTCGAAGCTCCATAAATCCTTACATAGTGACCCCATCTACATTGCGAAATGTTTCACTTTGTTAAATTTCAAGTCAATGGGGAATACTTTTGATGATCTTTCTATATCTAATAGTTTTTCGCATATATACCGCAATGCTATGGGAATATTGGTAAACCCGTTCTTAGTGAGCATCTGCATTGCGAAATGAGTAACCATGCCAAATTTCAAGGCAATCGGACCTATAATTTCAGAGATTTCGTGATAAGGAAGCGAGTGGTATTTCACTCACAAACTATTCATCCAAATCATTTGAAATTCAGCATAAATGTTCCTTTTGCGATGTAGCCGGTCACTAAGGACGTATTAGACTATATTCTCATAAGATCGAGGTATATACTTGGTATATATTTGACGCTCTTGCTAGCGCAGTGGTCCGAGTAATCGCTTTGTTACTAGAGGCACCTGGTTCGATCCCCGGTAGAATTTATTTAGGAAATTACACTTGCAAATTGCCGGAGGCTTCGGCCGTGGCTAGTTATCACCCTAGTAGCAAAAATGTACTGCCAAAAAATGAGATTTGTGTTCCGGTTTGATGCTGTGTAGAAACCATTAGAGATAACGTGCCACAAGACCATAGAAAAGATTAGCCAGTGAAATGAACGTAACTATACAATAGGGGTACGCAGAGACGACGCCCTTCCACTTGCCACGATCCTTGCATATCTCCTTCGCTTCTTTCATTCTCATTAAACCTTTCATACAAGTTTATCGGTTTAGAGTACTCTTGACTTGGCCCTTATTTAAAATGTCCTGGATTTGGTCCAGGAACGTTCGCCTTGGTCTTCCCCTTCCAACTTTCGCATTCACTCTTGACTCATAAATCCTTTTTGTCAGTCTCCTTTCATTCATTCTCTCTACGTGCCCAAACCATCTAAGCATACCTTTCTCAATTTTAGTCACTACGTCTTCTTTTATACCACAACGTTCTCTTATCACACTCTTTCTTACTTTGTTACTCAATTTCAATCCACTCATACTTCTCAACGCTCTCATCTCTATCTTACTTTTGTGCTTCTTCTGCCATGCCAAGCAAAGCCAGTCTGGCCATTTGAGACACCCTCTGGCTATTCATAAAGGCGTGCAGGGCACCATTTACCATGTTCCCTGCATTCACTCTCCTTTCAATATCACTTTCAAATGTTCCAGCTTTTGTAAATTTAGATCCCAAGTATACAAATTCTTTCACCTCTTCCACTTGGTTCCCCTTCTATCAAATTTTACCATTCATCATAGATTTATCTCTTTTAAGAAGCATAACTTTCGTTTTGTTTACATTCACTTTCATTCCTTTCTTTTTCAAAGCTTCATTCATACATACATGTTTACAATCTCCTGTAGCTCATTAGTAGATGATGCAAGTATTACTTGATCATCAGCGTAGATGAGTAATTCATTTATTTGTTATCATTTATAATGAACGGCTATAAGGTACAGCGGTAATATTTAATAACGTAATATCAGAAAAAAAGTTGCCGTACATAGATTTATGATCTAATTAAATCGATTATTTCCATGCTCGATTATTATTTAACATCCCTATCCGGTGGTAATTGAATTTCCTTATTTTAAAGACGTATTCACGTCAATATATCATGTAACACGTTCGCTGCATTACGAGATCTGTCAGATCTCGTGCAGGACTTACGTATTGTGAGTTTACTATTTTTAAAGTCGCTAACTAATTTGCAGGTTAAGTAACACTTCAGGTTAAGGTGCAGGTGTAGGTTAAGGTTCTCAGATTCTTCATTGTTTTATAATATACTTTGAATTATTTAAAACACAATACTAACGTTGACACTAGCTAAGAACTGTCATTAGGAGTGTTGAGGAGGGATTCAAGTTCAGATGCATCCCTCCAGGTTCAGTGGACTGTATGTGGCTCAGGTGCTTCGATCTTCNTTTCAAATATTCCAGCTTTTGTAAATTTAGATCCCAAGTATACAAGTTCTTTCACCTCTTCCACTTGGTTCCCCTTCTATCAAATTTTACCATTCATCATAGATTTATCTCTTTTAAAAAGCATATCTTTCGTTTTGTTTACATTCACTTTCATTCCTTTCCTTTTCAAAGCTTCATTCATAATATTTACCATTTCCTGTCGCTCATTAGCAGATGATGCAAGTATTACTTGATCATCAGCGTAGAGTAAACATTTGATGAGTAATTCATTTATTTGTTATCATTTATAATGAACAGCTATAAGGTACAGCGGTAATATTTAATAACGTAATATCAAAAAAAAATTGCGATACATATTATATAATTTATGAACTAATTAAATCGATTATTTACATAATCGAGAGGTGAAATAATAATTATTTCACATCCCTATCCGGTGGTAATTGGATTTCCTTATTTTAAAGACGTATTCACGTCAATATATCATTTAACACGTTCGCTGCATTACGAGATCTGTCAGATCTCGTGCAGGACTTACGTATTGTGAGTTTACTATTTTTAAAGTCGCTAACTAATTTGCAGATTAAGTAACTCTTCAGGTTAAGGTGCAGGTGTAAGTATTCTTCATTGTTATATAATATACTTTGAATGATTTAAACACAACACTAACGTTGATACAAACTAAGAACTGTCATTAGGAGTGTTGAGGAGGGATTCAAGTTCAGATGCATCCCTCCGGGTTCAGTGGACTGTATGTGGCTCAGGTGCTTCGATCTTCGGTTCTTCTCGAGTGATTTCGGGTCTTCAGGGGTCGGTGATTCGGCGTTAATTGTTCAGGCTTGGGTCTTCGGGTTTCAATGTTTGTGGTTCGGTTCTGGTTATTGATGTTCACAAGTCGCACTTAGTAGAGAATCTACTCCGCCCGGGAGTCTAAGGAAGTGTGTAGTTGCTATTAGCCCTACTGGCTTTTACAGCGTAACCGAGAGGGATGGTGAGCGCAGAAGCTCTGCCGAGGGGTGGTTCCGTAGAAGGGCCCTGCTGCGTCGGGGGAACACGTTGCTTTAAGGGCGCCCCCTGCGAGGCTCGGACCTAGACTTAGAGCAACGTTTACTGCTGCTGAAAACGACAATCGGACAGGTGCTTAATCTTGACGTCCATGGGTCCGCGGCTGGGAGCCGCGGCCGGAGTGCGTCAGATAGCGGGGATATCGTCTTCGCCGGCGAAGACGCTGTGTGTGTGTGATTGTGTACGGGGCGTTGTCAATGGTAGTCTGGTCGTCTGGGTCGTCAAGGACGTGAAAACTCTGATCTAACCATGGTAGTGCCCTTTTATACAAATCTCCCACCCGAGCGGGAGTAAAAGCAATCGCGGTTGCTGAGAGAGAGAGAGAAAAAAACTTTATTGCACACAAAATAAAAACAAAAAGAAGAAGGTGGTCTTGCTACAAGAAAACTCTTCCAGACTCTTCCTTATTATGTAAAGAAGCAGACTAAAATAAATAATAAGGCAGAACAGCGCCAGAAAATTAAGTATATTATATTAATATATAAAAATAAAATAAAAATTGTATACCTAAATATCAATATATCTATAGATAGATACTGCAAATATATACACAAAAGATATGAAATAAAAAATATACAATATAAACAAAATTTCTGAGGTAGGTGTGGGAGGGGGGGGGGGGGGGGGGGGGTANCAGTTTTGATTAAATTTGAGAATTTCCGGAATAGCGTTAAACCGGATGTAGCACATATGTTTTACTGGTATAAACAAAGACCTAAGCGTAATAAACAAATATAGTAACTTAATAGCAATCGTGTTGTTTCACTCGTGTATAAGTAAGACAAATATACATATTTGCTTCCTACTTAAAGGTGAATTCAAGGACATGAAGAAATAGTGATGGATTAGGCCCCTTACGCACATTAGTATAATTATTTTCATTCCTTGCGTTAGGGGACATGTCGATGACCGGTTGAGTGACCCGAGCGCAGGGCGGTCGACGATCGAGGCCGTGTCCCCGCTCCTTGGTCAGTGGGTGTCGCGTGGTCACGGTGTGATCACTTTCCACTTGGCGCAGATCCTCTCGGGGCACGGGTGCTTCGGGAGGTATCTATGCCGGGTGGCCCGTAGGGAGCCCACTGAGGAGTGCCACGAGTGTGGATCCGCCGTGGACACGGCGGAGCACACGCTTGCGGTGTGCCCCAGTTGGGATAGCCAGAGATCTGCCCTAGTGGCCGTATTAGGGTCGACCGACCTGTCTCTGCCCACCGTCGTGCGAGCGATGGTGGAGCGGAGGGAGTGTTGGAGTGCGGTGGCCTCCTTTAGCGACGAGGTGATGTCGCTGAAAGAGGCCGCGGAGCGGCGTCGGGAGGCGGATCCCGCCGCCCACGCCCTCCGTCGTAGGCGTCCGGCGAGAAGGCGTGCGGTCCAGGACCGCCGTCTTCCCCCTTAGCACTAGCCTCTGGGACGGCGGACCGCGGAGGCCGTCGTCCCACGTAGCGAGGCTCCGTAGGTTGTCGGGCGGCGCGCCATCTCGCTGCCCCATAGGTAGCTCGATCCTTAGGATCAAGGTAGGGGCCCCTCACGGGGAGTCATGGCGGCGCGCGCAGTTTTACTCTATAGCTAACCTGCAGCGTCGCCATTGTGACAGTGCGTAGGATGGCGGGTCGTTTTTGGCCGGTAAGAGTCCGGCATAACCGGGACGTCCGCGGCGTCCCGGTATCCTATTGAGGATTTTTTTCCCGTCTTACCAAAAAAAAAAAAAGGGGACATGTCGATACTCTTGGAAACTTGAAAACTGTATTTTTAGGTGACTGATTAGATCCCTAATGCAAGAAAGGATAGGTTAGTAGCGGTCTTGTAGGTTTCCAAAGCACCAGCTGTAAGTTTTCTGACAAAGATGGTGCAGTGAACGTGTTAACCAGCAGGAATAAACCATAACGAATACAGTTAATAGTCATTTTTACGTGTTACTATAAAATATTGAAAGTGGTTAATAAAACAATGCCGTATATAGAATGCAATGAACAGACAGATAGGGGGCTTATTTTTATATTCATCGTAAAACACCCATGTGGTATCCCCCAGCGAGTACAATAATAACACAAACAGACATGTTTTATTACTTGATTATACGCTACTTACGTATATTATCGATTTTTAAGGTTAGGTTAGTTTTAAAAAAGTAACTAGACTGAAGAGAGATAGATATAAATAATATTTTTACTCATTTTTATAAAATAATGAAGGTAGACAGAAATAAAATTTACACTACCCTCATAATTTTAAAGATTTGTAAAACTATTTCTTTTTTTTTTATTGCTGACAGATTAGCGCTTGACTGTGATCTCACCTGATGGTAAGTGATGATCCAGTCTAAGATCGAAGTGCGCTAATCTGTTAAGAGGCGATATATTCACAGCATCGTATCGGAACACAAATTTATTTGTTTGGCGGTACGTTTTTAATGGAAGGGTGGTAACGAGCCAAGGCCGAAGCCTCCCACCAGTCCAGACTCAGACAAATTAGAAAATACAATTTCCTAAATTCGTTCTACCGGGGATCGAACCCGGGACCTCCGCTAGCAAAGCGAATACTCGCACCACTGCGCCAGCGAGGCCGTCTTTATGTTAATACCAACTGAAATTACTGATATGCGAAGTATTTACTCAATTGTTATAAATATTGAGGGTAGACACACAAAAAATTTACACGACCCACATAATTTTAAAGATTTGTACAACTATTTTTGATATCGAATATGGAACAGTGTATTTACTCAATTTTAATAAATTTGATATGTAAAAATTACTCTGAACTACCCTCAATATTGAAAGTGTCGGAAATGTCATGATACCGTTTTAAATACGTCATTTTTTGGTTTTTGAACGAATGAGATTTAGTAAAACTACCTGAAATTGCTAACATCTTTACTCAATTGTAATATATTTTGAGGGTAGACACAAAAAAATAATGAAACTACCCACATTTTTGTTAGATTCGTCGACGAATGTCAAGACGACATTTTGAATTAGAAAGTGTTTGGTAGATTAAAACTATTTGAAATTACAGAGAGGATAATAGTTTTTTCTGAGTAAATAAAGTTGTTTATAGATTTTAAAACGTTTTTGTTTAAATATATTGAATATTGAATTGGAGAGAGTTATATAATGTTTTATAACAAACATTTAATGGAATCTAGGACTTTTCAAGCACCATGGCGATTAGCTTTCAACCAAATACCAACCAAAAGTGCTGAGTTATCAAAAGTTTGGTAAGTACAATAACCTTAATAACCATAAGTAAGTAGCAGCCCATTAACGTCCCACTACTGGGCACAGGCCTCCTCACTCCGAAGAGCGAGGGTTTTTAGAGCATAGACCCACCACGCTGCTCCAGTGCGGATTGGCAGGCATAGTACACAAGTGTACTCTCTATTCCTTCACTCTCATAGTCCGACGTGCAGGACCGACGGCTTCACGTGCTTTCCGAGGCACGGGGGTGGATCACACCGCCAACTTTCCAATTTCGGGCAAATATTGAGAAAATCTTAAATAGCAAACTCAATATTGATTTTTGAATTGGCCCGACCCGGGACTTGAACCCAGGACCTCATGTCTGTAGTCGAACATGCTAACCACTGGACCAATGAGGCAGTAAATAACCATATTTATAACGAATTCATTAATTTAGCGTTTTCGAAATACCTTGCCCGTAACAGATATTGTCAAATTTATCTTGCATTACGAATAAATTTATCAAAATTCTCATTTAATGCCAAGTAAATGATACATACATAGCATCACGCCTCATTCCCATAGGGGTAGGCAGAGACAACATCCTTCCACTTGCCACGATCCTTGCATATCTCCTTCGCTTCTTTCATTCTCATTAAACCTTTCATACAAGTTCGTCGGTTTAGAGTACTCTTGACCTGGCCGTTATTTAAAATGTCCTGGATTTGGTCCAGGAACGTTCGCCTCGGTCTTCCCCTTCCAACTTTCGCATTCACTCTTGACTCATAAATCCTTTTTGTCAGTCTCCTTTCATTCATTCTCTCTACATGCCCAAACCATCTAAGCATACCTTTTTCAATTTTAGTCACTACGTCTTCTTTTATACCACAACGTTCTCTTATCACACTATTTCTCACTCTGTCACTCAGTTTTAATCCACTCATGCTTCTCAACGCTCTCATCTCTACCGCATTTATTTTACTTTTGTGATTCTTCTGCCATACCCAACTTTCACTACCATACATAAGTGTTGGCACCAACACTCCAGCATGCACTGCCAGTCTAGCCCTTTGAGACACCATCTGGCTATTCATAAAAGCATGCAGAGCACCATTTACCATATTCCCTGCATTCACTCTCCTTTCGATATCACTTTCACATGTTCCATCTTTTGTAAATTTAGATCCCAAGTATACAAATTCTTTCACCTCTTCCACTTGTTCCCCATCTATCAAAATATTGCCATTCATCATAGATTCATCTCTTTCAAAAAGCATAACTTTCGTTTTGTTTACATTTACTTTCATTCCTTTCCTTTTCAAAGCTTCATTCATAATATTTGGCATCTCCTGTAGTTCATTAGCGGACGACGCAAGTGTTACTTGATCATCAACGTAGAGAAAACATTTGATGAGTATTTCATTCATTCTTAACCCATAATTATACCCACGAATCATTGTTTAACCTAAACTTTTTTAAACAAAATCTCTTCCTTCGGTTTCTCTATAACACTGAATTTGGTTAAAAACCCAAAAACTCAGCTATGTGTCAGTGAAAGTATCTTGAAATGATGTCCAGAAATATACATTTGTTGGTAACCGTATTTAAAATGAAATTATGTTATAAAATGTAATATATTATAAGCGAAAGAAGATTGATTGTACCTTCACGTGAACACATTGCCGCTTCAAGTTTTCGACGCATGCGCGATTAGTTTATACGTCTAAATATTTGGCAATTTGTCTTACTACGTCATCAAAAGTTTGATTTGATTCTTTAGCTAACTTTATCACATTTTTATCGAAATTTTCATGCGGGTCTGATGAAAAATTGTATTATCAGCAAGGGACGAAAGTATGTCATTTCCACCCGCGGTTTTATCAAGTGCGTAATATACTATTACAGCGAAAAACTCAAGAGGTGGATGCAAGTAGATGAATCACAAATAAATCCAATGTCACTAAGGACTATGTCAATTCTGTTGGATGGTACGGCGAAGCTTCATAACTTGATGGCAGAAAATCTATTGGAAGGTTTGTAAAACGGATTAACAGAGGTCTTGGGTTCTATCCCCGACAGATTGCTTATCTATTAAGTCTGGACTGGAGGTTTTGGCTGTGGTCACTTAACAACTTATCACCAAACAAAAAACTAGCTTTTCGGTGAGATAAAAACCTTTACAAATTTTAACATATATACAATAAAATATAAGTGATTATCGCCGCCCATGGACACCTGACGATGCCTTGCCGGTTTAAATATTCATGATTTTTAGGAATGGGGTAAAGAATAGGTCTTACCTGGTTCTATTGGTTGGAGGAGCTGCTGGCGCGGTGGGCGAAAGGGCCCCGATGCTATCCATTGGACGAACGGTAGGTTCCTAACCTTCATTCGTCGGCGGTGAGTCAGCCTCAAGGGCTGGAATAGTCCTGGTTCAGAAGGGCGGCCAACGAACTGTTTCATCAGGTCTTCCTGGCCCCACGCCATATAGATAGGCAATCCGTTCAACTTATACGGACAAGGTAAGATGGAGCAACTGGCTCTCCATCACTGCAGTCGGAACGCATCGTGAGACACTTAGCGACTGTTTTCGACTGGAAAGTGGTAGCTAGCCGGATTGTGAGTTAACCAGGAGATATTGCCATCAGAGTTACGTTGTGCGGTACCATCATAGGGGGACCGCAATCGTAACAGCCTTGTCAGTTTATCGGCAGACTGACTTTGACTTTTTATATGTAATTCAGACCACTTGCCCAAGCCGTGTGTAGTCCAAAAACTCGCAGTCAAGCAGTGTGATGAATACGACGCTTTTTAAAGACCGTTAGAGATAAATAACCTCCTTTATTTAAGACTGTACCATCATTTACGATCATGTGATATCACAGTTAAGTGCTCAATTCTCAGCAAAACTGCTGTAAAATATTGTGAAGGAACCTGCCTGCCAATCTGCAGTGGTTCACAATGATGGGTTTATGGTCTAAAAACTCTCTCTCCTTTATAAAGAGGCCAGTGTCCATCAGTAGGACATCAATCGACTCCACAGATAACATAATTGTTTTGAATATTTTAACGTTATAGATGTCATGGAGTTCAACGATATCCTCTTAAACCAAAGAGATGGGTCATCAGAAAAGACGTCAAAAACAACTACCAGATCTATAACTAGCTATGTAAGACCAGAATCTTTTCTATACTATTATATTTATTTATATAAATACAAAGAAAACACAGTTAATATTTTTACCAATGTACTCTAAAACAACCCAAATGATGTGTCCTAAATCCCGCACATAATACCATTTTACTACTTATTCACACCTTACTCATCACTCACTCATCTACCAAGTTACTCACACGCTCGTTTACTCATTCACCAACCCACGCACTCACTCATTCAATCGCCCATTCCCTGACACACACTCATTCACTTGCTAACTCATCCACTTCTCAATGCAATCATTCACTCAATAACCAACCCACTGCTCACTCTGAGTGAGTGAAAATCACACACTCAAAGTAATCACTCACTCATCCACCAAATTACTCACACGCCCGCTCACTCATACACCATCCCACCCACTCGTGTTTTCAGTCATCCCCTCATTACTCACTCAATCGCCCATTCCCTTACACCCAAACTCACTCACTTGCTAACTTATCCACTTGCCCAATCACTCACTGCAATCACTCACTCAAATACTAAACCATTTCTCACTCTGAATGAGTAACTGAGTGATCACTCACTCATCCACCAAATTACTCACACGTCCGGTCACTCATACACCAACACACTCACTCATGTCCTCACTCATCACCTCATTGCTCACTCAATCGCCCATTCCCTTACACTCACACTCACTCACTTGCTAAATCACCCACTTGCCCAATCACTCACTGCAATCATTCACTCAAACAACAACCCACTACCCACTCTGAGTGAGTGAGTAAGTGATCATTCAGCACGATATCTTTCAAAATATTTTCGATTGATATGAACCTTAACAATGTCTTTTGCAACATGGAGAACATATTTCCATGAGATCTGGCAATAAAACAGTAATACATAAAAACGCTTTGTTTTAAATCAATTCAAATCTTCGAAAATGTAGCCTACCAATCCGCACTGGAATAGAGTGGTGGTCTTAAACTAATAGATATGTATACCATCACTAAGTTTCATTTTCTCCATGTTCCAGGATCGAGAACTACCCAGAGCTCCAAGTAGTAATTATCAACTTGAATTACAACACTCATCAGTTACTGATGAAGCAGAAAGTACGAATAAAAATGTACAAACAAAAAGGTCATTTTCAAGAAAGAATAAAGGGAAAATTCGAGGCATTTTTTCTGATGAAAACTTAGAAATAGAGTATTCTATTGAACCACTACAATAACTTTAAATTGAATTCATAAACTAATATTTATTTCAACCAAGTATAATAACTTACTCACTTCTAAATTAAAATACAATTTATCCACTAATATTAATTTCAAATAAATGTAACAACTTGCTCATTTTTTTAATTGAAATTCAATTTATCCACTAATATTAATTTCAAATTGAAATGTACTAACTTGCTCATTTTTTAAATTAAAATTTAATTTATCCACTAATATTAATTTCAAATGTAATAACTTGCTTATTTTCTAAATTGGAATTCAATTTATCCACTAATATTAATTTCAAATGTAATAACTTGCTTATTCTCTAAATTGGAATTCAATTTATCTACTAATATTATTTTCAAATAAATGTAATAACTTGTTCATTTTTTAAATTGAAATTCAATTTATCAATTAATATTAATTTCAAATGTAATAACTTGCTTATTTTCTAAATTGGAATTCAATTTATCCACTAATTTTAATCTCAAATAAATGTAATAACTTGCTTATTTTTTAAATTGAAATTCAATTTATCTACTAATATTAATTTCAAATAAATGTAAAAACTTGCTCATTTTTTAAATTGAAATTCAATTTATCTAGTAATATTAATTTCAAATAAATGAAATAACTTTCTCACTTTTAAAATTGAAATTCAATTCGTCTACTAATATTGAATTCAAACACCTGTCATAACTTATTAGCTTTTAAAATTGAAATTCAATTTATCCACTAATATCAAATTCAAACCGCTGTAATAACTAGCTCGCTTTTAAAATTGAAATTCAAGTTGACTATTAATATTCATTTCAAAGAAATGTAATAACTTGTTCATTTTTTAAATTGAAATTAAATTCAAACAATTTACTCACTTTGTTTATATCAGTAAAATGTTTCTTGTATGTTTTCATTCATAAATAAAAAATCAAAATGACTGAAGTATTTATTTTATTCGATTATTATGTATTTATCGTTTACTTTTTAATTTGTAATTGTAAACTAAATTTTAATGTGAAATATCCTATTAGCCCCGATTTGAATGAGAACAATTTTTGTTTTATTTTTTCATTTTATAAATGCGAATGTATGTCTGTCTGTCGCTTTTGCACGCCATAACTGGTGAACCAATTTAAATGAAACTTGGTACACAGATAGTCTATAGCCTGAGAAAGGATAAAAGCTACTTTTGTGAAAAAAGGCTTGTAAGTGATGAAAGTATTGTCATTTTTAGAGCTTTTTTTTTCTCGCTGGGAAATGCATTTGCGCACCCCTGCCACCAGGCAGGGAGTGTGGGACTCACCGGCAAGGCCAGAATACCCACTAAAACCCAGCGACACCCTCCTCACCCTGAGTGTGGAGTGTCAGAGGCTCCCTTGCGCATTCACTCTGACACTCCCGGGTGAACCGACTGAGGATGTTCAAGGAGGAGACAAGAGGCGTTCGTAAAGACGCCTCCTGCCACCCAGCCTCCTCCTCCTTAGGGGAGCAGCATCCGCTGCAGCTTCTCGTACTCGCTCCATTGCCTCCTTCAGAGAAATGACGGCTTCGCAGAAGGAGGCAACTGCATTCCATCCTATCTCACTGTCAAGCATGGCGCCCACTACACTTGGCAGTGAGAGATCCGCTCCGATGAGGGACATCAGTGGATGTCGCTGTGGTCCCCAAGCCGGACATTCTGCCATAGTGTGGGTCGCCGTATCGGCAGGCGCACCACACTGATGGCAGATAGAGGACTGTTCCCGTCGTGCTATCTGATGCAAGTACTTTCCGAAACATCCGTGTCCGGACAGTATTTGCACCAGCCTAAAGGTAAGCAATCCGTGCCGCCTATCTAACCATTGTTCGAGGCGAGGACGGATCGCCTCCACCGTGATCGCACCCGCATTTGGAGACTCGAGAAGCTCCTTCCAAGCTTGTCATTTTTAGAGCTAGAAGTTTGAAACTTATTTTAAAGCGTTCCAAATTTAGAGAAAATTTACCCTGAGAGGTGTAAAATAATAATTTTTAGTAATATTATCAATGCGAAAGTAAATCTGTCTGTCTGTCACGCTTTTACATCAAAACTGCTAAACTGGAAATATCTCATTAAGGTATTTATACATATGTGTCTTATATTCTTATTTATAAAATAATTGGGCTAAATTATTAAGAATGCTTACCAAAAAACCCAATTCAACTATTTTATCATTGCAGCTTTATCTCTGTTTGTTTTTAGGACCATTTGTGAGCTTTTTCCAGGAGCTAAAGAGCTTCCTCATGAGATGGTACTACATCATTTTCAATATCTATATATATAGTATTTTCACGTTGGCATTGTAAACTTTAATTATAATTTTATGTTGTTCCTTTGTTATGTTTTGCCTTTCAATAAATAATTTAGTTTATATATTCTATTTGTCACTAAAATACTTATATTTACACTAAATTACATTTATTAAATTTATATTTACACTAGCAGACCCGACAGACTTCGCTCTGTAAAAAAGATTTGGAATGTGGCAGCTTTCAGTTTTACAAATACTAAACAAAAGACAATGGATAAAATGACACACAGAATCTAATCATAATAGAATAACAAAAAAAAATACCCGACTGAGTTTGTTGTGGGTTCTTCTCGGTTCAGAGCGCGGAGGAACCCTCGTAACTTTAGATTTTAAGCCGTTCTTGAGTACCATCATCAGACGTATATTAGAATCAGAGTGTGGAAAAATATATATAATTTGACGATTCAAAAGTGCTGTATGCCTACTTGAATAAAGATATTTTTGATTTGATTTGAATCTTTTTTGTTTTACAGATGATAGCGTAAATAAATGACATCTTTACGTAACCTATGAAAGATGAATAAATTAAAAAATTTACATATAGTAGCATAAATGAATGCCATATTTACATAACCTAGAAATTAATTAACAAAACCGTTGCTATAGACAACGGTCTAATAATTTATGTCACAGCCTTATGGATGCGTGGGTAGATGCGTGGGAGTGCGTGGGTGGATGCGTCGGAGTGCGTGGGTGGATGTGTGGGTGTGCGTGGGTGGATGAGCAGGAGTGCGTGGGTGGTTGTGTGGGAGTGCGTGGGAGTCCATGGATGGTTGCGTGGGTGGATGCGTGGGTGGATGCGTAGGAGTGCGTCGGTGGATGTATGGGAGTGTGTGGGTGGATGCGTGGGTATATGCATGTGAGTGCGTGAGTGGATGTGTGGGAGTGCGTGGGTGGATGCGTGGGAGTGCGTGGGTGGATGTATGAGAGTGCGTGGATGAATGCGTGGGATGGGATGCGTATGGAAATGCGTTTATAAGCATTGAAGTGACGTTAGACATTTTTCCGGTCTTTGTGCGCTTCGTAGAAGAAACAAATGACTATCCACATAAATTTGAAAGAAAAAATGGTAAAGGGTGGATGGAATTCAAAAAATGAATAGCCTTAAACCTTCTACAATTAATTCCGCGTCGAATGGTCATAGTCTCGTGCCGGTCTAGTAGTTTTCAAGTTTATCGATAAAGGAAAAAAAGAGTTGCTTTTATATATATAGTAGATAGATTTCATTCAATTGGTAGTCCTGATAATCGCGTACTTATTAAACCGAGGGCTGGATAATCGACTTATTGTATAAGCAACAAAATAGAAAAGTATTCTACTGAAAAGACCTTTTTTATACATAGAATCTGAACTTGAACGTTACTTTGTTAGAGCCCTCACTGTCCGGCTACAGAGCGGTGAAATACAGTACCCACTCGAGAGAAGCGCTTTTAGCGAGCTATTCTCGGAGATTTATAAGTGTTGCACTGTGGGAGAAATGTTTTACAGCTGAAATTAAGCTAGCATTTATCTATATACAGAGGAGTCCAAAAAAAAAATGTATAAATAAGAAGTAAAGAATAATTACGTATTCCTTTTTAGAGTTCTTCGTATTTTTATATTCGGAGTCGGCGTCAGCCAAGGTAAGTGTGTCCCGCTCTCCTGGGTTCTTCTCAACTTTAGTTGAGGGGGGCCTCGAGGCGATGACGTCATTTCTAACGTACCTCGGAGCTCCTACTATCATACGTAGGCACATGTTCTGCTGGACACTGTTCTTAGTCACAGCCGTCACACAGAAGACCGCGGGAACAACCTTCAACAGCAGCAACAACAACTGCCACGACGGTGAAAACAAAGGAGACCGTCACACGGACTTAAACTACAACCGTGGAAGACGTTGTGGGGGTTTTTGTGGAAGTGCTGACAGCCATACAAGCTTACACATCAGGCCAGGATATGACGCAGCCCCTCACAGCCGGGATCACGGCGTTGACTCGGCTGCGACTTCGTTGAGGGTCCTTTATTGGAACCCTGGTGTCATAAGAGGACATTCGGGAGCTTACTTCACTCACCCAGTCGCAGGACATACATGTTATCCTCCTGGATGAGACCAAGCTCCGTGTGTCCCGCGTGTCCACTTGACAGTTCTCGCCCCGCTCACACCTGTAGTTGTATATGTAGGCACCTCGGTTGACACCGACTCCAAATATAGAATACGAAGAACTCTAAAAAAGAATACGCAATAATTTTTTACTTTTTAGAGCACATTGATTTGTTTGAAATAAGTTGTTTTGAAGGCGGTTCTTTTTGTTTCAATTTTTATTTACTTTTGAATTTTTAGTAAATCTTAAAGTACACCTAAAAAACATGCCACTCAAATGAGAAAGCAACGTTTGAATAAACCAACTTTGTAAAGTGAAATTTACATTGTTACCACCACACCCGGGATCGAACCCGCAACCTCACGCATTGCAGATCGCTTAATTTGCCACCCCGCTATCACCAGTATTTTATATGGCAATCGAGCTCATCACTGATACGCAAGAGTTTCCCTCCCCCCACCACCTCCCACGCTCAGCTACCACCGCTTTACACATGACACCTTATAAATATTGCAACGCAACAAATGTAATCTCATTGTAATTTGATTACAGATAGTTAGATATTCTGCCACAAATCGCACCCTGACTGTAAGCCGTTGAGGAGTTCCATTGATCTTCATATTTAACTACGATAATTACTTGACCATACCGACGTTACGATAGGTGACTCAAATATCCGGATAGCCTATAAAAGATTCTGCCGAGCATCGTTAATTGCTCCTGAGAATTGAAGAGTTCCATTACTTTGTCATGGATCCCTTGAAGTATATCCTTTCCAATAAAAAAGAATCATCGAAATCGGTTGGCGTGATTTTGAGTTATTCATCCATTTTTGGCGCACATGCTTAATGCAAATTTAAGACGTACAGTTTTCTCATGGACACCATCATCAGAACTGTCCTAAAAAAATTGGACCCTAAAACAAGCACCACCTTTTATATAAAAAAATCATCAAAATATGTTCATCCAGTTGGAAGATATGACAACAAACAATACAGAAGAATTGATAACCTCCTCCTTATTTTGATGTCTGTTAAAAATGTACTTTAAAGTTCAACTTAAAGATGTGATACCTTCTTTAGGTGTTTGAAATGGTCACCATTAAAAGATCACAAAGATGCCACCACTGCGACATGACTGCAACGTGTTCAGTTGGATGTCTACAATGGATTCTCAGAGTTCATCCAACGTGCTTGGTCCCCTAAGTCCAGAGGAGTTAAGTCTGGGGAATATAGTGGGTACCCTACAGCACCCTTACGGTCTATCCATCTTTCTAGTAACTTTCGTAATGTTTTTTATAATATAAGCTTATCTAATGTAACCCTTCCAGTGCTTTTGATAATGTAATCTTTTCTAATGTAACCTTCGTAATGCTTTTTATAATATAATCTTTTCTAATGTAACCTTCTTCATGCTTTTGAAAATATAAACTTTTCTTATGTAACTTTCTTAATGCTTTTTATAATATTAACTTATCTAATGTAACCTTCTTAATGCTTTTGAAAATATAAACTTTCCTAATGTAACCTTCGTAATGCTTTTTATAAAATAATCTTTTCTAATGTAACCTTCTTAATGCTTTTGAAAATATAATCTTTCCTAATGTAACCTTCTTCATGCTTTTGAAAATATAAACTTTCCTAATGTAACCTTCGTAATGCTTTTGATAATATAAGCTTATCTAATTTAACCTGCTTATTGCTTTTTATAATATAATCTTTTCTAAAGTAATGTTCTCAGTGCTTTTGAAAATACAACTTTTCTTATGTATCCTTAGTAATGCTATTGATAATATAAACTTTCGTAATGTAATCTTCGTAATGCTTTTTATGATATAAGCTTATCTAATGTAACCTTCCCAGTGCTTTTGATAATTTAACCTTATCTAATGTAACCTTCTCAGTGCTTTTGAAAATATAAACTATTCTTACGTAACCTACGTAATGCTTTTTAAAATAATATAATCTTTTCTAATGTAACCTTCCTAATGCTTTTTATAATATAAACTTATCTAACGTAACCTTCTTAGTGCTTTTGAGAATATAACCTTTTCTTATGTAACCTTCGTAACGCTATTGATAATATAATCTTTTTATAATATCTTTTTATAATATAAACTTTTCTAATGTCAATTTAATTAGCAATTAATAGAAGAGTATATATCCGTATATATTTTAAATATAGTGTAGTGTGTTTAAAGTTGTTTTTATTATTTCAAATTATGCTTTTAGCATATTTTTTTCATTGTGCACTCCTTTTTTATATAAACTATATTTACACTTTTATATATATTAACTTTCGTAAAAAGGTATCCAAATGTTGCTTCATGCATTAATATGTAGATATTCATATTGGATAGATTCGTGATAATTTCTTTATTAAAATTAAATTAATTAATTATTTAAAAAGCCGTAAGAGTCGAATTCGTTTCCTTGTTTGAGGATGCCAGTGGAGGATCTATTCTGATGGGAAACCTTATACACCAGAGAAGCTCTCCTCGGTCGTCATCTTGAACACGAAATTCAGCAGTTGCTTGTGCTCCCTAAAACATTTAACGCATAAGGAGTGTTTATCGTTGCTAGATTAGCGCCTCTCAACCGATAAGTGATGAACCAGTCTAAGATGGAAGCGTGTTAACCTGGAAAGTGACAGTTTACCTAATTTCTACACAGCGGTACATCTTTGCTGGTAAGTTGGTAACGGCTGAAGTCTTTCACCATGTACAGACTCAGACAAACACAATTTCCTGAATTAGCCCTGCCGAGAATCGACCTCAGGACCTCTGCTCATGAAGCAAGTGTTCGCACCATTGCGCCAACACAAGGCTTTACTAATTAGGTTTCAAAGAGAAGTATTGTAACAAGTAAGTAACAGCCTATTAACGTCCCACTGCTGGGCACAGGCCTCCTCACTCCGAGGAGCAAGGGCTTTTAGAGCATAGAGCCCACACGATCGGCGAGAGATCAGGCGCAGGACCAACGGCTTATCGTGCTCTCCGAGGCACGGGGGTGGAGCACACCGCCAACTTCCCAACTTCGGGCAAATATTGAGAATATCTTAAGAGAAAACTCAATGTTGGCTTTGGAATTGGCCCGACCCAGGACTCGAACCCAGGACCTCATATCTGTAGTCGAACATGCTAACCACTAGACCAATGAAGCAGGCAGGCAGGATTGTAACTGGACCTGCCTTAAATGCCTTACTTTTCCAATTCTAGATAATTCAAGGCCAATAACTCAAAAATTTGAGGGACTTGAAAGGATCTCTATATAAATATCTCAATTGGCTCCTAAAAAAGAGGAAGAAAGACCGTGAAGTATGAGTGCTAATGCCAATTAGGTTACATAAGTACAAAAACGAAGTTCCGCGGGACAGCTGATATTTTTCTCACTGAGATATTATGCATTTAGGCACACACCCCGACCCATCGTTTGGGAATGTAGGCTTCGGAGAGGGAGAAGATGTCTCAATACCCATTAAATCCCAGCAAAAGCCTCTTCATCCGTGAGTGTGATATCAGAGGTTTAACTTGGGTATTCCTCACAGTATCCTGCCTCCTTCAGCAGTGATAGGGAGCATCTACTGCTTCCTCCCTCAAGACCAAGTCGCTTCAACCCCTGAACCATCCAGTAAGGTAAGTAAGTAGCAGCCTATTAACGTCCCACTGCTGGGCACAGGCCTCCTCACTCGCATGAGGGAGGGTTTTTAGAGCATAGACCTACCACGCTGCTTCACTGCGGATTGGCAGGCATAGTACACAAGTGCACTCTCGCAGTCCGATCTGACGGGAACCCGACACGACCGGAGATTAGGCGCAGGACCGACGGCTTAACGTGCTCTCCGAGGCACGGGGATGGATCACACCGCCAACTTCCCAACTTCGGGCAAATATTGAGAAAATTTTAATAGAAAACTTTATATCGGTTTCGAACTGGCCCGACCCAGGACTCGAACCCAGGACCTCATGTCTAAAGTCGAACATGCTAACCACTAAACCACTAGACCAATGAGGCAGTTCGGACCATCCAGTGCTGGACGTAAATCTCACCTAATGACGTCCACAAAGCCTGATCTTGCTCTCTTGTTTCTCCCGTCTTCAACTTCTCTCACTGGAGATAATCAAGGTTATCTAGTATCTTACCACAGGGAAGAATCTCTCGATGAGCATCAAAAGTCGGTACTGGACCACTTCGCCTTCCAGCAATGGACAAAAAGTGTTACTGAAAAAATTACAGGTGATTGCATGTACGCCTAGGTCGTATGGTATATTGACATCAATTCCAATGCTGAGGGTAGCTGTTGCAAGAGTAGTCATCCTTCTCACAACGCGTGCTAAAAACAGAGGTTGAGCTGGTTTTAGAACATTATAATTAAAGAACTTATTGATAAATATTCCATCAATGATTCTAAAACATTGCAATTACTTTAAGACGTGTTAAAAGATTCAACACACAAGAAGTAAGCAATGAGAGTAGGGACAATGGCTCAAGTTTGCGAAGATGTCTCAGAGCATGGTGATAAGAAAATGAGGAAAGGTGAAGGAGACAAAGTTTTTGAAGATTAGTGCATGGAGGAGTACTAGTGCCAACACTTATTTATTTTTTCGCTTTATTATACACCACTGTTACATACTAAATAGAGTGAAACTTATACTAAGAAGCGGCTTCACAAAAGGCGGTCTTATCGCTTATAGCGATCTCTTCCAAACAACCTTAAAAACAAATATAGACAATAAAAGAAAAGGTGAGTGACAAAGTAAGAAAGAGTGTGATAAGAGAACGTTGTGGTATAAAAGAAGACGTAGTGACTAAAACTGAGAAAGGTATGCTTAGATGGTTTGGGCATGTAGAGAATGAATGAAAAGAGACTGACAAAAAGTATTTATGAGTTAAGAGTGAATGCGAAAGTTGGAAGGGGAAGACCAAGGCGAAGATTCCTGGACCAAAGCCAGGATATTTTAAATAAGGGCCAGGTCAAGAGTACTCTAATCCTACGAACTCGTATAAAAGGTTTAATGAGAATGAAAGAAGCGAAGGAGATATGCAAGGATCATGGCAAGTGGAAGGATCCATCCGATCCCAGTTTTGTCACTGCTACTGCAGAATCATATGCTCATTACCACGTTAGCAATCGATAACTAAGATTTAAATAAAAAATAATACTTACGAGCTCTAAATATAACACCAACTTCAACATACTCCAGTTGTGGGACAGCACACGGTGGTGTTGTGCAGCCTTGTATGTAGGCATTAAGAGGGAGTTCAGCATTGTTGATGATACCTAAAAAAATAGGGCCTCTTCTTCATTTAACTTTAATTACAATGAAGTACCCTTTCAGACCATCAAGAAACTGTCCAGAATAATGATCGGCAACACGTTAGCAGTTCCACCTGTTCTAGATAGTATCAGACAACGAATTGATTCACGTAACATAAGGGGAATTGTGAACTTGTTTAAATATTTTATATTATCCCAGGGTATTGGAGTAGGAAGGGGTTCCGATGTAAGCTCTCTGAATCCGCTACACATTAGCAGTTCCGCTTGTTCTGGACTAACATAACTTCAATGTCATATGAACCCAGGGTGCAGGAGTTGGGAAGGATTATCATATTAATCAATTTTCCAGTAAATCATTCATGGCTGCACATATACTAGACTGTTTAAAGAATACATTATCCCATTGGCATTGGAACTCAAGTCCTGGGCTTTTTAACAGACCACCTAATGGCAATTCTACTGGTTCTCAACGGAGTGAATAACTAATGCCCTCAGCCCTTTAAACCAGCTACATTTTAGCAGTACCATTGGTCCTGGATGATGACTACCATTGGTCCTATGAAATAATAACTGCTCGTATCTAAGCCAACAACAACAACAACCGCCGACTCAATTCTGACCAAATTGAGTCGGCGGATGTTGCCAAATCCGCCACCTCTCTTTTAACTTCTCACATTGGTGAGGTTCTGTCGGATTGCTCCCGGGATATCCCCTGCGACGTCGGTCGCAGGAGACTCCCGGACGATGCGAGAGAACTCATCAGGATTAAGAATGCCCACGCACGAGCGCACGCCGCTTACCCCACACCAGAGAATCGAAGGAGACTCTGGAGATCTTTCAGAGAAGTAAGAGAAAGACTTACGGAACTCAGCGACGACAGATGGGACCGGAAACTAGGAGAACTTGAGCCCTCGCACAAGTCCTTCTGGTCCCTTTCTAAAAATTTAAAAAATGATAGGCGCGAACCGATGCCGCCCCTTGTCCGTCCGAATCAAAGTCCAGCATTCGACGATGCTGATAAGGCCGAGTGCTTGGCCGACAGCATAGAGCAACAATGTTCCCCCAGTACCACAAGCGTGTCCCCCGCGCAGGTCACGCTTGTTGAAAACAGGCTCGCTCAATTAGAGCTCGCGTCCCCCACGAGTGAGCCACTCGAACCAACTACGACAGATGAAGTGCATGGAATTATCAAGGGACTCCATGCCAAAAAAGCCCCGGGGCCTGACGGGATCACCAATAAGGTGCTCAAACGTCTCCCCAACAGATTTTTGTGCCTCCTGGTACTCATTTTTAATGCTCTTCTAGCAGCCTGTACATTCCCTGACGAATGGAAAGAAGCCATCGTCATAGGGATACATAAGCCAGGAAAACCCAGTAACCTGGCTACTAGTTATAGACCCATTAGTTTACTCAACACTCTGGGTAAAGTGTATGAGATAATAATCCTAAAAAGACTCAAGGCTACGGTAGAGGCCATGAGACTCATCCCCGACGAGCAGTTCGGGTTCAGACCCCAACACTCGTGCGTCCAACAGGTGCACCGCCTCACGGAGCACATCCTCGATAATATCTACCACACCGGTAGAGGTCCTACCGGTGCAATCTTTCTCGATGTGGCGAAAGCCTTCGATAAAGTGTGGCATGCCGGCTTGATTTACAAGCTGGACCACCTCCAAGTGCCAGATAGATTCGTATTTTTATTGCGAGACTATCTCTCAAACCGTTCCTTCAGGTACCGCGTCGAGGGCACCCTGTCCTCATCGCGCCCTCTCAGAGCAGGAGTCCCCCAGGGCTCGGTGCTCTCTCCAATCCTATACACGCTGTACACATGTGACTTTCCAAGCACAGAGCGTGTACACTTTGCTCAATTCGCGGATGACACCGCTCTATTCACCACCTCACGTGACACCAATCTGATCACCTCGAGACTTCAGAAAGCGGCCAATCGCATCGCCGAATGGTTTCGCAAATGGAGAATCGAGGTGAACCCTGAGAAAAGTGTAGCAGTGCTTTTCACAGGAGTGAAGAGGATTTGGGATCGCAAACTGCCTAACATTAAGCTTTACGACATGGACATCCCATGGAGTAAAGAAGCCAAATATCTTGGAGTTACCCTAGATAAAGCCATGAACTTTAGTAAGCACATTCGCAATGTTCGTGGCAGAGCCGCGTTTGTGCTTGGTAGATTATCCCCTCTCATCTGCAAGAAAAGTAAAATGTCACTTCGCCACAAGGTGACACTCTACAAAACTTGCATCCGCCCCATCATATCGTACGCCAGCATCGTCTTCGCACACGTGCCAGCCTATAGACTGGCCCGTCTGCAGACGCTGCAAAATAGATTCATGAGGATGGCCACGGGATGCCCCTGGTACGTCCGAAATGTCGATCTACATAGGGACTTAGAACTCCCCACGATAAAGAGTTATTTTAAAGAGCTCTCCGAAAATTATTTCGAGAGAGCCATAAATCATAGGAACCCACTAGTGGTTAACGCGTCCTCTTATAGGATCCGTCTTAACGTTCCGCCTAGGAAGAGACGGCCTAAATATGTCCTTAACGACCCCGACGATACGATAACTATCGACAATCTACCTTACCAGGTAGGGACAGACACATACACAAGCGTTACACAGCGATTCCGCCGGCGGAGTCGAGGTCCCCGATTTCTGACGTCACCCGGACGTGGACTTCACCCACGTTCCCGGGGGCGCTTCTGATTCTTCCTTTTCAGGTGATGTTTCAGCGATAACGTCGCTCCAAGCCGAGGCTCGGTCTCGCAGGAGACGCCCTTGGAGCGGCGTTTCCCCGGAGAGCGAGCCCTTTTCAGGGCTCGCACTCGAAATGTGGCGGCCTCCTTAAGAGCCCGTCCTCCTCCCGGTTACGCTGTAAAAGCCAGTAGGGCTAACAGCTAAACACAGTTCGAAAAGAATAAAACCGATTAGAGAGTAGCAGTTCCACTGGTTCTAGAAGGAAAATGACTTGTAAGTAACAGGTGTTTTAAAATACTTACATCGGCTTACACTGGTCGTCTGGATTTGGACGATCACTAAAATTGCACTAAACACTATCAATCTCAGCATCGTGTCTCAATGATAAGGTATCAATTGTGCACCAGAATATATATGCGATAATTTATCGATCATGTGCTCAATCTTTGAGATAATTTTTTAATTAACTGGTCATAGCCTAACTCCCTAATTATCTTAGTGTTAATCACGATAGTATTTGTCTTCCTGGGTCTAGACTTTGACCATAACAGTTACTGCAAGGAAGGGTCGCCAAGCAAAAAATTTGCATTCGAGTAAAATGTTGCGTACAAATCGAATTAATATTCTTCAATCTTAGACTGTACCATCACTTACCATCAGATGTTTACAGCCAATAAATGTACCAAAATTTAGATCAGCAAGTGCCTCAATAAAATGCACCCGCCTACAGCCCTTGGCTTTTAGATCCTCAAGTCGCTCAATAAAATGTAGCAAAATAATAATATTTTAGAAGACCCCAGTCCTTGGAGTTCGGGTTCCCAATTCAAACAACAAAATGTTGCCATTCTGGTAACTTCCCCCCCCCCCCCCCACAGCTCTTGGCTTTTAGATCCCCAAGTCCCATCACAACATTGTAGAAGATTCCAGAGGTATGCATGGCCTGGGATATGTCCTCATAAATAACCTCTACATGCACGTCCGGATGTGATGACGTGGGTGCGTAAACCTGGATGACCTTCAGCGTATAACGTTTGGTGATTCTGAGTATCAGGTACGTTACCCTGTACGTTGGACACGCTGTTAACTTCTACAATGCAATTGACAAGGGATTTGTGTACAAGGAACTTTCAGTTCGAAGATCTTTTCGTGCCCCCCCCCCCCACATACCTTAGCTTNCCCCCCCCCCCACAATCCTTGGCTTTTAGATCAACAAGGGACTCAATAAAATGCAGATAAATAATTACATTTAGGGAGCCTCCCCCCCCACAGCCCTTGGCTTTTAGATCAACAAGTGACTCAATAAAATGCAGGAAAATGATGACGTTTTAGAAGAAATTGTTGATGATTTTGTATTGGCTTTTATTTTATTGATATTTGGAAAACAAACAATGTATTGTACTTATCTTATAATATAGGATTCAACTTATAACTAACACTTAGATAATCTCTGATACCCTCCAAGATATTCATTTTAATGAAATGCTATTAAGGGCAGTTTTAATCTATGTCATTTGATAAATAATAACACTGTATTGTAGAAAATAACTGGGTAAATAACATATATTTTCTGAAATATGTAAAAGATATAAATGGTTACACTGGGTTATCTTTTAAAGATAAATATATACCATTGCGAAATTTTTATCAATCTTTTTAAGATATACAACTCCGTTGTACATTAACTTGATCTACCTTGTAAGGTTCAGTCAACAGAAACACAACAGTACATAAGAAATCTTTGATTTTTTAAAATATATTTACTATAATATGTATGTATTATATATATAAATCTTCCTCATGAATCACTCTATTTATTGCTGAAAACTACATTAAAATCCGTTAAGCAGTTTAAGAGATACAAGCGAGTCTATTCGCTATCTTTATAAAGTAGTTGTGTAATACATTATGTAGTATATAAAGCAAGTCCTTTACATTGCATTATAAATATATATTAAATAATAACCTATATTGTTTGAGGTAAATGGTATTTGAGATTTCGTTACATCATAATAAATGCGCTTCAGGCAAGAACCAGCAGCCATATTACACAAATTCCCCAATATTTTGGTCCTTCGAGCCGGATGTTATGTAGAAACAATAGATAGTAACATACCTCCTGCCAGATGAGACTGTATGACCCTCCAGCAATAAAAATGTAGAATACATCACCTCCTAATGAGTTTTAATTTAATAACTTGAATATTACAAAAGCTACTTCTTCATATTGTGAGTTATTGTTCGTAATACATTTCCCGTTTTTTTATTTTTTATCGTTGAAAGCGCAAATTATTTAAAAATATTCTAACAAATAACAAACAAACATCTAAGCGTTGTGTAATATTATGATATTTCCTTATAATTAGTAAGAGTTGAGTTGAGTTGAGCTCTCCCAGTTTCAGGCGCAGCTATCCTGATGGGGATTCTGATACACCATAGGGGTTGGTTGTTTCTATCGTTGTCTACTATTCTGAACTCCACCGTTGCTTGTGTTCCCTAAAAATATTTGTTTTTATAGTGTTCAATTAATTTTATATTCAACTAGAAACAGATTTACTTGTTAAAAAAAGGGGAAAAGAAACAGAAACAAATAAATAATGAGACAACCCTAGACGCTTGCTCGTTGAATATCGTACGTTTGTCAGCCGCAGCTTATAATGGTTTAAAGTGTAAGTTAAGTTTGGGCGTGCAAGTATACGCGCTAGCGGCGCAGCAGGCGAGAAGTCGCCTGAATAAGACCACAATAACCGAGATCGAATCCTGACGCGGTCCGCCTTTTTCTTTGATATTATAATTTTGTATTTTCTCTTTGTGTAAAAGGTTAAAAACGGTCATTACCGATCAGCTGTTTGTGGAAACAGATTATGACATTGATGCTCATATTTGTGTCTTTAATTTTGATAAATGAGCAAACTGTTTTTACATAAGTTTTGTGGGTTATAATGCGTCTAGCTTTGACATAGATTATTTTATTGTTGTAGCTTCGAGGAATGCCCTTTTGCTGACCGCAATTATATAATAGATAACCCCTGAGACCCACTAGCCGGGGTAAAGGTTTTGGCAGAGTAGCTCCAGCCCTTCCGAAAAACTCTCCTGGCGCCCTATTGAGGATATACTTAGTTTGGATAAAATTTCGTACTAATTAGTTAGGCAATTAGTTTAGACCTTAGTTAATAAGAATAAACGTGTGTTAACTCAAAAGCGTTTTTATGTATTTAAAGGGAACCCGTAACAAGCTGATTTGGAGGCTAAATCTTAGTCTTAAATCCCCCACGCAATGCTGTTCCAAGCCAAGGCATGATCACAGGAATCCCTTGGGGCAGAGTTTTCTTTACCAGGGCTCGACTTCAAATTAAAATGGCAGGAACCCCCCCCCCCCCCCCCCCCCCCCCCCCCCCCCCCCCCCCCCCCCCCCCCCCCCCCCCCCCCCCCCCCCCCNCCCCCCCCCCCCCCCCGTCCACCTCCTCCGCTACATATTCTGCTAATTCCGAACAACGAGCAAGCTTATAAAGGCAGTGTGAGTTCTCTTACGCAAATCAGCAAAGTATCAGCAGCAGTTGTAGACCTAGAATAAATGGGCTCAAAATGTGTTTAAAATACTCACCACGGGAAAGAAGCTTTCTATAAACATCAAAAGCCGGTATTGCACAACTTCGCCCTCTAGCAATGGGCAATACGTATTTGTAAAGAAATTGCAGGTGACTGCATTCACACCCAGGTCATAGGGGATGTTGATGTCAATGCCTATACTGAGTGTGGCTATAGCGAGTGTCGTCATCCTTCTTACTGTGTACGCTGAAAAGAAAACAAGTAATATTATTCAAACTTCCATTTTAAACTCTATTATTATGAGGTGAGATCACAGTCAAGTACTGTCAGTAAAAAACCAATCATCATCATTAGAAATCGTCGTACTGCTGAAGCTAGGTATTTCCTTTTGATTTCCACTGGGCCTGATTTTGAGCTGCTTGCATCCAGAGGCTGTTGCCGACTTGGCTGATGCTCTCGTTCCACCTGAGATGCCTGATACCCAATGCCATGTACCCCGTCTATTACCTCTTCAGCTTCGCAATTCGGGCTACATCAGTGGCTTTAGTACTCCTACGGATCTCCTCATTTCTAATTTGATTACTACACTATCACTCCTATCAGGTGAGATCACAGTCAAGTGCTGTCAGCAATAGACCAATCCACATCTTTAGAAAACGTCGTACTGCTTATGGTGATAGGACTTTCAAATTAATTTCTGCTGGACCTGATCTTGGGCTGAGTCCGCTTGGTGGAGGGCCTGTCAATGCTACGTTTTCTAAGACCTTCCGGCTCCAAGGTTCATCGATTTTACGAACCATATGCCCCATCCACCAACTCTAACATCACAATTTGGTGGGCTACATCTGTGAGCTTAGTACTCCTACGGATCTCATCATATCAAATTTGATTACTCAGGGAAACTCCGAGCCCTACGCTTATATTGAAGACTTTATTGTCACTTCATCAGGTGAGATCACAGTCAAGTATTGTCAGCAATAAACAAATCAGCATCTTTAGAAAACGTCCTACTGCTGGACATAGGTCTTTCGTAACGATTTCCACTAGGCCTGATCTTGGGCTGCCTGCATCTAGCGGCTGTCAGCGACCCGCCTGATATTATCAGTCTACCTGATGCGGAGTCTGCAAGTGCTACGTTCTTCAAATCTAACACTTTCGGGCCTCAAGTTCCATCAATTTTGTGAGCTATGTGCCCTGCCCATTTCAGCTTCGCTTTTCAGCGGTCTACATCAGTGATTAGTTCTACTATGGATCTCCTCATTTCTGTTTTGATCACATAAGGAAACCCCGAGCCTTCCTCCATTGCTTTCAGAGTGACTCTGTACTTTCTTATGAGAACCATAGTTAGAGGTCATGTCTCGGAGCCATATCTAATCTCAGGCAACAGGCACTTATTAGAATTGAATTTGTGATGCAAAGATTCGCAAGTTTCATGATGCATTCGCTGCCTCAATGGGCTTTAAACAAGTTTAGATAACTTTGCGTCAACAAAGCTATAAGAAGTCTCCCGCCGGTTTTCTGTTAACGCGTATACGTCCTCTTGACATCTGTCGGGGCATTTTTGGCTAACCTGACATTCGATTCCTTCTTGAGCACGCAGTTTGCCTTTGTCCCGAAATTGCTCCCACCGGTTCTTCACCATTGTGTGTTTATGCAATTCATCATAGACACGCGATGAATCTTGTTCTATATGTTCTAATGTCACCGAACTATGTGTTAAATCTCCCCATTCGTGGACGTTGTGGATATTGCTTGTAACTTCCGCTTCAAAGGTTTTCTGCGAGTTTTCAGGTGGGATATTATCAGCATTTGCGACACTTGTGATATCTAATTTCCCCAAACAATTCTGTAATTGCACTGTGGTCACTTGTTCTTTCAATAAACCTTCTGGTTCTTTAGGGACAGCTTCAAACGGCAGCCTGTCGCTCGATTGATCATTCATGGACGCAGGGGATGACTTTCTTATTTGTACGTCTTTTTGCTGCGCGAAACCAACCGGCCTGTTGTTTGCTTGTTCAAATTTTGTGCACGTGTGGATTTCTACTTCTTCGTGCACAACCTCTACGCATGTGTGGATTTTTTGTTGTTCTCGAACACCAAAGGATTCACAGCCGTGTTCTTCAAATTGAGTACTTTCGCCTATGGTGCGAGTGCCGACGTTCACTTTATACATTTCATCAGCGGTGTCGATATGTTTGTGCATAGTTAACCATTTTCTATGACATGATGTGCGTTCGTCTTCTATGGTATTCTTAATCTCTAATTCTTCACGTTTCCGTGTACAGTAGAATATTCACAACTATTTTGAGTAGAAAGTGTCGTGATGTTTTCTTCGCATGTTGAATTTCGCCCCTGACTGTTGTTTTTGCTACACTGTTCTTGTAGTCTCGCAATGCGTAACTTTGCAAGCTCTATTTCTTTTAATAGTAAGGCTTCTTTCTCCTTAACTAATTCGCTATTCCGTTGATGTAAGGACGAGGTTGAACTTCGCCTCCGAATGATATCAGCGGAACTTTTATTGTCGTGTGTAGAGTGCTGTCGTGGACTTAATATCGCCGCGATATCCGGAGCAGCGGCTGTGACGGAGTTAACCGTAGTCGCTGACTGAATTGTGCCAGGCGTATTTGTGAAGCCCGGTAACAGCACACTGTCGATGTTTTCTATAATATGCCGTTCGTCGTTTGTTTCATGTTGCTGGAGTCTTAATGTCGCCGCGGTATCCCGAGCAGCGGTTTTAATCGTAGCCGCTGACGGGATTGTGCCAGACGCATTTGTGAAGGCTTCCAACAACGCTTTTTCAAACGCGATGATTCGTGCCTCGACGGGTCTAGATTGCTGGCTTCTTGTAATAGGCATTGTCACTGCCAATCTTCAAACACTTTGAAGGAATCCGGCTCGAAGGACCAAAATGTGAGCCCCTTCGAACTGGCTCACCACATAAACTATACCGGTTCAGTCAAAATGTAGAAAATGGTTATAATTGTAAACGCCTTCTAATACTCAATACTCGAGCCAGAGTGCTTCCTGTGACCGTCGTGTGTGGCGTCATAGCTGCGAATGGTGACAGCGTGACCATACAGAATCGAGGTGACTGCGCGGGCGCCGTTATCTATTCAAACCTCTATCCCTGGTAGGGTTGCCCCGCGCAGATCTATGGTCGCTGCCGTCAGATGTTACACACGACTTCACTGGGACCGCACTCTGTACCCTTCTTATCTTCATTGCCTATTTGCAATTCTATAACTAAATTAAACATAATCCTATTACAATATATACTTACTAACAAAGTGATTCTAACACAAAGAGAAACTATAGCATAAAATAAGCCTAACTTAGGACAATTACTACGAACCATAAAACAATCTATATTTACAAACATGAATAAATTAGTCCGATAATAATATACAAAAAGTCGCGAACAGTTATGTTTTAGGGAGTCTTTTAACTTGGGTTTGGGGTATTACGCTTCGAGCTCTCTCCATCACCAACTGATGATAAGATATATATTACTTACGTGCTCTGAAAATAACATCGATGACAACATTCTGTAGCTGCGGTAAGATACAAGGTGGTGTTGTGCATCCTTGTATATTCACGTTCAGAGGAACATCAGCCACTGTGTTGATGCCTGAAAATTGACAAATCAATTTATTAATAGATGTCATATTGTAAAAGAGAGAAAGAGTGTAAGACTCGCTGTTACTCAGAATACCCATTAAAACCCAGACAGTCCCTCCTCACGTATCAGAGAGGTAACTCAACCGCATTCCAGTCAAGTGACCCGGATGACACCGATTAAGAGGACCTATAATTCAATGGGGTGAAGCACGAAGCGCAGATATGTAACTTCTGCTACCCAGCCTGCTCCGAAGATGTGAGACGGCATCAGCCGCTTGCTTCTATAGCCTCGTATTTTCCTTCTTAAGCAAAATGAACGTCTTAGAAAAGAAGGTGCCTCATTGATCTACTGGCCAGCTTATTCAGATACAAATACGAAGTCCTGAGCTCAAGGTGTTGTGTTGTTGGTGGTGTGCTCTAGCCCCGTGCCTTGGAGAGTACGTTAATCCGTCGGTCCTAAACCTGACCTCACTCCGCGAGTGTCCCATTGCCATCACATCCTTTGAGACTGCAGGAATAGAATGTGCACTTGTGTGCTTGCCGCAGGGAAACAGGACGGTGTGTCTATGCTTCAAAAAACCCTCTCTCCTATGAGTGAGGAGGCCTGTGCCCAACAGTGGGATGATAATGGGCTGCTACTTATATACTACTGAATGAATGAGGAAAACTTTTCGGTTTATTGACTCGTCACGATATCTTCAAAAATATTTATCGGATTGACTTGAAATTCGACACAATTATTCCTTTCATGATGAAGACGCTCATTGAGAACGGCTTTCCCTATATACCTACAGGATTGGGATATAATAACGAAAAACAGATCACCCACTGACTAATCACGATATCGTTAAAAATATTTGCCGGATTGACTTGAAATTCGACATATTTATTCCTTTCACAACGTAGACGCTCACTAATATCTGGGTCTCCATATACCTACAGGATCGGAGTATAAAAGCAAGAATCAATGACTATGACTCGTAGCGAAATCTCCAAATATAATTATCGGATTGACTTGAAATTCGATACACTCATTCCTTTCACCATGTCGACGTTTACTGAGAACGGGTGTCCTCATATACTTTCAGGTTCAGGATATAAAAGCAAGTAGCACTGACCAACTGACTCCTGGCAAAACCTCACAAGATATGTGCCAGATTGACTTGAAATTCGGCATCCATATCCCTTTTGCAATGTAGACGCTCACTGAGAACAGGTATCCCCTTACACCTACAGGTTTGGGATGTAAAAAAAGAAACAATCACCAACTGACTTCTCGCGAAAACTCCCAATATATTTGTCAGATTGACTTGTAATTCGGCATACTTATTCCTTTTATGATGTAGACGCTCACTGAGAACAGCTTTTACCTTTGTACTTAGAGAAATGAGTGTGTGACCATCGCAAGACACGGGTGTCATTTATAAGAAAAACAGTTGTGTGGGCATAAATTTATGTTTTGGGGATACTGTTTGTTTTTTTAATAAATAAATTAAATTAACATAAGCACTTACATTGGCTGAAGCTGGTGGATTGTCCGTGGACTACCACAATTAATGAAAACAGCAGAATAACTTTAATCATGGTGTCTAAAGCGTGAATGTCGTACAGTTAGTAATGCAATTTACTTTTAAACGGTTTTTTATCGAGCAGGTGTTCTATCTCACTGATAAAATGTTTACCTAGATTTCAATTATATCTGATATAAACAAAATTATGTCTAGTTTAATAGGACAATACATCAGTCTTCAATTATCACTATTATTCAAATTCCACTATTGCTCAAAAATTCTTTATTCCAACAAGCTTATACAGCATCACTTAATCTTTTTCTTCCACATCCTATTTCCAATTTACTAATGTTAATATTAAAGAACTATTCTATATATCTCTCTCATTTAAAAAGGTTTCTCTTTAACCAAAGTACATACATTCATAGCATCACGCCTCATTCCCATAGGGGTAGGCAGAGATCACAACCTTCCACTTGCCACTATCTCCTTCGCTTCTTTCATTCTCATTAAACCTTTCATACGAGTTCGTCGGTTTAGAGTACTCTTGACTTGGCCCTTATTTAAAATGTCCTGGATTTGGTCTTCCCCTTCCAACTTTCGCATTCACTCTTGACTCATAAATCCTTTTCGTCAGTCTCCTTTCACTCATTCTCTCTACATGCCCAAACCATCTAAGCATACCTTTTTCAATTTTAGTCACTACGTCTTCTTTTATACCACAACGTTCTCTTATCACACTCTTTCTTACTTTGTCACTCACCTTTTCTTTTACTGTCTATATTTGTTTTTAAGGTAGTTTGGAAGAGATCGCTATAAGCGATAAGACCGCCTTCTTAGTATAAGTTTCACTCTATTCTAAGTATGTAACAGTGGTGTACAATAAAGCGAAAATATAAATAAGTGTTGGCACTAGTACTCCTCCACGCACTAATCTTCAAGAATTTTGTCTCCTCCACCTTTCCTCCTTTTCTTATCACCATGCTCTGAGACATCTTCGCAAACTTGAGCCATTGTTCCTACTCTCATTGCTTACTTCTTGTGTGTTGAATCTTTTAACACGTCTTACCTTTCTCACTGTTCTCTTATCACACCATTTCTTACTCTGTCACTCAGTTTTAATCCACTCATACTTCTCTACGCTCTCATCTCTACCGCATTTATTTTACTTTTATGATTCTTCTGCGATACCCAACTTTCACTGACATACATAAGTGTTGGCAACAACACTCCAGCATGCACAGCCAGTCTAGCCCTTTGAGACACCATCTGGCTATTCATAAAGGCGTGCAGAGCACCATTTACCACATTCCCTGCATTCACTCTCCTTTCAATATCACTTTCACATGTTCCATCTTTTGTAAATTTAGATCCCAAATATACAAATTCTTTCACCTCTTCCACTTGTTCCCCATCTATCAAAATATTGCCATTCATCATAGATTCATCTCGTTCAAAAAGCATAACTTTCGTTTTGTTTACATTCACTTTCATTCCTTTCCCTTTCAAAGCTTCATTCATAATATTTAGCATCTCCTGTAGCTCATTAGCGGATGACGCAAGTATTACTTGATCATCGGCGTAGAGTAAATATGTGATGAGTAATTCATTCATTCTTAACCCATACATACTTTCTTTTAAATCTGTCAAGTTATCCATGAGTTACTTACAATTTATTTCATATGCATTTAACACGTTCACTGCGCAACAGGTCCTTTTAGGCGAGCCGCGGTCTTAAATTTGGTGCAAACGAAGAATACCGTGTTCCCCTCGCTGGTGTGGAATGATTATCTCAGCTGTTTCGCTAAGAAACAAATTCAAGTCAGTTTACATAATGACAGTTCACTGCGATACATATTAGAAAACTTGTTGATGATAACTTACGAAACAAAAACTTGTTATAAATTCTAGGCTGCATAAGATTAACAACTCATTTAAGGGTAACTGTACACGTTTCTATAATAAACTCGCACAAGACGTTCTAAAGATGTCAATTAATAAATTCAAAGTATTTGTTAAAAGAAAGTTGATAGAAAAATCATATTATAAGTTGCAAGATAACTTAGACGATAGAAACGCGTGGGAGTGAATGGACTAATATGATATTGTAATGATGATGTTAACAAAAAAAATACCCGACTGAGTTTGATGTGAGTTCTTTTCGGATCAGGGCGCGAAGGAACCCTGGTAACTTTAGATTTTAAGTCATTCTTGAGTACCATCATCAGACGTATATTAGAATTAGAGTGTGGAAAAAAATATTATTTGACGATTCAAAAGTGCTGTAATATGCCTACTTGACTAAAGATATTTTGATTTGATTTGAAGAGTTCGCCAGAGATAAATATATATTTCAGTTTGTGTGTGTGTCATATATCGTTCTGTTCGCGCTCCCCATCATTTAGTGTTGTGCAGAATGTGAGTTGATCTGACGTTTTAAAGCATCAATTCCACAAGAATTTTAAATTCATTCCAGGAAATCAAATTAACCTTATAGACAATGATCATGTCCTTGAGACGAGTGCCAAGCTGGGAAATTGTGCAGAATACAAGGGACTGTGGAGAACCTTAAATAGTACTCAAGTAAAACAGAAGTGTAAAAATATTCCAGAAAATGCAAAAAAATCTTTATGTGACGAAGCCAGACATAAATAAAATCTTTTTTCATTTCCTTTTTGACAGATCCCGGGGCGAATCAAACATAAAAAAGTTAGGTTGAAGGTCATTCTAAAAAAACATGTATTTATCATGTATTCGAAAACTTATAGAAATTTAATCTACTCTAGTGCTGGTGGGTCAAAAAGGGCCTGTCGCGTACTGGCGGAAATTTCGTTGGGGGCTCAATTCGACTCTCCGCCGCACCAGATTAAAGGACATTATTTTACATGCCGCAGTGAAGGTGTTAATATATATGAGTAGTTGAACAGCTAAATTTCGGACCGCCTCAGAATCAATAAATAATAAATAATAATTACAGGATGTTTCAGTTTTAGTAAAAATCGTGGTCAAAACTTAATCGGAACGAAAAGAATTCGCAATAAATTTAAATTCTTACTTTTTAGAGCATATTAATGTATTTGTAAGTTTGTTTTGAAGGCGGTTCTTTTTTTGTTAAAATTTATATTTATTTTTTTATTTTTAGTGATCGCCGCACCCGGGATCGAACCCGAAACCCTTATACCACCGCAATGCAGCAAGAAACGTAAGGTCATTGGCATTTGATTACAGACAGTTATAGATTTTGACAAAAATCACACTCTTACTGTAAGCCGTTGAGGAGTTCCATTGATCTTCATATTTAACTACGACTAGCACTTGACCATACCGAAGTTACGGTAGGCGATTCAAATATCTGGATAGCTTATAGAAGATACTGCCGAGTATCGATGATTTGCTCCTAAGAATTGAGGAGTTCCGTCACTTTGTCATGGTAAACTATCACAAAACAACCCTTGAAGTTTATCCTTTCTAATAAAATTCATCGAAATCGGTTGGCGTGATCTTGAGTTATTCGAACATGCTTACGCAAATTAAGTCTTACTTATCCGGTTTTCTCATGGATACCATCATCAGAACTGGTTTAAAAAAAAATGGGACCCAATGAAGAGCACCACCTTTCATTTAAAAAAAAACATTAAGATCGGTTCACCCAGTCGGGAGATATGAGGTAACAAACCTAAAAAAAAATACAGACGAATTGATAAGCTCCTCCTTTTTTTGAAGTCGGTTAATAAAAAGAACGCCTTTACCAGATTCCCGCCAAAGTCCGTCAAATATTATAGTTGCGTTCAGAAATTGTTGGTTGTCAATAATAATAATAATAATAAAGATCTTTATTCACAGAAAATGTGTCGTTTAAATAATATCGGACATAAATTGTAATTTAAAATATATGAACATTTCTGTGAAAAGGCGTAAAACTCAAATGTCAATATCAAATGTCAATGTCAAATGTCAATGTCAAATGTCAATGTCAAATGTCAATATTTCTAAATGACAGGATGCACACCGATTGTTTGGCAGGTAGGAATAGTGATTAAAGCAACATATTCCAAGTAATTTTTTTTTAATATTTACTCACCACTTAAACCTGCCCTGAGCTTCCACGAATAATTCAAAACTAACCAGATCAGTATAATGATTGTTTTATTTGCTCTTAAAGTTGTCTGAAGGAGTTTTTTTTTTGGCTTTGACAGCGTAACCGAGAGGGATGGCGAGCGCAGAAGCTCTGCCGAGGGGTGGGCCCGTAGAAGGGCCCTGCTGCGTCAGGGGAAAACGTTGCTCTAAGGGCGCCTCCTGCGAGGCTCGGACCTAGGCTTAGAGCAACGTTTGCTGCTGCTGAAAAGGACAATCGGACAGGTGTCTGAAAGAGATCACTATAAAGCGATAAGACCACTTTGGTTCTTAAGACTGCGGCTTTCCGTCTTTGGTTCTAAAGGCTGCGGCTTTCAGTCTTTGGTTCTTAAGACTGCGGCTTTCAGTCTTTGGTTCTTAAGACTGCGGCTTTCCGTCTTTGGTTCTAAAGACTGCGGCTTTCAGTCTTTGGTTCTTAAGCGGTCTTTGGTTCTTAAGACTTCGACTTTCGGTCTTTGGTCCGTAAGACTTCGACTTTCGATCTATGGTTATTAAGCCTTCGGCTTTCAATCTTTGGTTGTTAAAACATCGGCTTTCAGTCTTTGGTTCTTAAGACTGCGGCTTTCAGTCTTTGGTTCTTAAGACTGCGGCTTTCCGTCTTTGGTTCTAAAGACTGCGGTTTTCAGTCTTTGGTTCTTGAGAATTCGACTTTCAGTCTTAGGTTCTGAAGACTTCGACTTTTGGTCTTTGGTTCTTAAGACTTCGGCCTTTGGATCGGATGACTTCGAATGGACCCAAGACCTGAAGTCTTAAGAGTCGAAGAATAAAAATCTATCATTGCGACATTAAATATAGGCATTTTTTCTAATTATTTCTACAACTGATTATAATCAATCAAATCGCTGATATGAAATCTGTCCAAGATAACAGGATAATCCCACTTTGATAATACCTATGACTTTTTAAACCTGACTGTTATCTGTTACATATATTAAGATAACCCCTAACGATCACTGTTAACATTGTGTTACATTGTAACACATTTAGGTAGTTCACTAGAGACCCAGTGGTTTCGCGTTTATAGTAAGCATCTACATCGCGAAAAGAATATATATTTTTGTGATGTTACTTTACAATAGAAGCCTATACTTATGTAACTTTACCACAACCCGTCAGCCGATGTGCCTGCCCTTGTTAAATCTCTGATATCTTCTAAGATATCCATTTTAATGAAACGCTGTCAAGGGCAGTTTTGATATACATTATTTATGCAATGTATGTATTATATTTAATTGGATAATAAACAATAGTATATTGTACAAAATAGCTTGGTAAATAACACATTTTTTTAGCAATATGTAAAATATAATAATGGTTATTGTGAGTTATCCTGTAGAGATAAATATATACCATCGTCGACTTTTATATCGATCTTTTTAAGAGGTACAATTTCATAGGACATTAATTTGATTTATCTCGTAAGGTTTAGCCAGCGTTTGCGATTTAAACTCAAAAAAATATGTTTTTTACGACATCATATGACAATTTTCTTAATTTCCCGACTTTTCCACACCGTAATATATATGTATTATATATATAAACCTTCCTCTTGAATTACTCTATCAATTACTGAAAATTGTATTAAAATCCGTCGGATAGTTTAAAAGATATGAGCGAACAGAGTGGAAGCGATTTCCTGTTTTACTATATATTATATGGCCTTTATATAAATTTATAAAAAGTAATTATATTTACATATTATATTAAATAATAACCTATTGCGTTTGAGGTAAATGGTATTTGAGATTTCGTTACATCATAATAAATGCGGTTCAGTACGTACGTAATAAACACAAACACCCCAATATTTTGGTCCTTCGAGCCGGATGTTATGAAGAAATAATAGAGTAATATACCTCCTGCCGGGAGAGAGTGTGTCATTCTATACTATGCTAAAATTATTATTGGTCTAAAACCATCTTTTCCCTTTCTAGTATTGGTGGTTTTGGGCACAGAGTTTGGACAGTTTCAAACTCTTTAATGGACATAATTACAAACAATTTTTGTATATAGATATCTTGCAAACAAATCCATGGCCGAAGTCATCTATAGTTAAGACTTCCTTGTATTGGATTCCGAAACAAAAATGTAATATCGTGAAATTATTAACTTTATTTCTTTGACACGATAAATATTTTATTACGTGACGCTAATTGAGAAATGGACGTCGATGTATTCGGAAATATTTCATAATTGACGAAGAGCAGATGATATTTTTAATACAAAAAACGTTATTTATATTTAGCATAACAATTTGTTTACGACTTTCGACAAATAGGACTTACAATCATCTTGGATTCATATAAGAAAAATATAAATATAGAAAGAGAGAATAATTAAATGTAAAGGATAATAATTAAATTGAATAATACACACCCCCAACACGCTTTCTCGCTAAAACACTTACGTTTGTCAGACGTATTGCACGCGCTGTTGCCTCCTCCGCCATTTTGAATATAAGAGTGATTTCTTTATTCTATAACTCGCTTATTTTCAACTTTATACGAAAAATGTTAATAATCAAAGTTGTTCAAAATTAAATTTCCTACAATTTTGATCCTTTTAAATTTTTTCCTAGGATCAAAGGAATCGATAAAAAGAAGGGATCTCTAGGTACGTATTCCTGCAACACCCGATCCCTATTCAAGGGGACAATGATAAATACATTCCGTATGTAAATCAAGTCTATTCTTATTGAAATAGGATTGTCAATATGTCTGTGTCGTTTGTAAATTATTTTACACCCTTTTAGTGAATTCATAACTAGACCAAAGACAAATAACATTCATATATTCTCAATTTGACCACAGACTAACAATAAAAGAAATTGTTTTTCGATTAAATGGTGTTATTTTGTGTCCCCCCCCCACAGGAGGGGGGAGTCAGACGATGCAATTTTGCCCACCTGTTCCTCCTTTCTCAAACCTTTGAGTCAGATTCATTGAGAAGCAGAGCTGAATGTATTCGGCACAGACCTCTCACTGGCAAGTATTATAGAAGCAATACTTACCAGTGAGCAGGCCTGGAGAGCGGTTGCCTCCATTTGCGAGACTGTCATCTCACTTAAGGAGGCACGGCAAAGTGAGAGGGTGAATGCCGCCGAAGCACTCCAGCCCTGACGAAGGAGTGCAGGAAACAGAAGGCGGAGATTCGTATATCTCCTCCCCCTGTAGAATATCTGTGAGCTGCAACCGAGGGGCCAGAGAGGAATGCCTCAACGAACCTCTTGCTACCCACTCATGGTTGATGGCGGTCTCGCCGGGTATTAGTGAGAGTATGTACCCTCGCGGAGTCCCACACCCCCGACCTTTAGTCGGGGTGCGTAAATGCATTTCCCAGCGACAAAAAAAAAGAGCTGAATGTATCATCGAACATCTAGCGTCCACCACTCGAATAAAGAGGTCTTTACTGGGTATTCTCGTGAACAGTGAGTCCCACACTCCTGGATAGAACTTTACACTCCATCCAGCATTTCCCAGCAACATAAAAACAAAGCTTTGATCTATTAGGTGGAGGTGACGTCACGGACGTAGTCAACAGCTGACTAGTGTTCTAAGTTTATTTCAAATAAAAGTATTAAACATCGTTTTATAAGTAGAAAATTGTCAATTAGTGTAGCAAAGTTCGAAATTGAAATCTGGTATTATTTGTGAAGTTATTCTGACAGTATTTCTGAAGAAATTTAAAGGAAAAACATTTAGTGCAGCGGTTAATTATTTACGTACCTTCAACCTATATCTCGATAGTATTAATATAGTATTAATATTAATAGTGTTGAGTGCTTGGATTTTTCACTGTATCATATAGTGCTTCAGTTATCTAGTGTAATAAGTAATATATTTACTATTTGATAAAGGATTTTTGTATTAAATCGATATCATAAATTTCAATTATTACAACGCCATCTAGTGATCTTCTTCTTTACTACTTAAGAAGTTTGCCTCACAAATATGACCAAGAACTGTGTTCAGTGTGGGCGTTTTGTGGCTCCGACGACAGATGGAGTAATGAAGTGCACTAAGTGCAGTTCTCTTTACCACCGAGATTGCGCTAAGTTAAGCCCGAGTGCGCCACTTCCTCGTAAGTGGGTTTGTTGTCCCTGTATTAAGAGCAATAGCAAAGCTTCTAAGACAGCAAACACTAACTGCAGCACTCAACTATCGAGTGCTTCGGCGGAGACCACGACTCCCGTACAAGCAGCTGGGAACGTCACTATACATGATAATATGGCAAATACCATCGTATCTGAGCTTAAGCTTCTGCGTAGTGAAATGTCTTGTATCAGAGGGGAGATGGCGCAGTTAAATTTGACGATAACTGATTTCAATAGCAGGATTGAAAATATTGAAGCAAGGTTGTCACGCTTAGAGGAGCGGACTGCGTCGCGGGAGCTTGGTGACAGTAGTTCAGTGCAATCTGTTATTTCTAAATTACAGGAGCAGTTAAATGAGAGAGACCAAGATCTTTTGTTGAATGATGTGGAAATAACAGGTGTGCAAGAAATACCAAGTGAGAACCTGGTAAACGTAGCTAGCCTTATATCGAAAAAATTAGGAATTGACATGGATGTTCGCGATGTAGTTTCTGTGCAACGGCTAGGCGCGCGGCGTGCGGCCGCGGAGGGCGGCGGTGAAAGTGCGGACGGCCCGCAGCAGCGACGTCCGAGACCTATTATCCTGCGTCTCGCTCGGCGCGCGCTTAGAGACGATCTGATGCGCGCGGCTCGCGTGCGCCGGGGAGCCGACACGTCGGGCATCATCGACTCTGCGCCGAGGCGATTTTACGTCAATGAACATCTCACTCGAACAAATCGGCATCTGTTCTTTAAAGCGCGCGAGGAGGGTCGCAAAAATGATTGGAAATTCGTATGGACCAAGGGGGGACGCATATACATCCGTCAAACAAATACAGCGCCCGTACGCCGTGTGCGCATTGAAACTGACATTGAACGGTTTTTTGCAAACCAATCTATTTGAGTGTGAAGTACAACTTTTGTATATCATACTGTATAAATAAGTCTCAGCAGGCTATTTCTTCTATTAATTATATCCTACAGATGTTAAAATTTTCAAACCAACCGGTATGTATTATAATGTATAAACTTTCTAAAAACAACGAGTATAAAATCTTAATAGCAAAACCATTATTTGTCTCGTATTCGTTACATAGTATAACGTTATTTATTATATGTGTATGTTATTTATATTTATTCTATATTAATAATGAATATATTTTAGTAATTATAAGTCTGAACCCAATTATATATTTCATTATTTTATTGATTATTGATAATACTTATACGAGAAAAGTATATAAATTGTGCAACTGTATATGTTTTATGTTCAATTATAATATAAATATTATATAATACGATAACAAGTATTTGAAAATTGGTTTTCTCAATGCGGGGTCTTTAGGCACAAGGCATGACGACTTCTTAGTTGCTATGGACNTTTTATTTTATTTGTTATTCAATTAATACTTTATTTTATATTGCTGTGATAAGGTTGTACACGTTGATATTTATATTTATATTGTTTTATTATTTTGGTATTCGTTTTTTCTTTTTTGTTAGAATACTTTTACTTTTCTTAAATTAGTAAATATGCAACATTTAATTTTAAGTTAAATTTAGCTGTATTTGAATAATAGTACTTAGTCTTAATAATAATTAAAAATGTTAGTGTGAGACTGCGTCCTTTCCGTGGCGTCACCTTGGTTAAGGTATTTGCTGAAAATCAGCGCTGTATGTTTCAACGTTTGCTTGGACCATACAGTAGAATGCTGAGCTTGTACCTTTTTCAGGGTTGTGCCAGGCATGCATGGCACCAGACAATGGTGCTCTATGAGCTAATGTAATGTTTGGCACAATTGTGAAATAAACGTTTTTTCTTTCTTTCTTTCTATTACAACATATTTTTGAGCTTAGACGTTAAGGATACTATATCTTACAGATTTTCAGTCACTTAAGTACCCGCTTTAGGTCAGGGTTGTTACGTAAATATACTAGCGGCCCGTCCCGGCTTCGCACGGGTAGACATAAATAGGTACAGATATTCAAGTTATAAGCACGATAATTAAAACGACCATGAATTACTAAATTAGAAAAAAATTGTGTGCTTATCTTAAAACCTCCCTGTACACTACGTGAAGACTCTCCAATAAGAAAAACTTTTGCTAATCTCGCTTGGGAACTACTCTTAGATAGCTGCGACCTTCTTCTTCTAGACACATTGCTATAAAAGATAATTATGTTAAATCAGGGAAATGAAGAATAAACTAATAATGATAAAAAAGAAATTCGCGTTCAAAGAGATAGTTCTGAAAAGAAATTTGACAAATAAGTAGCTCTGAAAAGAACTTTTTAAGTGAAGGTAACCTAGTTCATAATGCTGCATCCCCTTCTCCCGCACTGACCCTTTCTCGTCGAGTTAGTTACTCGATGCGCTGCGTGGCGGCCGCCGCCGGCATGTTTTTTTATTTTAATTTCATGATATATTAAATTATTTATTTGGATAAAAATTTATAAATGGTATGGATAACACGGTCTGATTTTGATCGGCATTTCTATCAATTTGTTAAATGTAAAAAAGTAGTTATACTGATGTAACTACAATAGTTAGACATATGGTCTATCATTAATACTCTTCACAGCGTATGCGATGAAAGACATCTTTTGGCTAATTTTTTTACACCTTCGGTTGGTTTTAATAGGAATTTCTAAAGATTTCTATAGTAAGTAAAAAAGTAAGTAAGTAGCAGCGCTTTAACGTCCCACAGCTGGGACGTTAAAGGGCTCACACAAGTGCACTCTCTATTCCTTCACTCTCATAGTTCGATGTAACGGGAATCCGACACAACCGGAGAGAGATCAGACGCAGGACCGACGGCTTAACGTGCTCTCCGAGGCACGGGGGTGGATCACACCGCCAACTTCCCAACTTCGGGCAAATATTGAGAAAATCTTAATAGAAAACTCAATATCTATTTTTGAATTGGCCCGACCCGGGACTCGAACCCAGGACCTCGTGTCTGTAGTCGAACATGCTAACCACTAGACCAATGAGGCAGTCTTTCTATAGCAACCTAGTTCTAAATATAGCCTATGTTACTCAGTGATAATGTAGCTTCCTAATGAAAAAAGAATTATTAAAATCAGTGCAGTACTTTTGAGTTTATTCGTTACATACAAAAATACAAATCCTTCCTCTTTATAATATTAGTGTAGATTACACTAGTGGAAATCGTAGTTATAATATTTATAAATACATCTTTAATTATATCAAACTAGTTTAACATAAGCATGTGATAACTAACATAACTGTTATTTGCTACTTTACGGGTAAAATAAGTAACGAAAATAACTTGAATTCCAAATAACAGTTATTGACCATATTTAAAAATGGAGTGAGCGTGGATAACTTTAACTAGTAAAGAAATAGTGTGATGGATATATAATTTTAATAATAAAATGTTGGACAGATTTAAAAGAAAGTATGTATGGGTTAAGAATGAATGAATTACTCATCAAATGTTTACTCTACGCTGATGAGAGGTGAAAGAATTTGTATACTTGGGATCTAAATTTACAAAAGATGGAACATGTGAAAGTGATATTGAAAGGAGAGTGAATGCAGGGAATATGGTAAATGGTGCTCTGTACGCCTTTATGAATAGCCAGATGGTGTCTCAAAGGGCTAGACTGGCAGTGCATGCTGGAGTGTTGGTGCCAACACTTATGTATGGTAGTGAAAGTTGGGTATGGCAGAAGAATCACAAAAGTAAAATAAATGCGGTAGAGATGAGAGCGTTGAGAAGCATGAGTGGATT
>JACTOM010000902.1:591014-628862 GCA_015832385.1 Elymnias hypermnestra | reverse complement strand
CCTCTCTATTTTTCGCGAGGCGAAATAATTGTGCGGCACTCGCGATTCCGGTCCACTCTCTGATATTTCTCAGCCAAGACTTCTTTCTGCGACCAACGTTTCTTCTCCCGGCTACTTTTCCCATCAAAATGAGTTGTAGAAGCTCGTATCTCTCGTGTCGTATCACGTGCCCCAGATACGCAACTTTTCTCATTTTGACGGTCTGCAAAAGTTCACGCTTCTGATTCACGCGGCGCAGAACTTCAACATTTGTTATTTTATCAGTCCAACTGATGGTCAGCATGCGTCTAAACGCCCACATTTCGAACGCTTCTATACGTTTCCTGATGTCCTCTTTTATTGTCCAGGCTTCACATCCGTATAGAAGTATGGGCCAGATGTAACAACGCAGGAGTCGAATGCGTAAACAAAAAACAAATCTAGGTTAAGATTTGTTTTTTGTTTTTTTGAATAGTTTCTAGTTAACCGGCTGATGCTCTGCCCGTGACGTCAGACTAGGCTATAGTGCTGCAGCTGAAAATCGGTGCCGTTTGTCAGATTTCTGGCACACAGCAATACCGAGCTGTTCTGCTTTTTCGGGGCTGGGTGGGGGTTGCACAGCATTTAAACCAGCAGTTGTGGTTTCAATGTAATTCGCAAAAATATGTTTGTTACATCACATTACAAATTTTCGTATTTTGCATTACATACGAATACTGCATTAAAATCCATTGAATAGTTTAAAAGATCTCTTCGAAAATACGGTGAAAGCGACTTCATTTTATACTATATAAAATAGAATATTATCTTCAGCGTGTACCAACCCTATTAAAGCCATGAAACCCTCGGGTCGGGAAACCTTAATCTGGTGAATCAATCATAATTTGTGCTTCGACGTTTTATACCAGCGAAAGAGTTAGCTTAGATAGAATAATCCATCCATCTCTAACATGAGATAATGTTACATTTATCTTAATTGATCTATATATGTATATAAAATTTAATTGCTGTTCGTTAATACCACTTGAGGAAGTCCAGGGAAGGTTTGAAAGGTGAGTGAATATGAAAAAATGCTTGGAATATAGTAAAAACAACAATTTTGCTTTCCCTTAGAAAATATTCGTACCTGTCGAAACTGTGGTCTAGTGGTTAGCATGTTGGACTACAGACATGAGGTCCTGGGTTCGAGTCCCGGGTCGGGCCAATTCTGAATCGATATTGAGGTTTCTATAAAGATTTTCTCAATATTTGCCCGAAGTCGGGAAAAATTTGGCGGTGTGATTCATCCCTGGACGGAGAGCACGTTAAGCCGTCGGTCCTGCGCCTGATCTCTCTCCGATCGTGTTGGATCGCCGTCACATTGGACTATGAGAGTGAAGGAATAGAGAGTGCACTTATGTACTATGCCTGCTAATCCGCAGTGGAGCAGCGTGATGGATCTATGCTCTAATAACCCTCTCTCATATGAGTGACGAGGCCTGTGCCCAGCAGTGGGACGTTAATGGGCTGCTACTTACCTTACCTTTTACATTCTCTTTTTCATTTGATTTTATGACAACCAACAATTTCTAATCGCATATTCGACGGATTTTGTCGGGAATCTGGGCCTAAAGGTCGCATTTGATTATTAAGAATACGATTTTTGTTCCGGTTAAGTTTTGAGCACGTTTTTTACTAAAGTGACATTCTACAATTATCATTCAGCTTTTTTTTAATTGATTCTACGGCGGTACGAAGTTTCCTGGCTCAAGTAGTATATAAAAACGAGTCCCTATTTCTCTATGTCACGGTATATCCCCTGATCAGCTGGGTTTTGACGTGAATCGTCGTCGTCGTTTCAACCAATGGACGTCCACTGCTGGACAAAGGTCTCTCTTAATGAATTCCAATGGGCCCGATCTTGCGCCGCTTGTATCCAGCGGCTACCAGCGACCCGCCTGATGTCATCGGTCCACCTGGTGGGTGTCCCCAATGTCCATCAGTTCTGCGAACTATTTCTGATTTGATCACGTAGGGAAACCCCGAGCATAGCCCTCTCCATTGTGACTGAGTCTTCTTGCGAGCCCCATAGTCAACGGCCATGTCTCGTAACCACATGTAATCGCTGGCAACACGCACTGTTCGAAGACCTTAGTCTTCAGGCACTGAGGAATTATGGATGAAAATATGTCCCATAGTTTTCCGAACGCTGCCCATCCGAGTTGGATTCGGCGGTTGATCTCTTTTTCGAAGTTGGACCTACCTAATTGGATCGTGTGTCCCAGGTAGATGTACTGATGTACTGAATAAGTCTTGAAAATATCAAAACCGAGGATTACAGTGTGTTGTAGTTACATACCTATAATCTCCATCCAAAATACAATTACATCACTGGGTAACTAAAGGATCAAATAATTATTACGCTAATTAAGGACTGCAACACATCGCACGTGGCAGAAGGGGAAGCCCCGTCATTTTGAAGGTCATTCCGCTGAATATCGATACTCCATTTAATATATCTTTCGATTCGACGAAGCTATGACGTTCATTTAAGTTTCAATCGTCAACTATTGTCAAAATCTATAGATAACATGTTAATTATTGCTCCTTACGTTACGTATTTACGTACAACAAAGGGCTGTGTCAACAACACAGCCACATACAAACATACATAATATCACGCCTCATTCCCATAGGGGTAGGCTGAGATCACGACCTTCCACTTGCATATTTCCTTCGCCTTCCAGGAACGTTCGCCTTGGTCTTCCCCTTCCAACTTTCGCATTCACTCTTGACTCATAAATCCATTTTGTCAGTCTCCTTTCATTAATTCTCTCTACATGCCCAAACCATCTAAGCATACCTTTCTCAATTTTAGTCACTACATCTTCTCTTACACCATAACGTTTTCTTATCACACTATTTCTTACTCTGTCTCTGTCTCTGTCTGTATACATAAAGGCGTGCAGAGCACCATTTACCATATTCCCTGCATTCGCTCTCCTTTCAATATCACTTTCACATGTTCCATCTTTTGTAAATTTAGATCCCACACAAATTCTTTCACCTCTTCCACTTCTTCCCCATCTATTAAAACATTGCCATTCATCACAGTTTCATCTCTTTCAATAAGCGTAACTTTCGTTTTGTTTACATTCACTTTCCTTTTCAAAGCTTCATTCATAGTACACACAGTCACACCACAATTTATATATACGATTTTGTTATTGAGCGAAATTTGACTTACAATTTTCTGTTACATTTGCGATCTTCCCTGTATTGGGAACAATCACACGCCCCTTTTGCTTAACGTGTATAAATCGGAACAATTTGTAGCGGCACGACCTTAATGGCACGTACGATATATTGCACACTAGCTGACCCACGCTACTTTGTTTGCATCACAAGAAAAAAGGTTTATTACCTTTTTTTAATCTGGTAAGAGGCAATTTACCTCTTATGGTTTTTACATACAACGTACCGGAATGCAAATATCTTTGTTTGGCAGCACATCCTTCCCGAATCAGACAAATTAGTAAACGCAATTTTCTAAATCCGTACTGGGAATTGAATCCGTCACCTCAAAGGGATATGTAGCAACAATAAGACCGCCTGCTTGAAATATGAAGCAAAGATGGTTTCTTTTTAACATCATGAATACAATATCTTTCATATTTTATCAATAACAAAGGTTGAGGTTTTAGGTTGTATGCTCAATTTCAACGGTTTATGTCTATCGCACACTAAACATTGAGTAGAGAGAGGGGGAAGCCAAATTGTTCCGCAATATGTCTAGCGCTGTTAGCGCTGGGTTAGAGTGAGAGAGGAGGAGCCTACTTACCGCGTGAGGGAAAGGGAAGCCATACAGACTGACGCCGTAACGCGTAACGTATCGAAGCGGTTTATTCTACCATAATAAGTTATCACTGCAAATTCCACTATCTGTTTGACTGTCTGCCCGTGTTTTTTTTAACCCAGTAATTTGTCCGCTTTCGTTTAACGGAAATAACAGTCGCCTGCCCCGTTCGGACTTTTTTACGCCAATTACCCCGTAGGTGGAATGACGCTAGAGTGTCTCTTGGGACTTATATGTTCATGAAAGACCACCTTAAACTAGTGAAACACCTTAAGATAGTGAAAAAAGTCCGTCTTGTATTCATAGGCTCATATCTTAAAAATCAAAACTTACCTCAAGCGTTTTCATTGTTATTCACATCACTTATATAATCAAAAACACTAATAATCACTAATAAACACTCATAGTTGATAAAATACCACAATAAAACTTAACGAATTACGACGCGACACACCGTTACTAACGGTCACTTTGTAACTGATTTATTTTTTGTTTTTTCTATTCCCTGGTCTTACCTCTACGCATATTTTGTTACGGCAGTTACCGAGAAGCGAAATAAAAAGGAAAAGATGCTTTATTATACTTGAATCAATATAAAGTATCAAAATAAGAATATATAAAGAATCAAAATAAGGTAAAGAACGACTCACCTTTAGTAGCATTCTTTGTGCTCTTTCAAGAGAGACCATAGTTGTTTTAGAAGCTCCCCCTCCCCATATCTCGACACCATACGACAGTAAGGATTCACATAACCCAAAATAAATGGTATTTATTAATTTTTTTGCTGCAACTTCTTTAATATTTTTAAATATTACAGTTAGTTTTCGGATTCTTGTGGTTAATATAGATATATGTTCTTTAAAATTTAAGTTTTTGTCCACTACTATACCAAGATATTTAATAGATGGAACGTTTAAAATTTTTGGACATTTACATGTTTCGGGTTGACAGGATCGGATATGTGCTTGGATGCTATAATAATGAATAATATTCACTTATCATCAAATGAAATCGCTATCGATTTCAAATGACTACAACGTCATCTATCAAAACTTTGTCGTACCATTTTCTATTCTTATACGACGTTAGGTTTTAACTGCCATTACTCACCAGATGGCTGTGTAATACATTTCTAATAATTTAATGCTTACATATTATAAAATAGTTTGTCCACGGTTAACTCAAAGACTACTGAACGGATTTTGATGCAGTTTTCAGATATAGATAGTGTGATTCTTGAGGAAGGTTTCTATGTATAATTTGTCTAGGTTTTGTGTAAACTCACTGAAATATAATAGAAATTGTTTGAAAGTGGTAAAATTTGACAATACAGCTTATTAAATAGTTCGTCCATTTTATGAATAGCTTTTTGCCAAAACAAATTTACAAATGCATCGTTATATTACGATTATTAATATAATAATTGACACTTGTAATATAAACTGTTATTTTATTAAGTTTAGATATTTCAAACAAAATAGTGAAATCTTACCTTAATTTTCTTTGTTTGAAATATGACACAGATAACATAAAGCAATAGATTAAAATTATTCTATGGCGTTATTTTGTCTATGTCACATATTTGACTGTGTCAAAACCTAATTTCCTTTTTATTACATTACGGCGATAAGCAAAGGTTTAAAACCATAGGTTTTTAAATAAAATAATGAACATTTCCTTGTTTTTTATTGATGACAGATTAGACTTTGGCCTGAAATTATACTTGAACTGTTGATGCAATCTAAGATGAAAAAGCGGTGACCTGGTAAAAAATATTGTAACGGAATGAAATTTTTAGCCTTGCGGCAGGTCTTTTCAACTAGCCACGACCGAAGTCTCCCACCAGTGAAGACTACCGTGTAGGGACTCGAATCCAAAACCTCACCGTTGCGCTGGCGAGTCTTCATAATCAAATGCTGTACTACTTCTTCATATTGTCATTTTCATACGTATGTCTTTCCTCCATTTTAGTATATTAATAGGATTAGGTAAAGCTATAAAACCATAGTCTACAAAAAATGAAAGTTTTTTTTAAATATTAATTTAGTCATAGTTTTGGATTCTTGTTCTTTATCAACTGAACGGCATTAATTGAATAATACCTCGTTGGTCTAGTGCAGGTTGAGGAAGTTTTTTTATTATTACCCCAAAATATTTTTGTGTAAGTTGATATTACCCCATGGCGAATGGGGTAATATCGACAAAAAAACGTAATCTCTTCTTTTTAAAATCTTTCATATTATAGACCCCATGAAAATTATGAAAAGAAAACCATAACTAAAAATTTAATTTAAATATCATTTATTAAACTTATCAATGTAATAAATACCTAGTAATACATAACGTTAATAAAAGCGGTATATGTAATATACAGTTGAGGAAAAAAAATCGCCCCCACAGAAAATAAGTAAATGACAATTTTTGTTATTTTAAAATCCATATAATATTTTTCTTGAATTATTAGACGAAAAAACTAGTTTAAATTATTTCAGTTTTATCTCGCTCACACCCACTTGATAGGTCGTTGGTAAAACTTAAAGTTGAAAAAAATACACTTTATACTCACAACTTTCATTTTTACCCTCAAAAATGTAATTTTACCCCATTTGGGATGCTTTACACTGGTTCCCCGACCGCTAGTCTAGCGATTAACATGTTTGACTACAGACATGAGGTCCTCGGTTCGAGTCCCGGGCCAGGTCAATTCTAAAAAGGATATTGAGTTTTCTATTAAGATTTTCTGAATATTCACCCGAAATTAGGAAGTAGACGGTGTGATCCACTCCCCGTGCCTCGGAGAGCACGTTAAACCGTCGGTCCTGCGCCAGATCTCTCTCCGGTCATGTCGCATTCCCGTCACATCAGACTACGAGAGTGCACTTATACACTGTACTGTGCCTGCCAAACCGCAGTGGAGCAGCGTGGTGGGTCTATGCACTAAAATCCCTCTCTCATTTGAGTCAGGCCTGCGCCCAGCAATGGGACGTTAATGGGCTGCTACTTACCCTACTTATAATTCAATAATAATATTCAGGATCAAGCCCTTTAATGTTTAAAAGTGAAATTGTAATATTTATTTAGTTTATTATATTATGATATAATTTTCGATCATGAACGTTTGTTTTATTTAAAAATTAATTCAAGTATTACAGTAGAGTACTGTGACAAAAGCGTTTTTTTTTAAATACTATTAGTTTTGGATTTATGTTCTTCATTAAATTAGGATATAATAACCATAGACAAAAATAAGCACAGCATTAATCAAACTACTAAATGCAGTATATTTTTTTTATATAGTTTTGGATTCTTCTTATTTACTTTATCTAAAGAGGAAATAACATAAATAACCAGAGACAACACAATAAACAAAGTCTATCTCCAATCCACGTATTATATGCAAAAGAATATCAAAAAGCTATTTATATAAATAAAAATTCTAACAAAAAATGAACCGCCTTCAAAACAAACTGTTACAAATATTAGTATGCTCTAATTATTATATACTATATGCGTATTCTTATATTCGGAGTCGGCGTCAGCCAAGTTACAGTTATACGTCAGTTATTTTGCCACCCCGCTATCACCAGTCTTTTATATGGTAATAGAGCGCAACGCTAATACGTAAGTTTCGTTCCCCCCCCCCCCCCCCTCCTCTGCTACCACCGCTTCGCACATAATACGCCTTATAATATGGCAATGCAGTAACAAACGTAAGGTCATTGCAATTTGATTACAGACAGTTATATATTTTGCCATAGATCGCACCCTTACTGTAAGCCGTTGAGGAGTTCCATTGATCTTCATATTTAACTTGACCATACCGATGTTACAGAAGGTGACTCAAATATCCGGATAGCCTATAAAAGATTCTGTCAAGGATCGTTAATTTAATTCCTAAGAATTGAAGAGTTCCGTCACTTTGTCACGGAATCCATCATCAGAACCTAACCAAACTATCATTAAACAACCCTTGAAATATATACTTTCCAATAAAAAAAGAATCATCGAAATCGGTTGGCGTGATCTTAAGTTATTCCTCCATTTGTCGCGCACATGCCATCATCAGAACTGGATTTAAAAATAATGGGAGCCTATGACGAGCACCACCTTTCTTTAAAAAAAAAATCAAGATCGGTCCACCCAGTCGGAAGATATGAGGTAACAAATATAAAAAAATGCAGACGAATTGACAACCTCCTCTTTTTTTGAAGTCGGTTAANCATTGCAATTTGATTACAGACAGTTATATATTTTGCCATAGATCGCACCCTTACTGTAAGCCGTTGAGGAGTTCCATTGATCTTCATATTTAACTTGACCATACCGATGTTACAGAAGGTGACTCAAATATCCGGATAGCCTATAAGATTCTGCCGAATATCGTTAATTTGTTCCTAAGAATTGAAGAGTTCCGTCACTTTGTCATGGAATCCATCATCAGAACCTAACCAAACTAAAAAGAATCATCGAAATAGGTTGGCGTGATCTAGAGTTATTCGTCCATTCGTCGCGCACATGGTTAATGCTTAACACTTATCGGTTTCCTCATGGATGCCATCAGAACTGGATTTAAAAATAATGGGAGCCTATGACGAGCACCACCTTTCATTTGAAAACAAAATCATCAAGATCGGTGCACCCAGTAGGAAGATATGAGGTAACAAACAAAAAAAATACAGACGAATTGACAACCTCCTCTTTTTTTGAAGTCGGTTAAAAATGCAACAACCCCCAATAAATATAAACACCACACAGTCTATATTCACTTTATTTAATAGTAATACCAAACATTCCAGTGATATAATCGCTGGACATCAAAATGGCTTCTTCAGGCGTATTTCTATAAATATAAAACTGTTGAGAACCACAGGACAATTAATATAAAAAAAATTAAATTAAACTGTTTGACTAAATATAACAGAAATGCTTTCTTCACAATTACAATTACATACCTTAAAACTTATCCTAGATATATTAAGAAAAAATCACAGATTTATTGGCCAATAAATATGGCAGATTTACGGTTCAGAATATGTATCATCAATTATCATTCTGTCAGCGAATGATTTCCTTTAGTCGTTTGAATGGAAATTATATTAATTTTATTAAAAAATCATTGTGTAAACTGACGAAATGGAATCATTAGCAGGCTTGATCTCATAGAATAATTGTTCAGTTTCATTTGCGGTAATAAAATATAGTTTGCTTGTAGATTTTCTTACAAAATTTCTATAAATAAGTAACTTGGTTGATTTCCTTGCTGACCTTTTGCAATACATTAGTATTGAATTGTCTGGATTCTTAATTTTTTTGGTGTACCCACATTTTCTACTTCAGCAATACCCCCATCTTGATTTTTATATTTTATTTGTGAACTACCCTCATCTTGTTTATCATTTGCCCTTTATGATACAAAAAATGTGTTGTATCATTAATAATCTGTTTGCCTGCAATGACTATGAGATTTATATCGATGATATTCTTTAGTTCTTTCAAAATGCAATAATTTTATTACAATATCAGATTCATCATTATGTTTAATCCCATAGTATGAATACTCATTTTCACTCGGGATGACAAAAGGCAATTTGGATATACATTTTCTTGCAAAATTTCTATAATTTTGTCATTGATTTCCTCTTTCCTTTGCAAAATGGTAGCATTGAATGGTTTCTCAATTATTTGTGGTGTACCCTCATTTTCTACTTTAGCAGTACCTCCTCTTTATTTTCATTTCCCATTTGAGATCTACCAACCTTTGATTTACGATTGAATGAATGTATCATCAATAATCATTTTCTCAGTGAGGACTACAGGATTCATATTAATGATTTCCTTAAGTTGTTTCAAAGGGAATGCAGTCATTTTATTACAAAATGGCATCATTGTGTATACTGACGAATTTGAATAATCAACAGGCTTTGTGCCATAATATGAATATTCGGACTCAATTGGAATGGTAAAAGGTAGTTTGGATGTAGATTTTTTTGCAAAACTTTTGTAATCAGGTAGTTTTGTTGTGGATTTCCTCGCTGTCCTTTTGCAAGATGGTAATATTGAATCGTCTTCGTTTTTACGTTTTTGTGGCGTAACCTCGGGTTCTACTTCAGCAGTGCCTCCAGTCATTTGAGAACTACTTCTGTCTTGTTTATTAGTTTCTAATTCATATTGATCGAGATCTATAGTAGGGATGTTGTATTTAGGGACTAATGTATACTTGAGGAGAGATTGATGACTCTCGTCTACATGTACCTTAAGATCCTTCATTTGTGAGAACTTCTGCGGACAATTCCCACAAGCGTACAACAACCCTTTATATTCACTGTTTATATTTAATTTACTGAACACATAATTGATCCCTACATCTGAATGCATGGCTTTATGATGAGCCAGATAAGCGGTGACATCTTTGTGAAAACTGTAACAAGCACTGCACTGGACAACTACTTCACCTTTTTTACCAAAAGTGGTCAGTATCTTATCGTGCACATGAGTTTTAACATCACACGCAACCACATAACTCCTACACACTAAACACACTAGCTTTTCTGAATCACTGGTAACAAGATCCATTTTTTTGTTTGCATATTCACTTGGAGGCAATTCGGGTACAGGTGTATTAATTAAGTTTATTGGATGTGTAACATGTGATAATTTCTGATGTTTTATTATAGCCTTTTTAGAGCCTGTTATGTCACAATATGGACACATAAAAGCCTTCAAGTTATAGTGCCTTAATATGTGATCTTTTAAAACCTTTTCATTGGCAGCGGTGATTGTGCAATATGGACATTTTTTTGTAGCCTTTGTCTTCCTCTGCTCTAACGGTTCATCTATCACAAGTTTTTCATCATCACTGTCATAGACGGGTGGGGTTTGGTTCCTCATTTCTTCTTCGGGAGTGGGTATCTTTTCTTCATATCTGATTACTAGGAGTGAGTTATCCGATGATTCAGGAACATTCATTGGCAAATTGGCTGGGGCATTTTTTAGCGGTGATGCAATATCCATTGTGGATTTTTGTGCCCGGATCACTGATTGTATCCATGCTTGTCGGATTGAAGGGTCCCTGGTTACCTCAACCGGCCTCGAACCTTGGGCTACATGAACGCTTCTACAGTGGAACTGCGCTGCGTGATATGTTTGGAAATGTAAAGAGCAGTTGCTGCAAACCCACCTAGAAATATGAAAAGATTTAATTAACTTTGTATTGAGCGAGTTTAAAGTTTATTGTTGATGAAAGACTTGACTGTAATCTCACGTCATGGCAAGTGATTATAGTCTAAAACGGAAGCGCGTTAACCTGGTAAGAATTTAGTTAACTTCTCGCCATTTTGTGGACAGACACTTCCCCTTCTCTCTACTTAGTGTTTAGTGTGCGATAGACATATACCGCGTTGAGTATATAACCTAAAATCTTAACTTTTGCTAATGACAACAAAAAACTCTTCGAAATGAGATACTCTAATTTGTATAAAGTAATTTAAACATGAATGATATTGCAAAGGCGGTCTTATTATTGCAATCAAGTGTTGCGAGTACTCGCTTTGCTATCAGAAATCTCGGAGAGTGCGAATTTAGAATATTTAATTTTTTAATTGTCTGTCTGAATCTGCGCTGGTGTGAGGCTTCAGCCGTGGCTAGTTACCACCGTACCAGCATATATGTACCAATAAACAGAGTTATCAGGTTTACATGCCACTATATTATCATTTATAATATGGTGAGTTTACAGTCAGACTTAACTTTTAGCCAAATTGTCAAAGTTTATAAGCCTATTATCAAGCAACTAATGTAGATTTGATACTATTTTTTTATAAATATCACAAAGGAATGGTCACAGCTTTGATGACTTTTTTCAATTTTATCAAGCAATGGCTGAAGCTTTGTCATTATTTTAAGAGTCATGGTCATTAGCATATTTTTTAACATGTTTTTTAGTACTTTTTAACTATGACAATCACCTTATTTTGCTCAATTCACTTTCTAAATGACTCTGCATGGAATCTTCTTCTTTAAACTCTGAAGAGCACTTCGGACAACTGTATGACAAATTCTGAGGTGTTCCAAAAGGGCCGAATAATTTTTCCAGTTCTGATGTATTGGGTATTTCTTTATTCGTGTGCGGATTGCTTTCAATTTCTTTATTAACATTAGGATTTATCTTGGAAATAAATTGATCAATTGGACTATCTTTAACCAGTTTCTGTGTGGAAGGTCCAGCAGTGACCCTCAGTATTTCCACTTTCTGTTTCGCCAAGTTTTCTTTGTACCTCTTTATTAACACTGTTTGATGTTCTAGAAGTTTCGCTACCCATGTTTCCACTCTGTTATCCGCTGGTAAAGCTATAGGATCACGGTTTTGTCTGTGTTCAGTTTGCATGTGTTCGCTGAGTCCCTCCTTATGGAAAGCTTTGTACGAACAAATACTGCAACCCCACCTTTAAATAAGGATAAACGACTGTTATAAACAGAAGATAGAGATACAAAGTTTAATACGCCAAATAAAACCCCCAAATATCTTTATTTATCACAATCAAAATATACTTTATTCGAGTAAACTCATAAAGCTTATTTGAATTGTCAATAGGGAGTCCATAGTTTTTACATTAAGAAACCAGAAAGAAACTCAATAGTTACTCTTTTAACAGTTTTTGTATGTTACAATGTGTAATTTAGCTACCAAGTCTATTTGGAATCTAATCTGAACAATTTTATCCCTTAAATAATATAAATATGTCTATCAGCGTGAGACAGAGTCAATACTGGCAGTCCGGCGGGAGTCTCTCGGTAGTTCTCGGGTAGCGCTCCGCTGGAGAGGTCGACTGTTGGAACTGTAGCTATTACTGTTAATGAGTTTTTGTAAATTGATATCAGGAACATTAAGGGATTGAACATTTTAATCCGAATTAATTAATAAAGTGTTTGATTGCACCAACATTACCCACAGTATAAGAAATTAAATTATGGATGCCATTAATGACGATGTCGATGGATCTTTTATTCTTATGCTTCCTTCTCTTTTATTCTCCGACATATACATAAATATATTAATACGTAGACAAAGACAACATGTGTGTGTGTTGTGTGTGTTTATGAGCATGTATATATGTATGCCAGGGGCTGTATTTGTCAGTGTGATTGAACTTATAGGGTACTTACTTCCTATACTTTAATTCCTCATATAGATGTGACTGCATCACTTCTAAACTGTCTTCTATAACGTTATTACACAAACAGCACTTATATTTCAACCCATTAGGATCACAAAACATACCAAACTCTTTACACAAGTCTTCTATGGACTCTGGCACTGGTTCTATGGTTTCCTTTTTAACCAAATTTAGATCTACCGTCGATACAGTTTTAACTGGAGGTTTTTGAGGTAAACTCGCTGTATCACTTAAATTCTCAGTTTTAACTGTGGGTTCAGGTAAAGAGGTGACATTCTGTGTTTGTTTTTGCCAACGGGTGGCACCATCTGGTTCATCAGGCACAGAACCTTCTCTATAATAGAAGTAGAAGATCTCTTCTGGTCTCCCTATATGAGATTTGGCCTGGTGTTTGGTTACATTTTCTGCATTAGAAGCTTTGAATGCACAGTAGAAGCACTTAAACTGCATTTTTGAATGATGCACTTTAGCACAGTGTTCAACCACTTCTGGTCGGAGTAGACTCTTGAATTTACACAAACCGCACTGCCAAGGCTTCAAATCCATCGTGGGGGCTGCTGTTTTACTATGACTTATTGGTACAGGTGTTGGGGTCTCATTGACTTTGCCTTCTCTGACTATAAGGACTTGTGCATTTCCATGAAATTCTGACAGATGTTTCTCTAGTACGGTACGTCTATAGTGGTAATATGAACAAGTTGAACAGGCATATAGCTTGGCATCATGCATTTTCAAGTGAGCTATTATTCTAGCTGCAGTCAGAGGTTTTGATTTGTCTAATGACTGATAAGGAGGGCAGTGGACACAGTGAAAATCATTTGAACCGGAGTGCAATGTCTCCCAGTGACATTTCAACATGGACTCATCAACGGATATGTAGGAGCATCCTTTAGCTCCACAAGTGAGTCTGTGTTTGTCTTTCACATATTTTGGATAACGTGCCACAGCTTCTGGTGGTATTATGGCGGTTGATGTGCTTGGATCAGATTTATTATTACTTTTATCAGTTTGTCTAGTTGATATGGAACTGGAGGCGAGGTTGACCATCCTGTCAAAGTGTTTTTCATTGGTTTCCAGGTGTGGTACCGGGTTGACGGGGGCAGTCTGAGGTACAGGCTGCTGTTGGGCGTGTAGTTGTAAGTGTCTCACCATATTAAGACGTACTTTTGTATTGAATTCACATAAGGAACAGACAACATAATCATCTAAAATAGGATTAATCGGCAATTTATCAATATCGGCTGGTCCATATCTATATCTCTTCTCAGGCGGTTCTACAGCCTTATCTCTCATCTCCAATGAGCGTTTCCTTCTCCCCTTTGGACCTGGTTTAACAATTTCCTTCATAGAGCTTGCTAAAGATTCAGAAGTGGCCACAGTATGCACAGTAAGCTGATGCTGGTTAACCTGAGCAATTGTATTGAATCCCATTGAGCATTTTTCACAAAAATAGCGATAACTTTTGTCGACATGTGAATTATAGTGAGCAACTATATCTTTTTTACATAGCAACACTGAGCAGTGAGCACAGGGGATACGATTGTTTGTATAATTGAAACAAGCATTTATGTGCTTCCGGAATCCAGAGCCATATTTAAAGATCATTTTGCATTTAGAGCAAGAGAAAAGTTGAGTTACGGGCACTTTCTTTACTACAATTTCCTCTGGAGTTTTATCTTCCAAATTAGGAGCAGGGTTGCTATTAACTGGTACATTAGAGACATTCATGTCAGCACTTTCATCATCGCTGTCTAAGCAAACAACTTCTGGTTCTGGTTGGGGAATTTTCTCCGGGGTTAAATCCAGTGTTTCGGTTTTAATAATTGGTGTGCTCTGGCTGGAGGATAGATCACTTGGCAGTAGTGGTGTTGGAGTGGTAACTCTAGGAATAATCGGATCTGCTGAATCGAAAATGTTGATACTTTGCAATAGACTTTCTCTGAGTTGAGAAACAGGTTCCAATGGCACATTTGTCTCTGTTTCTTGGGTTCCTGTTTCAGTAGATGTTGCCATCGATTCTATCATCTGAGTTGTATGTCCTATTAGCTTTTCAAGCTCCATCGACCTCTCTGCTTCTCTAACAGGGAATAAATTTAAGTTTTTGGGTACAACGTCAGTTGACAGTACATTAGACTTGTTCAAGTGCGCCAAAGGCAAAACGCGGAGTTCCGATGAACCTTCCTGAAATTAGAAAAAAAGTTTTCGTATTTAATTCAATTTAGGTAAAGCAAGTAGCAGCCTATAAATGTACCACTGTGTGTTGGCACGATGTGTTCCTAGCTGAAAAGCACAATGATGATTTGGAAAAAACGGTGCCTGCTGTGGATTCGAATCCGTGAATTCTCTAAATGAACCGGTAGAGCATCATGGCTTTTAATTGAATTTATTTGCGTAAAAATATCATGTCTATTCTTATATAGACATGTAACTATTTGTAAGACAACTTATCCCTAACAATAACATAGTCCAGGGCACTATCATATACTGTCAGACTATTCGTGTGAATTTGCAACATTAAAATGATGCATTTTTTAATTCGTTAGAGAGTCCAAGGGTAGTGAAAATTTATTTTGTATGTAGGATTTAATGGTGCTGCCACACTGCTGTTTATAAACATTTCCTAACAAACATTTGATCACAATGTAAAAAAAAATGTTTTCATGTTAGATATTGTTAATAAATATTTCTAAACAAATATGTTATTACACTGCGAGCTGATGACTTGTTTTTAAGGATTATAAATATTTGTAAACATTTCTTGAGTAAAAACATCTAACAATTTCTAGACAGCACCATTAGAAGAAAAATATAGAAATGCGGAAATTGTTTTGGAAATCATGAGACGGTGCCATTGAGACATATTGGTGATACAGTACAAATGCGGAATGTAAAGAAAATTGAAAACAGAGTTGAACCGAACAGTCTTTCGATTTCGACAAGCTAATTATTTAATAGTAGCAGACCTGGCAGATTTAGTTCTGTCAAAAAGATTTGGAATGTGGCATATTTCAGTTTTACGAATGATTTTCGAAATGAAATTACAGCAGTACTAAATATCTATAGCTCATACATTTTTGTTACTATTCAATTTGGTTGGGTTGTGACTATTCAATTGATTTTGAACTTTGTGCAGCGGTAATAAAGTGCAAATTGACTCTTTGATGTTAGGAACACACCTACATTGCTTAGACAACAGTAAGTACTTGTAATTTATTATGAACTTTATTAAATAGCAATAAAGGTTAAATTGACCAATTGACAAAGATTGACAAAGGTTTTTAGGGTTTTCTCCTACAATTATTTTAACTTTTCTCGCCGTAAAAGCTAACCTTGGACTTGAACGAACATTAAAAAAAAAGAATTGTCATAATTGACACAGGCGTTGTTGATTTATGCGCTTACCAACACATTTTGCGATTCATTTTTATATTATAGATTAACGCAAAAAATGATGGGCACTTGGGCAATAAATGTAGATACCTTGTTTGTAATTATTCTCAAGTATGCCTTTGGGTATCTGGCTGGATGAAGAGCTGAGGCATGTTGCAGTAACTCAAATTCGGTATCGGCCCCGAATACACACCACGTACACTGATATAACTTTAAACCGTGTACTTTTAAATGAGTTATCAAATCAGCGGGTGTTGGTTTAGATGATGCACAAATCTGTAAAGAAAATGTTAAAAATTACTTATACCCGCATAAAAATGACGAATTTAACATTACCCGGGGTGTTTAATCACGAGCTAGTTACCGAATTCCATTATACAGTCAAACATGGATAAGAAAGACCTGGATAGACGACCAACGTCCCGTCATTTTTAACCTAGATATGATCGATAAAAGAGTCATAAGCCTTAGACATCTGTGCGTGGACCTCTATAACTGATATAAATACTTATATATAATAGAGAAATAGAAATCTCAATAAGAGAGAGCCGTGGAACTTCAGATATCTGATGTGGTACTGACGTTTACGACATTGTTAAATTGCAAATAATTTCGCAACGAGCGATAAAAAGCACCTGTTCTTTGTTTGGTAAAAATTCTGGTAACTGATTCTATTTAATTACCCGCACACATTCGGCTTTTAATTTTATCAATGTTGATGTGTTTCTGCCAATCATTAAAGATTTTTCACTAGCCAATATCGCCCTAGCTACCCTACAATTTACAGAAGATGAAGCCAATCAATTACAGACTTGACACAAAAGTAAAGGACAATCCAAAGGAATAAAAGCACTTTTAAATAGCACTTAGCAGTAGAGAGGATATTTCCTGTCTCATCTATTTATTGAGATGGGGCCTATAAGGTGGAAACTCAGGTTAGAGAGAAACTTCGATAAGCTTGACAGATGTTTCGGTCTCTTGTACTCTGTCTTATCCAGGTTCGGTTGTACATAGAAGAAAGAGTTTTGAGTTCGGGAAAAACTCTAAATATGTCAAAGCTAAATTAAACACACTTTTAGCAATAGAAAGCTCTGGGCATCTTTATATCCCAAAATTACAAATAAATTAAGCCACAATGAAGCAATTTCAAATAGAAAATACTCCACTTGAATACTTACAAAACATATGTATTCAGTGGCAGTCGGATGTCGTGCATTTAAGTGTTCGCTAAATTTCCCTGGTGTGTACGTCCTAAACTTGCATGGACCATCTGGGCTACTTTTATCTAGAAAAATGAAAAACAGCCAATATTTCAGCATTTCTTTTTAAAAACACAATGGAAAAAGATTTTCATTTGAATATAATTACCACAGCATAGATAAAAGGAAACTGCAGTTTCTCGAGGCAACATGCCCTCTTCAATAATAGGCGCCGCTTGAAATGACGTCTTTAATATTGGCACATTGGTAGATTTGTCATGTAATCTCTTTATATGTGCATTAACAAGCTGACTAGCTGTTGCTCTATAGAAACACATACCACACACGTACGTACAGCAGCCGTGATATTTAAATACGTGTGTAATCAAATCGATAGCATTACTGCAGGAATCGTAATCACAATAAGCACAATTTAAGGAATCCACCCCACCAATGCGCATATGGGTCGAGGCATGTAGAAGAGCGTCTTCTGCACTATCCGTCGTGAATGAACAAAATCTACCAGCACATTTAAACACTTGCACTAATTTCAGTTCAGTCATCATCGCTTCTAATACAACACGATGCTTCTTAGACATAATCTCAGCTTGAAACTCCTCATATCTGTATTGCGTAAAAGTTTCAACATTTTTCGTTATTGGAGAAGGATATGAAGGACTAGGTTTCGACTGTTCTATATGAGTACCAAGGCTTACAACACTTTCAATAACGGGCAGAGCTGCGCTACTTTCCACTGTTTTAGTCTCGCTCTGTGTAGATACAAGCTCCGACAGAGGTCTTACATTAATATACGATTTATTTATTTGAACTTCTTCAACTGTATCGGGAGCTGTCGTTTCTTTAGATTCCTGGGGTTTAGTTTCTTCTTCTAATGTGGGAAAATTATCTATGTGCTTATCCAGGAAATGTTGCAAGCAATCCTTAAATTTATGATATCCTTGTGGAGTAACAATAACTTTGCAAATATAACAATATCCATCCCATCTCTCGGTATGTTTCAACTGCACGTGTTTCTTAAATGAGATTAAAAGTGTAGTCTTGTAATGACGATCTACGCCGTTAATGCAACAAACGTACTCATTAGAGCCAGATTCTGAACATTTTATTTTAAAATGAGGATAATCAATAATATCTTTTGGATTAATTGGTTCAATTTCTTTATCGTTATTTAAATTCTTTTCTGTTTCCTCGATCTGGGTGTCTAGTGGCTGGAAAATGTCAGAGTCACATTCCGATAGATTGTTAGCCTGAGATTCGATTTTAACATTAATTTCAAAATTATGTATTTCATCAAGGTTATCACCCTCAAACGTTAATTTCGATTTGATGTTTCTCTTACTACACATTTTATCATCAGTACTACTTTTTGGAGGTTCAACATTAATCTCTTCTGTACCATCGCTTTCGTCATCGCTGGCTTCGGCCATGGTTTGATTTGACCTTGAACTTCTAAGGGTACGTGGCTGATCAATATCTGAAGCACCATCATAAGTATTTGAAATACAACTCCCTCCAGTTTTCGATGATTGCGACAAATTAATTTTAAAAACCGTCGATAGTTCATCGTTATGCCGAACTATAAGATGAGTCTTTAAATTATCTAATGATAATTGAGTATAATGACATTTCTCACAAATATAGCCCGTAATTTGGCCTTTTGCATCTTTTGGGGGCGATGGAATATCTATATTCAGTGGGCAACTTTGTGTATCAGTGCACTTTGAACATGATTCATTATATTCACCTGTGTGCTTAGTAACGATGTGCCAGAAAAATGTTTCAAGAAGGCGATTTTTTCTACCAAATTCTTTGAAACAAAATCTACATACATACTTTTTTGATGAAACTTGGATGGCACTTAAAAAGTTTTCGTCCCGAGACTCTTTAATAGCAAACATTGCTTCTTGTGCGCTAAGTCGAGATAATGGAACTCCTATGTGAGGATGTTCCTTTTTGTAATGATGAACTATATCACTACCATTATATATACAAAACCGACAATCGTAGTTTGAAATAAGTTTGCGGAAACAGTAATCTTTGTCAGTGAAACAGGCGAGATCCAGAGCAGTACTCGTCTGTGCTACATGACTATCATCAGTTGATACAACAGCTTTTGGGTCCGGTTTCTTTTTCCTGTTTTTAGGTTTAATAATTCCTGCCTTCCAACCTTTAGAACGTTTACGCTTTGCCTTTTTCTTCTTTCCTACCAACTCAGCACTTTCAAAGCTCTTAGTAGATTCTACTGAATCACTTTCACATTCTGAACTGGTTTCGTGTTTGTTATTAGCGTTTGCATTGTCCTTTTCGTTTAAGGAATCCGTATCAAAATCATATGGATCTACGTTCCCCTGTTTAGATCTAAATTTGTTTATATTTCCTTCCCTATTTATAGTATCAATGGAATTATTAGAACTAGAAATTTTGGTTTTATTTTTTGGAACTGCCTTTCTCAAATTTTTTTCTTTGGCCGCTGTAACGATATCGTTACACTTTTTAAGAACAACTAAAGGACCGTGATTGCTGCTTTCATTAGAAAGTGCATCCTCTTTAGGTTTTTTATCGTCAACTAATTTGGCTATACGACACATTCTTATTCCTGAAGCGTTCAAAATATCATCTTTTAAAAACATTTCCCTGATGTCTTCTTGTAATTTCTTTAGTTCCCTATTAGGCTTTTTTTGTATAGGTTTTTCTACATGAGTCATCTGTTGTTCTTCTTGTTGTAAATTACTTAAGTCTGAGCGAGTTAATCGCTTGTCTTCCGCTATTGCTTTCTTATTAGTATTACGCTTTTTCCCTTTTTTACTTGCTTTTTTCTTAATCGTCTTTTTTGTAACAGGCTTTTCACATTCTACTGTTACATTAACCTGAGATATATCTTCTTTGTTAAGAGATTCAGGAATATTGTTATCAGAAAATTTATTATCATCAGAATTCAAATTAAAGTCATTAATATTATCAATGACCCCATCTACGTTGTGAGGTATAATATTTTCAGTATTTATATCTCCTGTTCCAACGTTGTCTTCATTTTTTGAATGTGTTTTGTTTTCATTTTTGTTAAAGATAGATTCCTCCGTATGACATTTTTCCGTTATACAGCTTTCTCCACAATTAATCTCGTTATCGACAGTCTTATGCTCTACGTGCATACTTGTACCACAATTATTAATTTCACTATTACTTTCTGTTTCGGCCTGTATTACTTTTGGTGGAACACTTTGGTTGATATCGCACTCTTTTAACTCACTACTAGTCTTTTTATTGGAATTATTTTCATTGCTATTAGTAATTTCCAAATTATCTACATATTTATCGTCACTGTTGGATTCATCGTCGGATACAATTTCACTGAGTTTTTCTAATTTCTTTTTAATTTTTTCATTTTCAGATGTTGGATTTCCCAATAAAGAAAGTAGTTCTTTAATTTTAGATTTGTCTTGTAAAATTGACAAAAGTTTTCCAATAGACTCAATTTCAGTAGACGTAGTTCCAGTATCAGCAGACGGCACTTCTAAAGAATCTTTACAGGTTATATCTGTTATATGAGTTGAAGTGATATCAGAATTCATTTCACAACTGGATTCAATAGTGACAGGATATGTACTCTTTCGTTCTACGTCTTCTAGAATTTCATTATTATTAATAGTACTATCAGGAGTGAAAGAAATATTAGCAGATTCATTATCTTTAACATTTTTTAATGTTATATCCGCTTTATACGTATTACCGCCATCTTCTGAAGTAGAAACGATAGCTTCATTGCTACAGGTGTCTTCTAGCTCATTTTTATTTACTTCATCATGTTGTTGTTGTTCATTTAAAATATTTTTAGAAGAGTGCGCTTTTGATAATTTACCGTCATTAACGTCTGCGTCTTTGTCCATATCCTTTGAGTTCAATTTTATCTGAATTTCATCAGTTATTGTCTCATTAGTTAAGCTGCCATAATGAAATTTACTTATTTCATTTTCGCTCGTGAGCAAGTTTTGGGGTTCTTGATCATTACTACAACTTATGTTTAATATCGCATTAGCCATATCTTGACCGAAATTATTTTTGGCTTTATCCTGAGACATCACGCTCACTGATATATCTTCCGATTTTTCGATAACATTTTGTAATGTTGCTTCCGAACAATTATGTTCTTTTTTGCTATCACAATTTTCAGGACTTGTTATATTTTCTAGCATAGTTTCAAGATTTAATTCTTTTGTAAAATGGCTATTATTATCAGCATTTTTAGAAGAATCTAAATCATGATCTAAATCAGCTATTAAAGCGTTAATATTGTCAATAACAGGATCAGATGTTATGGCATCCGAAAACATCTCAAGTTCAGCTATCCCAAAGCTTGAATCTAAGTCATCCTCAATTACTTTATTTTTACATTGTAATGTAATTTCTTCGTTTTTTGTGGAACTTATCTTTTGTTCCTCGTTATTTGTATTTTTTAAGCCTTCATTTTCTTCATGTGTTAATTTATGATTATCTTCATCTAACTCTGTGGGTGCTAGGTTTTGTTCTACAGTTTTTAAATTGTCGGAAAGTTTTATTTCTGTATCAACTTCTTCTTCGTTCTTTACGTGTAACGCCATCGGTACAAGCACTTGGCCACCGCTTATTGAATCCGCCACTTCATTATTTTCTTCACTAGTTTTGACTTGTTCGTTTCCTTTTAGGACAACTGAGAAATCTTCTTTATTTGGTGTATGTTGCGAAACTTTTTCTTCATTTAAATAACATGTAACGTCCATCTTCTTTTCTCCTATGGACGATTTTTTTTCCAGGAAACCAAGTTTATTGATCGAACTAAGTGGTTGATTCAAATCTATTTGCATGTTTTCACCCAGTGAATTTTTTGTTACGCTTTTCTTATCACTATCCTCCGAGTCAGACTCTATTATAAAAGCTTTTTTATTTCTTCTCATTCTCTTTACTGGCGACAATTCTAAAGATGGTGATTCTTCTGTCATACTTTTACTAGAAGATCTCGTTATTCTTTTTTCAACTTTATCTAATAAATTTTCTGAAAGAGTTATAGTAGTATCTCTTTCAATTTCCGTTTTTTTATTTTTGCTATCATCGTTATGCGTATCTTTAGTTTTCTGTAATTGTGTTTTTTTTGGTTTGCGGGTCTCACTTAACACTAAAGTTTTTTCTATAGGAGCGCTTTCCATAGCAAAATTATTCTTTTCAATTAAACAATTGTCAATATTTCTATTTTTCACTTCATTATCTTTTGCTTCATTTTTCTGTTGAGTTAGAGTAATATTTTGTGATTCTTCTACATCAGTATTTTTTGAGTTATTGCTATCTTTTTCATTTTGATTTTTAGAAATTAAAGCTTCGTTTTCCTGCCTCAAGTCAGTATTTTTTGAGTTATTGCTATCTTTTTCATTTTGATTTTTAGAAATTAAAGCTTCACTTTCCTGCTTCATTGTTTTGGAATATTGTTTTTGAATATCAATGTCTTTTTGGATAAACTCTGTATCATTTTTATCCGGTATAACTGGAATTATCTCTTGTGGGCGTCTTATTTTAGGAATTTTATAATTCTTAACGCCATAACCAGAACCTAAAAATGCTCCTTTTGAAATGTTATCACTTGAATATACAATTCCGTGGGTTTTAGAATCTCGTGACTTGTAATTATTATCTTTCACATCATGTTCACGGCGTACTCTAGGATCCCTATTATTTTTTCGTGGAGAGTATTTTGAACTATTGCTCAGCTTATCATAAAGCTCTTCAGTCATTCCTCCACCATGCCGGTGACCGATTTTAGTATGTTCACTCTCAGGAGCTTCGTGCGTATTGCGGTTCTTAGGAAATTTGTAATCAGATTTGAACTTAAAAGACTTAAGATCATCTTTTATTTCTTTGAACGCACGAGTATTATCTTCAATTTCTCTTCCAACGCTACAGGCACGTCGAAAATTCTTAATATTTCGTAGTTTCTTGTCTTCGTGAAGTAAGGGTTTTGCTTCATATAAAGCTGTACTTTTATGCGAAACCAAACTACGACCCACACTTGAAGCACGTTGTCTTCGGTCATTAAAACTGGAGACCGATTCTTGTTCGTTTTGTCTTTGAAAACTACTATCGACACTCGTATCTATTGTAAATGACTGTCCGCCATGTTGCTTCACGCAAAAACTGTTTTGTTGAGAAAACTTTGAAAACTTTGTACGATCATTAGGCGAGTTAGAGAATGAGTCAGGTGCCATACTGCTACTTCTCTCGCGCCGGTAATTACGTCGGCTGCTATCATCATAATTATTTGAATCAGTGTTGTTTCTATGTTCATACCTACTACGATTCCTAGAGTATTTATCAGTTTCATATTCGCGGTTAAAAACACGGCCGACACTTGTTTCGCGTCGTGACATTTGTTCTCTGAAATTGCGATTCGTTGGTTCATAGATCTTGCTTCTTTCTTTTCTTCCAACACTTTGTTCACGTTGGTGCTTTCTAAAAAAGTCTGAATTATTGTGTCTGTTACTTTGTTCTGCATTGTAAGAACTAAAATTTCGATCTTGATACGTTCTCTGATTACGTTCCCTGTCATCATCTCGGTATTGATTGCCTTCATAATCACTATTTCTATTCAGTCTCGGGTCTTGCGACCTTGAGGGCGTCTGATTATTATAATCATTTCTCATAAATGAATGTGGTTCTGGAAGTGATTCACCTCTGCCGAAAGGATGACTGGGAGTTAACGGACATTCCGGTCTATTGAAGGGATTAACTGGTTCACCTCTTCCGAACGGATGACTGGGTGTTAACGGACAATCTGATTTATTGAAAGAATGACCATGTTCACTTCTTCCAAAAGGATGACTGGGAGTTAATGGACAATCCGCTTTATTGAAAGGATTAATTGGATCACCCCTTCCGAAAGGATGACTTGGAGTTAATGGACAATCAGATTTATTGAAAGGATTAATCGGTTCACCTCTTCCGAAAGGATGACTAGGGGTTAATGGACAATCCGCTTTATTGAAAGAATTAATTGGATCACCCCTTCCGAAAGGATGACTTGGAGTTAATGGACAATCCAATTTATTGAATGTATTAATTGATTCAGCTCTTCCGAAAGGATGGCTCGGAGTTAATGGGCAATCCGATCTACCAAAAGGATGAACTGGTGTCATTGGCATATCCGGTCTTCCAAATGACGGTGTTGGAGTTGGAGGACATTCTATTCTACGAAATGCGTGAGGTGATGAAGTAGAAAAAGGATCAAAATTCTGGCCACTCTGCGCTGAATTATTTCTTAAATCTCTATAATCAACATCTCTCTGTACGGACTGACCTCTTAAACTCCTATAATCGACATCTCTTTGAACCGGGTTACCCGTTATCGGGTTCTCTCTATAATCAATATCGTTAGACAAATTCCTAGATTCTCTATAATCAATATCTCGTAATGTATTCCTTGGACTGCGATCTTCCCAATAAGGTGAACAACCATCTGAAGTATCCCACTGATTTTGATGATTCTCTCTAATATTATCCATATTATCACGCGGCTCAAAAGGCGGAAACACCGGTGCATAAACATGTTTATGATTCGATGTGTCTTCATTTTCAAACGGATGCCGGGAGGGTGTCATATTGGGTATCATATTTGTCATTCTACTGGGAGTCATACTCGCGACATTAACATTTCGGCTGGGAGTCATAAGTATAGGAATATTGGGTGACATATTTGGAGGCATGCTCGGCATAGAATTTTGCGACCTAATTGGAGTCATGTTTGCCAATAAAGGACAAGGTATATTTGAAGGGGGGCCTTGAGTAATATTTGTCGGTATATTCATATTTGATGTGTAAGTTGATGGTATATTTATGTGTTGGTTTGAATTATCTTGATTGTAAGCCGGCGTCAGATCAACTTTTACACTTGGCATAAGTGTGTTGGTTGTAACAATACTTTTAATAGGTCTTTGTGAATTTTCAAAGTTAACTAATCGAATGTTACAATCGTCCTGACTTAAACCTGAGTTGACATCCCTCTTCGTTCTTGGATCGAGTAAAAGAGGAGAGACTTTCTCAATGGGTTTATTTTCCGCAGTCACTGGTGATGGTGTAGGTGCACTGCAAGAATCAACAGATTTTACGTTTGGTAACAATTTCCTCATGTCAACATCAGCTTCCGAACTGACAATCGCTGTCTGCACAGGGTCACTCGGAATTATTATCGGCGGCTTTAGTCCAGTGTCAGCAAAGTCTTCGTGATCAGGCGATTTCGGTGCTAAATCTGTATAAATATCATCTAAAGATAAACTCGATGCATCTTCATCGTCGGAGCTTTCTGTTATAGGTATTTTGGACAAGAAATTAAACCTTTCACATTCTTTTTCAGTCAATTTAAGACTTTGTTTTCTAGAAACGTCGTCTTTAATATTTTTCGTAGTTTTATCAGAGAGTTTATATGTAGATGGAGTAGATTTGGCTTTGTAGCTCTCAATCGAGATTCTCTTCTTAGCACCTATTTCTTGGGCATTAGCAACTTTTGTCACTTTCGGCTGATGTAGAAGGGGGGTAGAAATAGATTCTGTTGTATCGGTGTTAAGCACGTTTGTAGTTTCACAGAGAATCTCTTTTTTTAAAGCTTGAAGTATATCTATTTCAGATACCTGTTTTGTTGGTTCTAATAAAGGTATATCTTCTTTAACGTTACTATTAGCAGTTTCGTCGCGGTCTAAATTATGAGGGATATTTTTTTTCTGTGAAGTATCCAATCGCAATTCATCGACCTGCCGACCTTCTATCGGATCTTGATTAAGCACCTCAATGGTCCTATTGCTTTCAACATCACTTATTTTCGAAAATGTTTTATTTTCTTCATTTTGTTTTTCCTCGGTCTTTTGTGGTGACATTAATATTTCCTCACTTTTTTGTTCGAGTTTAGAAGTGCTTGCTTTGTCATTATTTTCTACTTGCTTAGATTCAAGTTGTGAAATACTATTATTGTGATCTTTAACATTGCAATCATTGGCCGGTCTATCCACTTCTGATTCATCTGAAGGTTTCTTGTTATCATCATTATGAAAACTTTCAAAATCTGAAAAATCATCTGTCATAACAGTTTTACTTTTGTCGGAATTAATTACTAGACATATTTGTATTTTGCGTGCCTTTTCTTTTTCTAGACTTTTAGATCCTTCAGATGTATGTTTAGTTTTATCCATTACTACAAGACTACCATAAATGCTTTCTATTGCTTCACTTTCACTATCAGAAAGTTCTCCTTCTTCAACTTCTTTCTTGTTCTTGTTTGTCTTGCTTGATTTTTTATATGATTTAAGTATAATATCAGATATATCATCATTTGTACCAGTTTCTTTCAATTCACCAAGTATTTGTGTTCGGAGTTCACGTAAAGTAGTTATATCAACATCATTATCACTACAATTTATAATTCTCGATAAAATATCTTTTGTATTTAATGAGTTTAAACTATCTTCGGGCACTTTTAGTGTTATATTTAAGTCTTTAGATAGGCTATATTTCGCCTTATTTTTTGAGGATTTTTTTCGCTCTTTTTTATGATAATTTGGTGATCGTTTTCGCGGGGAATTTTTTGGCGACCGTCTACTAAAAAGCTGTCTTTCTAAGGATGATACGTCACTTGGCCAATGTTTTTCACTGGGTTCAGGAGACGCTAAAACTCGAGTGTAACTCTTTTTCGACATTAAGGACTCCTTACTTCTACTTGGTGACAAACGAGATAAAGGTAACGATGTCGATGGTATATTAGGCCTACGTTGGAATAACGCGGGCTCTTTGCTCCCAGGTACACAGACTTCTTCAATTTGACTAGCCCTAGCAATCTCTGGTAATGTTTCGACAGGCTCTTGATTTAATTTCGATACCACAGATTTAAGCTTGCCTCGTACAACATTTAAATCAGTTTTATCATTATTTGATGAATTATCTTTTGTCAGCCCCGGCAACGTGTCTCGCTAAAACAATATTAAAATTTATTCTTTAATAAAAATTTTAAACAAAATTAAATCAAAAAAGTCACGCTGAATAGGCGAAAAAACCAACCTGTTCGACTTTAGCGTATAAATTAATTAAAACTTGTTCACATTTCAGCAAATTCTCCATTTTCATCCTGTAACGGAAATCACTTTATATAGCTTTACGAGAAATATGAATAGTTTTAGAGCCGTAGAGTTTAAGTGAAATTTATTAAATTTCATAATTTTTTTTGTGCTATTATTACTAAATCTTAGCGCATTGCTTAAAATAACTTTAACCTTCTGTTACGTATACAAATTATGAAATCGTGTACTTCTATGAATGTAATACTCAATACTACTAATTAAATTACTAATACAACCTTATATGTATTAAAATTTAACTATGATTTCATACTGATGTGCTGGGTATTTTTTTTATGCTCAAACTTTTTTCAACTTCGATAACAATGACGTCTATTTAATATAAACTAACTAAAATGAAGACTATACTCTGCAAACAGCTAAAATACCTTTCTATGTCGGAGTCATAAGGGATTACTGACTGGGCCATTGAACTATTGAAGTTGGAAAGTTTCTTTGACCGCCTGAAAAAATTTCTTAGCAGTTTTTGGACTAACGGACAGAAAAACATATTTTAGTCGTCAGTTTCACATCATTTGGTTATTTTACGTTATAAGATATCAACAATTAAGACACATATACATTAACTTACATTTAGCGAACCCTTATATTTAGTAGAAGTCTATTAACGTCTCACTACTGGGCAGCTGCCTCCTTACTCATAGGAGAGAGGGTGTTTAGAGCATAGACCCACAGATTTACTCTCGGGATATGTAATTTCGTTACTCAGTTCCCATGGAGACCTTGGTGCCATGTAACTTGGTAACATGTACGTAAAAAGGAGGGCCAAGGGATGAGAAGGGATTTATATAACCTCACTTTTAACCCCGCCCCCCCCCCTCCCCCCCTACAAATAGGGGGACTACGCATACACAAATAACATCAACTTGTTTGTTTCAATTAAAAAATAGCTTCATGGAGATCAAATTTTAATTAGTCTATTGCACTTCCGATTCCGATTAGATTTATTAAGTTTCTTGATTTGATGTATTTTGTTTTTAATTAGTAGTTATATGCCCTATTTTACCAATCTACTCTATTCTTTGTTTCCGTTAAGTACATATAAGTAAGAGACTCATTAAGGGGACTGTTTCTATAGCTAAGGGGCCCCTATCTGATGCTTTATGTAGAGTTGGTGAAATCGGACATTAGTCTGCTCAAAATAAACATATTTCGAAGTTAAGAAAAAAATAAGATATAAAATAATGCCTCAAAATTTATAAACGCGCCCCCAAATATTAAAAGCATAATTTTTCCCAATTATTTGTACGCAACAGAAGGGGTTATCAATTAAACTACTCGAGAAAAGCAGAATTTTAAATTATTTATGACTAGCTGTGACTGCTACTATGTCCTGTCCTATTTGTAGTGTTTCACTACAAAGAGCTTATTGTCCTTTCTGAGGCTCTAGACTATATTGTGTACTAAATTTCATTTAAATCGGTTCAGTAGTTTTGTCGTGAAAGCTTTACGACAGAGTTACTTTTGCATTTATAACAAGTAAGGACAACAATTGTTATTTTACACTCTTGAGACTAAATCTTTTTATTTTGATATATATCATCTGTCTTTAAGTGGCATCCATAGAATGGAAATTAAAAAAGCCAATAAAAAAAAACAAAAAGGTTTATTAAATACAACCGTTTAGTATACAAACTTGTTGGAAGGGCCTCTGTACTGAGTTTGATACCCGTATTACTGGGTGCCCCGCTCATCCGCCATTACAGTACTAGATTTATGTAAACCTTATAAAAATAATATAATAAAATAGATCTTAACGATAATTTTTAAAATTTGTTGTAATTTGCTTATTTAGGTGGGCGCGCGTGTGTGTGTGTGTGTGTGTGTGTGCGTGTGTGTGTGCGTGTGTGCGTGCGTGCGTGCGTGCGTGCGTGCGTGTGTGCGCGCGCGCGCGTGTGTTTTTGCAAATACACTAAACCTTAACCTGACTATTTATTAAGCTGTATATCTGTAAGCTGTAAATATCTATTACCTCTATCCGATATTTAATTACACCAGTGGATAGCTAAAAGGTCAAAGACTTTATAACGACGCTTATAAAGACGCTAAATAAGGACTGTAGCACATCGTGCGTGGCAGACGGGGAAGTCCCTTTTCAAGACTTATCCAAATACAAGAAACAGTGCCATAACACAGCCATATCCCACTTTTTTCGCATTGAAAAGAGGCCTATATCCTTTCTCAGGCACTAGACTATCTGTGTACAATATTTCATTTAAATCCGTTCAGTAATTTTGGCGTATTTATAATAAGGATTACGAAAAGTGGTCAAAAAACTGTGTTACCTTTTCTTCTTATCCAGCAGCAAGTCTCTTAAAGATCTTATTTTATCTAGCTGTGCCTGTCTAGGATTAGAGCCAGAGCTCGTAGTTTCCAGTCTTTTGATCATATTCTCCAAAAATGGCACGTATTTCTTCATCTCCTCGAACTTCCGATCGTACGCCGAATCCATTTTTACCGCTGAAATTTCAATTTCTATAAAAAACAATGTAAAAATACGAAATGTAAAATTTAACACGGCTACCGTGTCCATATATTAAAAGACACGCTGTCGACACGGGAACCGTGTTCATACAAATATTGTAGCAAAAGTCGTGTATACACTAGAGATATTGGTAAACGACTTTCTTATTGAAATTTTGTTTAATTTTTGCGATTTTGAATGCACGTTTGCCGTGTTTATGAACGCTTTAGTATATATCCGTAATAGGCAAAAAGTGAAATACAAGAAATAAAAACAAACTTGTAATTCCATATTTTAGAGTGAAATAGGATCAGAAATCATTTGTCGGGTTGAGCATACGCATTTTTAATAAGATACCTCAATCACTTTTAGATTTGCCTCCGCATTGTTTTAAGAAATATGTCAAAAACATCCTTTTACAAAAGGCACATTATAATGTTTAAGATTATTTAAGCAATAAAAATGTTTGTACTTGATTGAAATTGCTTACAGAAGCAATACATTACACATTGTAACACATAAAAATATCTTTAAAAGAGTAACCGCTGAGTTTCTTGCTAATTCCTCGTCAGCGGATTCAACTTCTTCATGGGTAAAATACATACATACAAAGCCTCATCCATCAACAATCCATCCTTCCATCCAACTTGCCACGATCCTTGCATATCTCCTACGCTTTTTTCATTCTCATTAAACCTTTCATACAAATTCGTCGGTTTAGAGTACTCTTGACCTGGCCGTTACTTAAATTGCCTGGATTTGGTCCAGGAACGTTCGCCGTTATACCACAACGTTCTCTTATCACACTTTTTCTTACTCTGTCACTCAGTTTTAATCGACTCATGCTTCTCAACGCTCTCATCTCTACCGCATTTATTTTACTTTTGTGATTCTTCTGCCATACCCAACTTTCACTACCATACATAAGTGTTGGCACCAACACTCCAGCATGCACTGCCAGTCTAGCCCTTTGAGACACCATCTGGCTATTCATAAAGGCGTACAGAGCACCATTTACCATATTCCCTGCATTCACTCTCCTTTCAATATCACTTTCACATGTTCCATCTTTTGTAAATTTAGATCCCAAGTATACAAATTCTTTCAACTCTTCCACTTTTTCCCCATCTATCTAAATATTGCCAGTCATCATAGGCTAAAATAACTAATCTAATTTTACGTCTAAGATGCTAAGATAAAAACGTAAAACATATAAACACTCTTTTAGGAATACTTATCGACATAAGAAATCGTATTTACTATAAGCTCAAAATAAATAATTTTTCACAAGTGACAATAAAATATTCTTAAATCGATGGCGTAAGTCTCTGATTTAACCTCAAGAATAAACACACATCCTATGTTCGAAGCAATTCTGCGGTTTTTTTTTCATTCTAAACATATGCAACCTAGACCAATCGATGCAGTATACTTTCTGATTAAAATTATAAATAAAAATTAAAAGTGCCTGCGCACAAAGTACACATGTCAGTAGTGAAACTTCTTTGGCAATCTAATTTTTAAGTCCTGTTTATATTTATACAAATGTAAAACTTTAGATTTCCGAGACTAAGGGGGAAGGAAAAAGGAAGATATGTTAGGATTTTAATTATCATTAAAATATCAAAAGTGCCGAAAATTTACAAAAGTAATTTATTCAAATCTCAAATGATAAATTGTTAATAAAAATGCCATGTGTTTTTTGTAAATGTTAAAACTACCTAAAGTTCAAATTAATTAGTATAAAAAACGCTGCACATCTTCGTGACGCTAAACACGCGTTTCAACAGTTAAAATTTTACCCTCATGCGCCTAAATTTTCACATCAAAAACCTAATTTCAGTTTTAATGAGGCTTACGGCCAATACGTTTTCTTATGTCGAAGTATACATTATAAACTAGCGGTCGACACGGGAGCCGTGTTCATACAAATTTATTAACAAAAAGCCGTGTTTATCCCGAAGGAAACTGTAGTTATGAAGCTAGAAAATCTTGATTGTGCTATAAACATAGAAACTTCTTTTTAACATAAGAACATGTTATATAACCCCCCTTGATTCAATACAAACATGAATACGTCATCTTCATATTTATACATCCATTTACACAACTATTTATTCTACTTAGTCATTTTTCAGTAGATCTGCAATTAATAAAAGCCTTCTGATAAATAATTGTCCTCTTGTCTGATTATGTAGCATAGAACGTGACAACTTTTCCTTCTCAATGTCTTCTGAGAAGGACCCATAACACTAGCTCAATCAAAAAAATACAAAGTCCTCAACAGATAAAGAAGTGAAATTTAGAGGATTCAAAGAACGCAGGAAAACTGACAACACATCTTCTATTCGCTCATCCAATAACCCTCAAGGATAGATATGTTGGAAAACATTGTCCTAAAGATTCTTGTGACGATGGTAATGTAACATGGTTACAGTAAATGCATATTGTACAAAATCTTTAAAAGACAAAGTGAAATTTAGAGGATCCACAGAACGGAGGAAAGTCTGGCAACACATGTTCTATTATGCCCTCATCGAAGAACCCTCAAGGCTCAAGAAATATTGGAAAACATAGACTCTAATGGTAAGGTAACATGTTTACAGCAAATGCCAATTGTGCTGACTGAAATGAGAACGTACCAAATCCTCAAAGGATAAAGGAGTGAAATATAGAGCTTCAAAGAACGGAGGAAAGTCTGGCAACACATCTTCTATTATTCCCTTATAGAAGAACCCTCAAGGCTCGAGAAATGTTGGTAAACATTGTCCTAAAGACTCTTGTGATGATGGTAAGGTAACATGTTTACAGCAAATGCAAATTATGCTGACTCAAACGAGAAAGTACAAAATCCTCAAAGGATAAGGAAGTGCAATTTAGAAGATCCACAGAACGGAGGAAAGTCTAGCAACACAACTTCTATTATTGCCTTATAGAAGAACCCTCAAGGCTCAAGATGTGTGGGAAAACATTGCCCTAAAGCCTCTTGTGAGGATGGTAAGGTAACAGCCTATTAACCTCTTACATGCCCTCATGGGAGAGAAGGGTTTTTAACGTATAGCCCCACAACATTGCTCCACTACAGATTGGCAAGCTATATTACCCAAAGCTACTTCCTGGATATTTAGGAAAGAACAATCAAACAGTTTCTTTTTATATAGAGAGACTTAGTGGTGCCCTGATTCGAAGCTAGGATTTCAACCAAATACCAGGTGGCTGCGAATAAAGAACTTTGTACTAGACCTCAGTGATGTTAAAGAACAAGGAACTTGTCTTCAGACACTTGAACTGGATATCTATATACGGTAGTCCCTGAAACCTACGGGATATTTACGTAAAATGTTTAGAAACACTTAAGGTTTGATGAAATCATGGAAGACATTATAGCCTCCTGTGAAGATGGGCTTCAACCCGAAACAAATTTACTATGTCAGCAAGGCTTTGGTTCAGAAACTCTAAACGGAGGTATTCGTGGATTTAGTTATTCATATTTGGGATATAGATAATGACCCTTAATTTACATAACAGAAGTTCCATTGCAAGACATAGAACAAGAGTTATCGAGACAGAGAGTGATACAACACCATCTTTCCATTATTCCCTTTCTGATGAAAGTGGTTTGAGGCGATTGAAATAAATAAACATTAAAATAGTCCCTATTAAGAAATTCTGATCATCAAAAGCACACCTGGTTTCGGAAGCAGTTTGGGTCGTGTGTACGAGATGAGGTTTTCCACCTAACCTTCCGAATATATTTGGCCATACGTGCATTGTTTAGAAACAAAGATATAAGGGCAATGGATATTTTTTGTAAAGAGTAACTTTAGTAGTTAGCCCTATTTTCTAACAGCTACAGGAGTCTTCCAGCAAAAAGTGGCCGTACTTCTTGGCTGCTAGAGTGGTCACTAGCCTCGGCCGAAACCTACCAATATTCACCAAAAAACTGTTCAGACTTGATTCCAGTTACACATGAAAAGGTTACAGACTGTGTTTAAAAGAGTTACTGTTGAGTGAGTTCCCAGTTTCAAAGTTTCGAACCGATTCATTTTCAAGGAGGCTCAAAAACCACTTTCGAAACGTCAGTAGTCTGTCCATTGGTAAGAAATCTACCACCGGTTCTCAAAGTTGATTACGCTAAGAACAAACCGGTGAGAAACTCAGCGGTTACTCTATTAAATATAGTTTTTGTGAGTTACAATGCGTTTAGCTTTCACGAGCAACTGGAATCAAGTCCTTATGTATGCCTTATGTAAAAGGACTTTGACATATTTCTTAAAATTTGGAGGTATATAGAAAAAACTGTTTGCGGTAAAATAACGACTAAAAAGAGCTTTTTCAACCTACTTGAATAAAGAATACGAGAATTCACTGAATCACCAAAATAACAATCGAATGGAAATAAATCTATTCATGTAGCTCTAGGATATTAGGATGTAAGTGAAACTCTTTTAAATATACACAAATGAGTCAAATGATGAGAGTAATCGGAGCCGCCATATTGGCCTTAGCTTCTCTGCCGAACAAAACGATGATACCCCTAGTACGATTTAAATTCCACAACCGAAACGCTTTCATTTTATTATGCCTTCATATATTTTACGCAGTAAGTCGCGGAAGTAGCTAAATAAAAAACTGTATATGATATAATTACAAAAATCACATATCATTGCAATAATATGAGAAATTAATATGAAGATTAAAAAGTGCTTTAAAATCCTACATTAATATAAAACTTAATTTAACTTTATTCATTAATACACGTAATGTTTTATTCTATATAATAGACTACATACAATTTTAATACATGGAATAAAAATAAACTAGTATTCCCATTTTATAGTGAAGAAGGTTCAGAAATGATTTTAATTTAAAAATACATACATAGCATCAAACCTCATTCCCTTCGGGGTAGGCAGAGACAACATCCTTCCACTTGTCACGATCCTTGCATATCTCCTTCGCTTCTTTCATTCTCATTAAACATTTCATACAAGCTCGTCGATTTAGAGTACTCTTGGCCTGGCCGTTATTTAAATTGTCCAGGATTTGGTCCAGGAACGTTCGTCTTGGACTTCCCCTTCCAACATTCGCATTCACTCTTAACTCATAAATCCTTTTTGTCAGTCTCCTTTCATTCATTCTCTCTACATGCCCAAACCATCTAAGCATACCTTTCTCAATTTTAGTCACTACGTCTTCTTTTATATCACAACGTTCTCTTATCACACTATTTCTTACTCTTAGTTTTAATCCACTCATACTTCTCAACGCTCTCTACCGCATTTATTTTACTTTTACGCTTCTTCTGCCATACCCAACTTCCACTCCTCCATGCACAGCCAGTCTGACCATTTAAGACACCATCTGGCTATTCATAAAGGCGTGCAGAGCACCATTTACCATATTCCCTGCATTCACTCTCCTTTCAATATCACTTTCACATGTTCCATCTTTTGTAAATTTAGATCCCAAGTATACAAATTCTTTCACCTCTTCCACTTGTTCCCCATCTATCAAAATATTGCCATTCATCATAGATTCATCTCGTTCAAAAAGCATAACTTTCGTTTTGTTTACATTCACTTTCATTCCTTTCCCTTTCAAAGCTTCATTCATAATATTTAGCATCTCCTGTAGCTCATTAGCGGATGACGCAAGTATTACTTGATCATCAGCGTAGAGTAAACATTTGATGAGTAATTCATTCATTCTTAACCCATACATACTTTCTTTCAAATCTGTTAAACAGTTATCCATGTATAGGTTGAAGAGCCATGGTGACGCAACACATCCCTGTCGAACACCTCTTTCGTTTATTCTGACACAAGCACTAAAACTCTTTTAGAGAGACTTCAATGCTTGAATCAGACAACCGCTCACCATGCCAAGCGCAGTGAATTTTAAAAAATGTGTCAAAAACAAAAGGGATATTATAATGCTGAAGATTATTTAAGCGACAAAGATGTTTGGACATAAATCCAGTCACATATGAAAGCTAAACACATTGTAACCAACAAAAACTGTGTTTAAAAGAGTAACCGGTGAGTTTCTTGCCGGTTTCTTCTCAGCGTAATCAACTTTGAGAACCGGTAGTAGATGTCTGACCAATGGACAGACTACTGACGTTTCGAAAATGGCTTTTGAGCCTAGTCAGTACTGACGATTCAAAAGTGCTTTCATAACCCACTTGAATAAAAGTTAATAATACTAACAGTGTATAAACTCCGAAATCGACGTGTCAACAAAATAACAGATGCGAGCTATGGGCATCACATTGGCCTTGGCTGCTCTGCCGAGCAAAACAACCGAAACGCTTTAACTTTTTGAAATGAAACTTCTTTAGGTGAGTGCAAAATTTTTACTGATGAAACGCGTGATTAGCGTCACAAAGATGTGCAGCGTTTTTATGATAATTCGTTTGAAGGTTAGGTAGTTTTAATATTGACAAAAAACACGTGGAATTTATTTACAATTCGTCAATAAATTATTTGTATTAATTTTCGACACTTAATATTTTAATGACGATTAAATGCATTAAATTCCTAACATATCTTCCTGGAAATCTAAAGTATTACATTTCTATAAATATAAACAAGACTTAAAAATTAGTTTGCCAAAGAAGTTTCACTTCTGACATGTGCACTTTGTACGCACACGTTTTAATATAAAATTTGCACAAATGAGTGAAAAAATAAATGCTACACAGTCAGCTGATGCTAGCTATGGGTATTATATTGCCCTTGGCTGCTCTGCCGAGCGAAACAACAAACTTTTTTTTAACAGCTTTTATATAAAATTTGCTCAAATGAGTAAAAGTATAAATGCTGCACAGTCAGCTGCTGAAAGCTATGGGCGCAGCCATATTGGCCTTGGCTGCTGTGCGACTCTTTTTTTAATTATTTCTGACAGTTTTGCCTTATGGTTTCTACACAGCATTATACCGGAACACAAATCTCTTTGTTTGTGCGGTACTTTTTTGCTTAAATTTGTCCTACCGGGAATCAAACCCGGGACCTATGCTAGCAAAGTGATTACTCGCACCACTGCACCAACGAGGTCGTCAAAACTCGGAGAAACGAGGACTCGAAACATAAGACGATGACATATATAATTTAAATTACAAAACGCTATATTTATTTTTAATTGCTTAGAGACGAAGTTCCTTAATCATACATAGGATTATGATATCATTACAAAAAGGGGAAACCCTGGCCGAGTTTGTTGTGGGTTCTTCTCGGGACAGGGATTAAGCCCTAGTAACTTTAGTTTCAAAGTCATTTTTTTAACATCATATCGAAAGTATACGATATTTGAAGACTCAAAAGTACTTTAATAGATAGTGTACTAGTTCATGTTATATGGCCAATGGAAAAAATGTATTAGTATTGAAAAGGGACACTAAGTTTAATTTGAATCTCAATTAAAACTGTCTGTGACAGTTTTTTCACCATTAAATAAATACATAGCATCACGCCTCATTCCCATAGGGGTAGGCAGAGACAACATCCTTCCACTTGCCACGATCCTTGCATATCTCCTTCGCTTCTTTCATTCTCATTAAACCTTTCATACAAGTTCGTCGGTTTAGAGTACTCTTGACCTGGCCGTTATTTAAAATGTCCTGGATTTGGTCCAGGAACGTTCGCCT
>JACTOM010000902.1:574914-590258 GCA_015832385.1 Elymnias hypermnestra | reverse complement strand
ATTCCCATAGGGGTAGGCAGAGACAACATCCTTCCACTTGCCACGATCCTTGCATATCTCCTTCGCTTCTTTCAATCTCATTAAATCTTTCATACAAGTTCGTCGGTTTAGAGTACTCTTGACCTGGCCGTTATTTAAAATGTCCTGGATTTGGTCCAGGAACGTTCGCCTCGGTCTTCCCCTTCCAACTTTCGCATTCACTCTTGACTCATAAATCCTTTTTGTCAGTCTCCTTTCATTCATTCTCTCTACATGCCCAAACCATCTAAGCATACCTTTCTCAATTTTAGTCACTACGTCTTCTTTTATACCACAACGTTCTCTTATCACACTATTTCTTACTCTGTCACTCAGTTTTAATCCACTCATGCTTCTCAACATGCTTCTCATTTATTTTACTTTAGTGATTAGATAGCCGAATTTCTAAAATAATCCCTATTAAAAATGCATTAATGTCAACCGAGATTTATGATAGAACAAAAAAAATGTTCTACAATATTACAGAACGTATTAATATCTATAAAAATCAAACTCACTTATTTTATCAAAGACCGTTTCAATGACTGTTAAATACCTTTTAAATTATTAAAATCGGACATTCCATTCAAAAGATATAACGAATTTAATCTACGTGGGTGAAACCGCGGGGCATTGTCGTTATTAAATAAAATTATATAATAAACAAAGGGACATATTAAATTTAATAGTATTTAATATAAAACAATTGCGTAAAAGAGAGGCGTTTATTAAAATTGTACTGACAAAGGATGGATTAAACATTTTTATTACGAAACAAAACAATACTTAAGATGCTCGCTATAAATTCGAAAGTAACTTTGATCCTTTTATTCTTATTGCTGACAGATTAGCGCTTGACTGTGACCTCACCTGATGCTAAGTGATGATACAGTCTAAGATGGAAGCGTGCTAATCTGTTAAGAGGCCATTTACCCCTTATGGTTTCTACACAGCATCCGGAACACAAATCTCTTTGTTTGGTTGTACGTTTTTGCTGTTAGGGTGGTAACTAGCCACGGCCGAAGCCTCCCACCAGTCCAGACTCAAACAAATTAGAAAATACAATTTCCTAAATTCGTTCTACCGGGGATCGAACCCGGGACCTACGAGATAGTCTAGAGCCTTAAAAAGGGCATAGGCTACTATTTAATACGAAATAAGCGTTGTAAGTGATGGAAGTATCGTCATATTTAGAGATAGAAGCTTGAAACCTACTTTTTTGTCTGTTGATTCGATATAGATAAATATCACATTCAAAGTATCTAAAAATAAATGCAAAAGTACCAAAATCTCTCTGTTGCACTTAAACGACAAAACTACTGAACCGATTTGAATGAAATTTGGTATACAGATATACTAAAGCCTCAGAAAGGACAAAAAGCTATTAGTGAAACACTATTCCACGCGAAGTCGCAGCCACAACTTAAAATACGTGATTTTGTTAAATAAATTAAGATAATTAAGTAAAATCAATGCAAAGCGTGAAGGCACGCCAATTAATTGAAATATTTAATAACCTAAACAATTTCCCATCCCATATATTCATTTTTCCTTCCACTATAGTCCCTATTGTAAATTTATTATATGTAATAATTAATTTTTTAATTAATGGTGGTGGTAAATGACTAGAAGGTATCAACTATTTGTAAATTATCAATATTTTGCGTGCCTTCTCCAATTAACGTGACACTGGCGAAATTGTGTGTACCTTGTCACACCTGAAAGCCAATTATTAAAAGAAGAACCTAGACAATAGAAAAGATTAGGTAACAGATAAAAAAATAAGGATCATTTCTTTTAAAAAGACAAACCATTCCTTGTCCAATAAACTGGATCCGTTAATAAAGAAAGGAAACTAACAGATGTTATATATATATTTACAATACCAAAACTTCCAAATACTTTGTAAAATAAGGGCTATAAAGCTTTTGTTTCAAATCGAATATAACCCACTGGTCTCCCTATTGTCTTATTCAGAGAAATCGCCCCATAAAACCCAACGACTTTTTAGTCTTATTTTAAAATAAATTTCTACTAACGTAAGTGTGGGCTGAAAACAAGATACGAACAGAAGTCAAATACTGACTACAAATAATACGAAAAATGAATGTAAAATAACCCAAAATTAACACTATAAGAATGTGGGAGTGAAGACTATGAAAAGCACCACGAGCGGCAGGGTTTTCGTTTTTTTTTTACATTTTCAAAACCAAAGAACCAAAAGAAACCATCTTGTGATGTACAATGTAGTGGTGGTAAAACATGAATGTTATGCCCGAGCAGCGAAATAAAACACTTATCCATATATATATGTTTCCAATAATATAGGTAAGTAGCCCAATAATACCCCACTGCTGGTCACAGACCTGCTCAGGGAGAGCGTTTTTAGAGTATAGACTCACCAGGCTGCTCCACTGCGGATTACACAACAGAAGTACACTTTTCCGTCACTCTCATAGTGCGATGTGTTGGCAATCCGACACGAGCGGAGACAGATCAGGTGCAGGAGCCAAGACTTAACGTGGTCTCTAAAGCACATGAACAGAGCACACCTACACCTAACCTCGAGGAAATACTGACGATTTCTCAATAGAAAAGTCTATATCAATTTTTGAATTCGCTCGACCCGGGACTCGAATCCAGAACCTCGTGTCTGCATCAAGCTGACCACTAGACCAATGAGGCAGTCCAATAATATATTCAATGTTTAAATTGATGCATCATCACTTCACCAAAGTCCAAAGACAAATTATATTGTAGTTGCCCATAGAAAAAGGTTACAGTCCCAAAAAAGCAACAGTACTGCAGATTTAAGGGACAAAAACAAATAAGTGGGGCGGGGGGGGGGGGGCAATTGTTGTCTTACTTAAAAAGAGATTCCGAACAAATGTAGTTTTAACAACGGTATAGTTGCATTAGCTAATACAATAACTGCCATATTTCTGCTGAACAATAGAGAGGACCGACAAAAGATGGAAATAAATTTCGATAATTAAACATGGTCATATTATATTAATATTGGAAATATAAAGCTAAAGAAAGGAATATGCCATGTTTACATTAAATACAGTTTAACGTAAGCATATCAATTTTCATCAACGACGAAAACGCTGACGTACTTCCATTTGTATTTTTTTCTATTAACGTACATAGAATGTTAGAAATACTATTTCCCTTATATAAAAAAAAACAAAAAGTACTCTGTAAACAACTACGTTGCATTATTTGAAGACATTCTTCATGAAGACTGAGAATCCCGTAGAACTCTTTAATATAAAGACCTTTTTTTTAAATCTTCGAGAATCTTTATATGTATAAATATCTCAGAGACGACTTGGCAGATTCGATCAGATTGTAGGACAAATGTAGTTTATTCCGAAATATATAAGAAATTAAAGGTTTGTATTAAACGTAACGTATTAAAAACTTCTATAAAAAAATTTTTTTTTAAAAGAATCCGCAGCAATTGGCACAAATTCCTATATTCTTTGTTGCAAAACGAATAAATTATAGTAAGACCTCTTTGTTACACTGTCAGTATCGCTTTGAAATGAAAAGTACTATGCAGATGGCAATACTCTCTAGAATGTTCTATAGACTTAATACGCCACGTCAAATTTACTGAGAATCGTCAAATAAAAATATGCATGCAATATTCAACATCGTACCAAATAAAATAAAATCAAACAACTATTACTCACAATATAACATACACTATACAAACAGCTCTTGCAGTTATATGAATTTCACTTAATCATTTATTAAACACTATCGATTACACGGAAAATATTGCATGGCTTCTTCGGGCTCTTGTTTAACATATAACCACCAATGTTAAACAATTTTGTATTGACGACTGGAATATACCTTTCGTGGTTCCGTATAATATAATCACGTATGCGTTATGTTTCAATTTTCTAATAAATGATGAATGGAAGCGCTAGCGCCGTCAGCCGTGTCCCTTGTTTCGTTGCGACGTACGAAATGAACGACAAGATGGCGGCGAACCGAGAACCGCTATCTCGTGACCGCTCCCCTGCGCGCGTCCGCTGGACGAGTTCGCTTTGTCAAATACAAGCTGGCTATATGTATAGAATATAGACTATACCGACCTAATAAATTAAACCCTTAGGTTTAAGAAAATAAATAACTTTATTATATAAAATTTTCAAAGCATCTCTTTTATGTAATTATCTAAGAAAAAACCGTCGAAAGTTAATTAATGGTTACTCTCCCTTTTTTTTATTTATGTTAATAGTAAATATATTGGTCATACAAGAATCCAAAGCCATACAAAACATATGTAGTATAAAAAAGATTACAGTATTTCCGCTTTATTGCGTCAGATAGTCCCCGCTACAGATGCACTACCATAGTTTCCTAATGTTTTAAAATAATTTCTCATCATGTATTAATGTATATAAAAATAAGCTATATTTTTTCGTTGATAAATCAAAACCATTTCAGGCATATAGAAAAAAAGTTCTCAAATGACTAAACAGCATACTTATACCTACTTTCACATATGTCACCTATAAATTATTTCACACGAATAAAATTATATTTTAGCAACATTATTAATAACAACATACCTTTTGTTCCAAACCATTTTACTAGTTATGTAATAGGTACTTGATAATCCGCTTGAGCAGCTAACAAATTCGAAAAGAAAACATGTTTAGTATTATTGAAAGTTTTATATTATTGAAAGTTTTATATGTAATTAAAGTAAGTATTAAGTTAGAGGAATAATAATACGTGTAACTGCGAACGAAACCGGCAGTATTTAGTTATGTTGTACTTGATAACTATACAAATGCCTACTACGAATGTGATATCGCAAACCGCCGCCATTACATCGTAATATTCCACTTCGCAGAAACGGTCGACGTCTGCTATACTTTTTTACTCAAATGTGCACTAACCTGTCTGAATTAAACCAGAACGATTAAATCAATTCGTATTATATACACAGATTCAACACAACCGATTTGTAGGCATTTCTTCAAAGTTCAATTGCAATACTGTATACGCTGACCCTAATGCTCCTTTGTTCGCCTCTCGGAGTCTCGGGCCTCGACGACACTGTACGAAATCGATAGAATGCAAAGCGAAGCGGAATGCGGTGGTCGATGTAGACGCCAACGCCCCACCGCTGTATACAAGAAACGAATAGCACCCGTTATCATTAATACTAAACAAAATCAAACCTTATCTCAATACGCAAAAGTACATTTTCAAATAACAAAATCTTCGATGACAGTTCTTTATCATTCGTACTTATGTCATTCTAAAATATACTCTAAATTAAGAAAGGTTAGGTTTAAATTCATTTATAGTAGATTGTAATACTTCCGTTAGTACAACGTACGATCCAAAAGCAAAACTCAACTCATTCGACATGCGAACGTCGAGGAAGTAACACGTACCGCGCGTTTTTCTTTTATTTCACGTACAACACAATTATTTCACTGTCGTGTTTTCGAATTTAATATTAACAGAAATTGTATTGTAATTTGTAAAACTTAAAATATATGAAAATGACTAATCCATCAAACAAATGTGACGTTTATTACGCGGATTTGTACTTGCCAGTATCGTATGATAAACATTGGTATGTGAAAAAGTATGATAGCGGTGATAACTGTGTTTCTCGTGTCAACAGTGTAAAATACTATTTCAATACATTTGAAATAGTATAAAAAGTTTACCTTTATTTCGTGTAAATAGTTAGAATTTTCAATAAATATATATATAGATTGATGTAAATGTATAAACTTTCTATTTTGTATTGCGAAAAGTTTACTAAATGTGGTAATTTTCTATATCAAAGAGATATTATAAATACTGGTTGTATTTAAGGAAATTAGGTTCTACACTTGTTGATATTTCTGTATATATATCTATAAATAGAATAGAAACCTCCGTCGTTGTTATTGTATGTTGTTTTTACGTAAACCTTTGAACGAGTTCGATGAATTTTGTATAAAGATGGAAACTTGTGACTTAAATATGGACTAAGACTTAGCGGAGGATCTACATTGAAGAGAAACCCGATATCAACGATGAATTGGTTTATAATAAGTTAAGCACTGGATCAATGGCTCAATCAAGAACATATAACAAATAATGGGTTAAGAATTCATGGTGGGCTAGACTGACGTCAATCATTGATTAGGAAATTCTCAGTATTTGCCCGAAGTTGTATAGTTGGCGATGTGCTCCAATCCCGTGCCTTGCAGAGCACGTTAAGCCATCGGTTCTGCACCTGATCTCTGCGGTCGTGTCGGATTCCCGACACATCCCACTATGAGAGTGAAGGAATATATTGCACTTGTGTACTATGCCTGTCAACTCTAATGGAGCAGCATGGTGGGTCTGCTCTAAAAACTCTCCAATGAGTGAAGAGGCTTGTGCCCAGCAATATGCAGTTAATGGGCTGCTAATTACCTTTTGTACCTTGCACTAGACGGATTTCGTATGCAGATGTCTTTGGTTTCGATTCCCCTCACTGCAAATTTACTAAAATACATTTTCCAATTCGTTTTAACGAGTCTGGACTGTTGGGAGGCTTCGGCCGTTACAAAGAGATTGTTCCGTTACGATGCTGTCTAGAAACCTGGGGTAAAATACCTCTTTGCAGGTTAGTGCGCTGTAATTTTATCATCACTTACCATCAGATAAGATGACAATCCAGCGTTAATGATACCTAGTTTCGATAGAAATTTCTTTAAGAATAAAAAGATAATGACAGATATCTGTCAGTTTGAATCCCGTAAACATCGATGTAGTTTGTTGAAAGCAACGGAATTTCCCGTTCCCGTTGGAACTGTGTAAATATAATCTTCATCTAGCTTTTTATTAATAAAATATGTTTACAAAGAGCTCAGTAAAATTTGAGTTTGAGAACAAACAAACCAGCACATATCTTATATGTATATGTATAAGCAACCCTTTTTTTTTCTTTGTTATCGATAAACTTGAAAACTACTGGACCGATCGGCATGAGATCATGACCATTCGACGCGGAATTAATTGTAGAAGGTTTTAGCATATTCATTTTTTGAATTCCCTCAACCCTTTACTATTTTTTTTTTAATTACGTGGATAGTCATTTATAATATAAAAATGAATCGCAAAATGTGTTGGTAAGCGCATAAATCAACGCCTGGGTCAATTTTGACTATTCTTTTTGTAATGTTTTTTTGAAGTCAAAGGAAAACTTTAAAACTGTTTTTAGGGTTTTCACCTGCAATTATTCGAACTTTTCAGTTTCTTATACATTTCTAACCATTTTAATTAAATAAAGTCAATTTGACCTTTTGAAAAATCAATTGAATAGTCACAAAATGTAAGAGCTATAGATATTTAGTGTAATTTCATTTTGAAAATCATTCGTAAAACTGAAATCTGCCACAGTCCAAATCATTTTGACAGAACGAAGTCTGTCGGATCTGCTAGCCATTTATGTAATAATATAATTCTATATATAGCGTTAGTTTCGATAAAACTCGAGATGGTCTGGACTGATTTGGTTAATATTGGTTTTGAATTAGGTATTTGTGGAAGTCCAGGGAAGGGTATAAAAGGTGAGTGAATATGAAAACAATATTTGGAGTATTTGAACAACAATTTCGCTGTCCCTTAGAAACTATTCCTAACTGTCAAGCATTTGATGTTCGTCGCGTCGTTTAGAAATAAAAAAAATACTTCCTTTTTTTGACATTGACAACTAACAATTTATGATTGCAACTATAATATTTGACAGATTTTGGCGGGAATCGTAAAGGTCGCGTTCTTTTGATTATGAATTCTTTTTGTTGAAAGTTGAAACATTATGCAATTGTCATTCATCTTTTATATTTAATGTTACTGAGGCGATACAAAGTTTGCCGGGTCAAGTTTTTTAGTTTTTTAATTAATACCAATCAAAAACAATGCTAGATTTGAATAATTGGGTATCTTATAAGTGTTTTTTGTAACGATTACGGTATGAATTAAATATGTAGCTGCTTCGTTGCACGACGTTGATAATAATGTAAACAAGTCAACCGATAACTAATATTTTATCTCGAATTTTTGTCTTTTTAAATTTACAACTATTCATTGTATTCTTTATTCAATTAGGCTCAAGAAGCACTTTTGAATCATTAGTAGTCTGTCCGTTAGTGACAAATCGACCACCGGTTCGGAAAATTAATTCGGCTAAAAAGAAACCAGCAAGAAACTCAGCGGTTACTCTTTTAAATATACTTTTGTAGGTTGAATTGCGTAATATTTAACCAAATATTAAATTATATGAATTTTGTGTAAGAATATTGTTAATTTTTTTTTTCAAATTAATTTGATTTCTGAGCGATGGGACAAACATCAAATGTTTGACAGGTAGGGATAGTGATATTGTTGTTTTTACTATATTCCGAGCATTTTTTCATATTTACTCACATTTAAAACCTTCCATGGACTTCCACAAATAATTCAAAACTAAAATTAGTGCAGTAGCTCTCGAGTTTTAGAGAATCTGACGAACAGTAATTGATTTTTATTATTCATAACAAGCTAATATTGGCACCTTTCTTTTCGCGCGCGTTAATTGTTATTCGTGCTCTAACTTCTAAAATAATAATGCCAATTGTATGGTGCAAATGATCATAATAATGTCCATGAAATACATAAGATATCTGATGTATTTAAGTTGATGAGGAATAATAAAATATCAAACTGTACAACTTTGTATTAACCGCATTGTCTAAGCAAATAAAATAGATGTAGTGAGTTATCCTTAAGAGATAGATATATACCGTCCCGGACTTTTTTGTAGATCTTTTAAAGAGGAATTATACTCCCATACATTATTTAGCTATATCTCTAAGGGATTAGGCGTTCTCAATGAAAGCGCCCAGGCGACTTGATTCTCTCTGACACTTAGAATAATTACCGTTTTCTTTAAAAAAATTTAGACAAAGCTTTGACAAATTATATACGATATAAAAAGTTCTCCACGTTCGTTTCTTGACCCGTAGCCATATGCACCCATTATTAGATTTTCATTGCGTTTCAGTTGACCGATTTTGGCATTGAAATCCCCTAGTACTATAACACTCTTATCCGTATTTTCGTGGGCTTTGTTAAGTGTTTGATAGGATAATTTTATTTCTTCTTCGCTTGAGTTTTCTGTAGGTGCATATACTTGGATTATAGTAATTTTTATATTATGGAAATTTAATTATAACATTGCTACTCTATCTGAGAAAACCGAAAATGATGTTATGTTTTCTTTGTATTTTTGTTTACCAAGAATAATAATTTATTGACATTAACTATAATACAACTTTACAGCAAAATTCGACTAAATTATATTACAAGAATTGATTTGCTATGACTTTTCTGTGAATGCTCTCGTATTATATGGAATGACTATAACCTTTCCATACAAAGCAAGATCATTATTTAACATTAAACACAAATGTATTAAGAACGATTGCCCGTTGGTTGCTGATGGTCTCCACACTAGGAAGCCTGTGACGTGGAGACCGTTGACATTACCTACTGGTTTGTATTAGGACTAGGCTTGGTATAAGGCAGTATGACAGAAAAGGAAAAAAAACAAAAAACATAATTAAGCTTAAGTTCTATTATAATTCAACCCCACGTTATCCCGAATCTTCGCCGTAATAGTAAAAAATGTAGTCAGCATATTCTTCAATAGATGATCTTTCTCTTCTTATTTCTGCGAGGCCTAATATATCGAACTTTATATTCTGCAGCGCATATTGTAGTTCCAAACAATTTTTCTATAGTTGAAAGGGATCGAACATACCTCAAGACTCACTCTATCAATTAGTATAAACTGCATGATGATACAGTCAATAGTTTTGAGATTATTGCGAACAGATATTACTGATTACTTTCTTTTTTTTTTATCACATCTAACTGAATTTTAGTTTTTCTCGTTATAGAATCCGTAAAGATTTTCCGTTTTTAATAGTAGCAGTAGAGGTAGCACGTATTTATATAGTAATAACAGTGATAATTCTGTAAACACTTGTTGGCAATCTCAATAACGAACAAATGAACACATCTATAAATACATTGCGCCAACGAAATACTCTAAAGATCTTCTACTTCAAGGTCAGTGAAATTAAAATGATGCTATTGTAAGTAATAATACTAAAAACATTTAAAGAAGTAATAATAAATTCAGAACCTGTATATAAATAAAGCTTTTTGAATATTTATAATATAATTGAAAGGATTAGTTCGATAATAAAAGAGCTTGGGAGTGAAAGGATTTCTATAACATAAGTAAATTGAACTAATGTTGTAATATATATAGATAAAGTTTTATGTATCCGTAATATTTATTTATTCAGCAAAAAGAGCGAAATAAACCGTAGTAGCTATAGATTTTAACGGCATATTGAGAATAATATTAACACGTAACATCTTATTCTAGATAATATACTACAAACAATTTTAATACAAGAAATTAAAGCAAACTTATGCCCTATTTTATGGTGATTAAAGTTCAGAAATCATTTGTCAGGTTGAGCATACGCATTTTTAATAAGGTACCGCAATCAGTTTTGGATAATTTTATGAAATTTGTCAAAAACATCCTTTTACAAAAGGCATATTATATTGTTGAAAATTATTATGTTTGGACTTGACTCCAGTTGCATACATTGTAACCAGGTTTAAAAGAGTAACCGCTGAATTTCTTGCCGGTTTCTTCTCAGCGGAATCAACATTCCGAACCGGTGGTGGATGGGTTACCAACGGAGGGACTACCGATGATTTAAAAGTGTTTTTCGAGCCTACTTGATTGAAGAATATATAGAGTTTTTCGATCATTTACGCTATATATTAAAAGTCAGATTTCTTTCCACAAAAGGTATTTAATGGAGAGAAATCACAGTCGACCCCATTGCATATCTATATTATTTTAAGGTGTTCACAGAATCAGGTCTCAGATATGAATCATCATGGAATTTCACAATATTTTCTCACTTGGATAGTATACAGTATAGACATCTTGCAGTAAATGCTTGTACTGGACCTTAAGACAGTCGTAATGACTGTGGTTATTCCACTAGATGGGGTTATTACAATTCATAAAATATATGTTAAAAATGAACAATATTTCACATTTTTTGATCGACCACGGTAATACTAGTGGTCGAAAGTCGACCATAATTAATGTAAATTATATCTTTGAACATTATTAAGGTTCAATTATCAAAGACTACCCAAAAAAGTTGTTGCAATAATCTATTTATATACAAATGTGTCCATGTCACGTCTTCACGCGTGCATGACGACAAATTTCGATAATACGTTTGTTGTGTTGTTTGTAACAGTCAAGAGAAAGTTCGTATGAAAGTAAAATAAAATAATAATAAATTAATTTTTTATTTGTTCAAATGTACAAGAAGTAAACCAAATTAAGTACAATATAAACATCTCACCCTAAACTAGGAATGAACCTGTATTTTAGGCGACAGCGCTCTTCTCGAAAATTCATATACTATTAAAGAGTATCAGCCAAAAGTTATGCTTAGAAGTAAAGTAAATGCATTATAAAAAGGAAACTGAAGAAAAATACGGTATAGAAATGAGTTGGTACATGTGTATGATTGAGTGAAAGTACGTGTGAACGTAGGTTTTATAAATAGTTTTGTTTAGTTACTTTAATACTAACATTCTAATAACAAAGTTACGTAGCACATCCGAAATTTTAAATATACTTAAGCACCGTAGTAACTTTTATAATATAACCTCCTTAGTGCTTTTGACAATATAAACTTTTTTAATGCAACCTTATGACGTTTGACATGGTTGTCAGCGATTGACAGGTACGCATATATACTCTATTTGCGTGTGTCAAATACGTGGTAGTTTGTGTAATGTTGTTTTTATTGATTTGATGTATTTTTATGCATAATTAAAAATATCTATGTGCTCTTCATATATATAAACTATAAGTTTGGGATTTCATACTACTCCGTCTGAACAATTCTCGTAAAAAGAGGTATAAAGTTACTTATTTATTTACACTTGTCAACTTTGGACAAAATTTTCTAAATGTGTAGTTAATAACATCATGGTACAATGTAATAATGCGTATTGTATTCTGACGAGATTATATAGTGCATCTGCCAGGTTACCTAAAGCCAGAGTACAATTGGAAGATTCTGGAACCGAATATGAACGTTCCACAACATAATTCTTAAGATTGCGACAAAAAATTTTAACTGCTCAATTTTTAAGTTTGGCACAGTCCAGATAGACAAATTTATTTATTGATTTTTAATTATTATTAAAGTAAATTAATATTAAAGTGTATTGTAATCACTTTATTTAATACAATCGAGACTGTATCGTGTGTGACCGTACTGAGTACTTACATGAGAAATAAATAAGTGATGCCAAATCAAAAGAAGGAGTTTTAATGGACCCTAAATTAGAACTTTATTTCAGGTTGCCAATTTTATAGGTAAAAGAATGATACGGAAAGAATTGGGTACGTTTAAAAAATGTGGGTCATAACTTTTAGGAAATAATAAAAGTGAATATTACAGGACAATGGGTAAAAAGTAAGTAAGTAGCAGCCCTTTTAACGTCTCATTGCTGGGCACAGGCCTCCTCACTCCGAGGAGACAGATCGGGCGCAGGACCTACGGCTTAACGTGCTCTCCGAGGCACGGGGGGTGGATCACACCACCAACTTCCCAACTTCAGGTAAATATTGAAAAAATCTTAACATAAAACTCAATATTGATTTTTGAATTGGCCCGACCCGGGACTCGAACCCAGGACCTCATGTCTGTGGCGGAACATGCTAACCACTAGACCAATGAGGCAGCGAATGGAAAGGCGAAATTTACAGGACAATGGGTATTGTCCTGTAAATTTCACCCAAAACTTTTTTTTTGAGTACTGAAAACAATCACCATCCTTGTCCAGCTTTGACATATTGATTTATGACATCTAGTTTGATGTGAAGTGGCGGTGGCAGTTTTTTTGTAATTTACTCGAAATTGAAGGCTGGCCTTAACTGTCTTGAATTTCGTATTCAGCTAGATGTCCAGACAATTTTTTTTGCGTGCTGGTGTTATTAATTAAGTTTTGTTTACCAATTTAGAAAAGAGATTTTATGAAATATTTTATATTTTATGAAAAATAGTATATTAAATGATTAAATGACGAGTGGCATATTAAGAAGCCGAATGTTATTTGTAAATATTAAAACTACCTAACTTTAAAGAGCTAATCACGCGTTTCATCCGTAAAAAACTACCCTCACCCTCGAAGTTTGACTTAAAAAAAAACGTGGGAGTGAATGAATTGCGCAAATCCAAATAGAGTATTTTTTTTTTATTGCTGACAGGTCCGCGCTTGAATTTGATCTAATCTGTTAGTAAATGATGATACAGGCGACGATGGAAGCGCTAATCTGATAAGAGGCGATATACCTCTTAGCCGCGGCCGAAGCCTCCCACCAGTCCAGACAAATTAGAAAATACAGTTTTCTAAAATTAGCCCTACCGGGAATCAAACCCGGGAACTCTGCTAGCAAAGCGAGTACTCGCACCACTGCGCCAACGAGGCCGTCAAAATAGAATAGATTAAAATTGTAGATTGTAATGACGATGAGAAATAAATAGAAATTTGAACAAAAAAAGAACCGCCTTCAAAACAAACTTACAAATACATTAATATGCTGTAAAAGGTAAGAAATGATTGCCGTATTCTTTTATAGTGTTCTTCGTATTCTTATATTCGGAGTCGGTGTCAGCCCAGAAAGATGTTCCCCGGGTGGCCACTTGGCAGCTCTCGCGTTTCTCCCACCTATAGCTATATATGTTGGTACCTTGGCTGACACCGCCTATTATTACCGACTTTTTAGAGCATATTAATGTATTTGTGAGTTTGTTTTGAAGGCGATTCTTTTTTTGTTCAAATTTCTATTTATTTTTTGATTTTTAGTGAACCTGAGCTTACTTCAGGTTCACTAAAAATCAACAAATTTGTCTCAATATGTGTACACCTAAAACGCGTTTCTCATATGAGATAACACCGTTTAAGTGAAAAAACTTTACAAAGTAAAATTTACATTAATATCGCCACACTCAGGATCGAACCCGCAACCTTATACCACCGCTTCACACATAATTCACATTTCAAATATTGCAATGCAGCAACAAACGTAAGGTCACTGGCATTTGATAACAGACAGTTATATATTTTGCCAAAAATCACACTCTTACTGTAAGCCGTTGAGGAATTCCATTGATCTTTATATTTAACTAGCACTTGACCAAACCGAAGTTACGGTAAGCCACTCAAATATCTGGATAGCTTATAGAAGACTGAGTATCGTTGATTTGCTCCTCAGAATTGAAGAGTTCCGTCACTTTATCATGGATTTCATCATCAGAACCTAACCAAACTATCACAAAACAACCCTTGAAGTATATCATTTCTAATAAAAAAAGAATCATCGAAATCGGTTGGCGTGATCCTGAGTTATTCGTCCATTTGTCGCGCAAATTTAAGACTTATCCGGTTTTCTCATAGATGCCATCCTCAAAGCTGGGTTAAAAAACAATGGGACCCTATGACGAGGACCACCGTTCATATAAAAAAAATCGGTCCACCGGGCGGGCGCGAAGGATCCCTCGTAAATTTAAATTGAAAGACGTTCTTTAATATCATCATCAGTTATAAATAAATATCATCATAGTTACATTGAAATAATATTTGGAAAAAAGCTATATAGGCCTACTTGAATAAAAAATTTCTAAATTTGAATTTGAAGATGGCAAGAAGTAATAAATAATAAGAATCGTCGTCGTCGTCGTCGCTTCAACCGATGGACGTCCACTGCTGGACATAGGTCTCACGTAATGACGTCCACAAGGCCCGGTCTTGTGCCGGCTCCAGCGGCTACCGGCGACCCTCTTTATGTCGTCGGTCCACCTTGTGGGGGGTCTCCCTACACTGCGCCGCCCGGTGCGGGGTCGCCACTCCAGCACCTTCGGGCCCCAACGTCCATCGGTCCGTCGGACTATGTGCCCCGCCCATTGCCACTTCAGGTTCGCGATTCGTAGGGCTATGTCGGTGACTTTGGTTCTGCTACGGATCTCCTCATTTCTGATTTGATCACGTAGAGAAATTCCGAGCATAGCCCTCTCCATCGCACGCTGAGCGACTCTGAGCTTTCGTATGAGGCCCATAGTCAGCGACCATGTTTCGGAGCCGTAGGTCATCACTGGCAACACGCACTGTTCGAAGACTTTGGTCTTCAGGCACTGAGGGTTATC
>JACTOM010000902.1:562436-572941 GCA_015832385.1 Elymnias hypermnestra | reverse complement strand
ACCCCAACGCCCGAACGCTGCAAAATCCCTGGTGTACTTAAAGCTCCAGCTGTGAGTGTGACCTCTTTATCGGCATAAATAACGATACTATCACCATCTGCGTTAATAGCTTCAACTCCATATGCAACTAAATCATCGTCGATAAGAACCTTCGACACAGTTGTATCTTTCATTATGTCTAAATTATCTAGATCGAAAGCCTTTGTTAGGAAACATTCGGCACTGCTCTGTCGAATGTTATCCGATATGTAGAAGAAGGGCCGTGCGAACCCGAGTGATACATTCGCGTTAAGATCTTCTACGATATCATGTCCTACTTGCGCGAACCCTTCCATGAATTGAAGAGGTCCCTCCCTAGTTTCGCATGTGACACCGACTTCTCCGTCATATCCGTGGTAGTCAGCATAGGGTGAGTCCTTTACCCAATCCATTTCTATACGTTCGGTTTTCTTGAATAAGGGCAATAAACTAGAGTAACTCCAATCAGAGCTGTTAGCTGCTTCTGCCCATAAATTGTAATTGTGTTCGGAACCTCGAACGCGATAGAAGTGATGTAAGCTGCTGCTGCCGCCCAACATCTTACCACAGGGTAAATACAAACGTTGATCTCTGTGGTTTCGGGCTGTGCGGAAATCGTCTCTGGAGGTGTAGTTAAACGATATTGGTGCATGCGCCAGGAAAGCGAACATACCGGCTTTCTTAAACAATGAAAAATAAATCATTGCTTACGAGACTGTAAATTGATAACGTTCATGGATAGGTAGCGTAAAGTGAAAAAAAACTTAACAATGTTGTGTCACAAGTGATATAAGCCAATGACCTTACCTGAGTCTCTTCTGGAGGGTCACCTCCTGCTTCTATTAAAAGCACTGAAAGGTTGGAGTTCTTTGCAACACGGTATGCAATGATACTACCGGCTGTTCCCGCACCAACCACCACAACGTCGTAATGAGTTCCATCTAAAAAAATATATGTATGGATGGTAAATATAAATAATATTTACCATCTCCTGTAGCTCAATAGCAGGTGATGCAAGTATTACATGATCATCAGAGTAAAAACATTTGACGAGTACTTCATTCGTCCTTGTCCCATATATACTTTCTTTTAAATCTGTCAAACTGTTATCCGTGAATAAGTTGAATAGTCATGGTGATACAACACATCCCTGACGAACACCTCTTTCGTTTAAAATATATGAAATTCACTAGAGTCAAATTTTAATGCATAATAAGGCCCATCAGATTTCCAATATTATTATGTGCTATAGATTAATAAGAGCATCAATTGATCAAACCAGTTTATAATTACTTTGCACGTCCACGCTGGTTGGATATTTGTAAGATGTCATAGTCAGCATGGTGGTGATGGTCCACAATAGGGCTGTGACCGTTTTCCCCAAAGCTATGATAGTCGCCGCGTCCACCATTGTGTCTCTGGAAAAAAGACCATTTATATATTTAATACTTCTACACACAAAACAAAAAATAGTATCTAAACCTTCATTAATATAATTCGAAGGTTTATTGTGACTACAAATATATGTAGGAGCGAATGTATCGTTTTAACTTGAATAAAGAAACTAAAATTGTATTACAATGTTAATGATAAATAATGATTTTATGATACAAATTCAGGGCCGTTCACTGTGTATACATATTAGAAGACTTGTTGTACGTACACAAAAACATTGACTCTTTTAATAAAAAGAGTGAATGTATATCATATAACTTACGAAACAAAAACAAACTTGTTGTAAATTCTAGTAGGCTGCATAAGATTAACAACTCATTTAAGGGTAACTGTATACGTTTCTATAATAAACTCCCACAAGACGTTTTAGAAATGTCAATTAATAAATTCAAAGTCTTTGTTAAAAGGAAGTTGATAGAAAAATCGTATTATAAGTTGCAAGACTAGTTAGACGATGGAAACGCGTGGGAGTGAACGAACTGCTCGAATATGATATTGTCATGATGATGATGATAACAAAAAACAAAATTTCCGGCTGAGTTTGTTGTGGGCTCTTCTCGGATCAGGGTGCGAAGGAACCCTCGTAACTTTAGATTTTAAGTCGTTCTGGAGTATCATCATCAGTCGTACATTAGAATTAGAATGTGGAAAAATAAAATTATTTGACGATTCAAAAGTGCTGTAATATGCCTACTTGAATAAAGATATTTTGATTTGATTTGATTTGATAAGGATACCACACTGAATTTCTTGTGGATTCTTCTCAGAGCAGGGGCGAATTAACTGTCGTAATTTAAGCTTTAAAGTCATGCTTTAATATCAAATATAATAGTAGAAAAAGCTGTTTAAATATGTGTGGGTATTTATTTATTATTTATGATATATAGAAGAGAAAAAAAGACTTTTTCGTCCAGATTCCCTAGTTGCGAACATAAATTGTTGATTGTCAATGTTAAAAACAAATGAATTAAAAGTTCACTTTTAAATGTAAATTTAATTTCTGAACGGCTTTTAAATTTAATGGATTTCTAAACGACGGGACGAGCAACAAACTTTTGACAGGTAGTAGTAGTTTCAAAGGGACAGCGAAATTGTTGTTTTTACTATATTTCAAGCATTATTTTCACGTTTACGAGTAATTCAAAACTAAAATTAGCCAAATTAGTACAGAAGTTCTCAAGTTTTAGCGAGACTAACGTAAGTGATTCATTGAATGTACACAGTTACTGATTCGGAAACTAAGGGGATGACACGGCGGGGAACAGTAAGTTTTCGATATATAGGAATCGCTTCTTTAGATCAGACGAGTTATCACCTGATAATAGAGTACAAGATGATAAACTAACTACTTAAAATTTAACAGTGATAATGAAAGAAAACATACTTACAATTGTCGTTCTTCTAGTCGTCAGTGGTCCGAGTTTAAGTCAATGCGAATTTCCTTTCATTATATACAACTTTATTACTGTTTACTTAATCTTCGGTTTGATTTTCAATCGCCACGGTTGATATAATATCCAAACACAAGTGCTGGATACACGAGATATTCGCAATTAATAAACATTTGTGCAACGTGACTTTGCAGACGTTTCAGTTGTCCTTGACATTTTTTTTTATCAATTTCTACTAATTTACACTGTCTATACAAGAGACTCAGTGCCTGAAGACGAAAGTCTTCGGTCAGTGCGTGTTGCCAGTGATGACCTACGGCTCTGAGACGTGGTCGCTGACTATGGGCCTCATGAGGAAACTCACAATCACTCAGCGTGCGATGGAGACGGCTATGCTCGGAGTTTCTCTACGCGATCGAATCAGAAATGAAGAGATATGTAGTAGAGCCAAAGTCACCGACATAGCCCTACGAATCGCGAACCTGAAGTGGCAATAGGTGGGGCACATAGTCCGACGGACCAATGGACGTCCGACGGACGTTGGGGGCCGAAGGTGCTGGAGCGGCGACCCCGCAGAGGACAGCGCAGTCTAGGCAGATCCCCTACAAGGTGGACCGATGATATAAAGAGGGTCGCTGGAGCTAGGTGGCGCAAGATCGGGCTTTGTGGAGGTCATTACGTGAGCTCTATGTCCAGCAATGGACGTCCATCAGTTGAAGCCACGACGACGATACGGAAGAAGAGCTAATTGGCCTCTTATGGTTTCTTGCACAGCATCGTATCGGCATGCAATATTTTGGTTGGCTGTTGGATTTTATTTAATCTACTTGAAGACTTATAACGACGACTTACACTCTAATAGCCCAAGATCCACGGTTTAAAGAGTTTATTGATCCTCGCCCCGTGGTTTATTTTTGTAAAGGGATCAGTGAACTACCTATGAGACAGTAAAAGTGCATAGATGACAACGGTGCATACCTTGGATTCAATTTAATATATTTTACAAAAACAAATTTGACATTATATTCCTCCCGTACAAAACTCCAATTTCATGTGTAAGGACCGAATGTTAAACACCAAAAGTTGATTTATTATTCGAAATATTGATTAAGGAAAACTATACCCCCTGTATATAATTCAACTGTTCACTGTTCACTTTTGACGAATTATTAATAGAAATAAAAGGCAGCTTTTATAAACGCCGCATTTATTAAATCAAGAATGAAATTCCTAAAAGATGGTCTAATGTTCACGTTTAGATTCAATGACATGAAGAAGTAGTCACGCTTATTCCTAGCCGACCAGATCTGCTAACATCATCTCGGCACATTTTTCAGCTATAACTTCGACGGCTGAGTTAATGTTTGCGGCCAGTTGGTTAGGCATAGCACTGGCGTCTCCAACCCTCAAGTTAGGAATCGAGCCAACCTTCAATTCAGCATTTATCACTCCACCCTCTGCTTTCATGGGAGCTGTGCCTGAATAATGGAAAGTTGTGTCTCCCAGAGCGAATATATAGCAAGTCCAATACTCGTCCGAGTTGAATTCCAAATCTGCACAACTCGATATATTAAGTTGGACCGTCTCAGCGCCCATATCTTGGAATACAGTTGAATTAACTACTCTTATGTAATCTTTTATGGAAGCTATGTTTAACTTGACGTCGTCTTCATCCGTTAAGTGGCCCGTGTAAATTTCAGGTGCAATTGTAGGATCAGTACTTTTAATTGTTACATTACCACACGATTTAGGAATTGCTACGTTCATCACTGTAAAAAGTATTTGACTGCCATCCGCTACCTGAGCTATCTGGTCTGCTATCTCGTTTTCAATTCCAAATACGAGATTTGTGAGTTGCAATACACCGGAAGGACTATTATCGCATATAAGGTTCAAAGTTACCCAGTCGGCATAATCTTGGGATTTGTTAACAGCACCAGTACCAACAAATGTTTCTAACGGGAAGAGATACGGATTGAATGATGTGGAGGCGTTACTTGGTCCCATATAATGTATTAGTGGGACTGTTACATGGTCTTGCAAACACTGACCTACAGGTAAATCAATTTTCGAAGTGATGCCTAATGCTTCTAAGTCTGCTGCCACCCCAACCCCCGAACGCTGCAAAATTGCTGGTGTACTAAATGCTCCCGCTGTCAGTGTGACTTCCTTATCGGCATAAATCATGATTGTATCACCGTCGGGGTTAATGACTTCAACTCCAGTTGCAACTAAATTATCGTCGATAAGAACCTTCGATACAATTGTATCTTTCATAATATCTAAATTATCTAGATCGAAAGCCTTTGTTAGGAAACATTCGGCACTGCTCTGACGAATATTGTCAGCTATATAGAAGAAGGGCCGTGCGAACCCCAGTGACTCATTGGCGTTAAGATCATCTAAGATTTTATGCCCTACTTGTTCGAAAGCCTCTAAGTATTTAAGCGGTCCTTCCCTAGTTTCACAAGTGACGCCAATTTCGCCGTCGTAGCCGTGGTAGTGTCTATATGGCGAGTTCTTTACCCAAGGGATTTCTACACGTTCTGCTTTCTTGAATAAGGGTAATAGACTTGAGTAACCCCAGTCGGAGCTGTTAGATGCTTCTGCCCATAAATTGTAATCGTGAATGGAACCTCGGAGTCGGTAGAAGTGATGTAAGCTGCTGCTGCCACATCTTACCACAAGGTAAATACAAGTCTTTATTCTGGGCTCTGCCAGTATAGTTATAGGATATCGCTGATTTCGTGAGGAAAGGGAACAAGCCTGCTTTCTGTAACAATTGAAATATGTGCGTCTTTCAATTTGAAGCAACAACGTTGTTCATATTTGTATCGTTTATTTAAATATACATATATTTATTAATTGACGAATGACGAATGACGAAGCATAATTTGTTTGCGTCCATATTAATTAAAGTGATAAATTGATTTAAAATTGATACTACGGTCGATTCTGATATATAGATAACTCGGCTGACACCGACTCCAAATATAAGAATACGAAGAACACTATAAAAGAATACGCTATTATTTCTTACTTTTTAGAGCATATTAATATATTTGTAAATTGTTTTGAAGGCGGTTCTTTTTTTGTTAAAATTTTTATTTATTTTTTGATTTTTAGTGAATCTGAAATAAACGTGTTGCAATGCAGCAACAAACGTAACGTAGCTCATTGCTATTTAATTACAGACAGTTATATATTCTGCCCTAAATCGCACCCTTACTGTAAGCCGTTGAGGAGATCCATTGATCTTCATATTTAACTACGACTAGCACTTGACCATACCGAAGTTTCGGGAAGAAACTCAAATATCTGGATAGTCTGTAGAAGATTCTGCCGAGCATCGTTAGTTGCTCCTAAGAATTGAAGAGTTCCGTCACTGTCATGGATTCCATCATCAGAACCTAACCAAATTATCACAAGACAATCCTTGAAGTATATCCTTTCTAATAAAAAAATAATCATCAAAATCGGTTGGCGTCAGCTGGAATTATTCGTCCATTTGTCGCGCACATGCTTAATGCAAATTTAAGACTTATCCGGTTTTCTCATGGATGCCATCATCAGAACTGGATAAAAAAAAATGGGACCCTATGACGAGCACCACCTTTCATTAAAAAAAAAATCGTCAAGATCGGTCTACCGAGTCGGGAGATATGAGGTAACAAACATAAAAAAAAATACAGGTGAATTGATAACCTCCTCCTTTTTTTCAAGTCGGTCAAAAAAGAACCGCCTTCTAAACAAACTGTTCCAAATATATATTGCGTATTCTTTTTTAGAGTTCTTCGTATTCTTATATTTTGAGTCGGTGTCGGTCGGTTGGAGTTTAAAAAGAATTTTACTGATATTATACTCAATAACAGCACCGCAGTGCATCAGAGGGCGTAAAGCAACTGCCTCATTGGTCTAGTGGTTAGCATGTTCGACTACAGACACGAGGTCCTAGGTTCAAGTCCCAGGTCGGGCCAATTCAAAAAAAATCAATATTGAGTTTTCTATTAAGATTTTCTCAATATTTGCCTGAAGTTGGGAAGTTGGCGGTGTGATCCACCCCCGTGCCTCGGAGAGCACGTTAAGCCGTCGGTCCTGCGCCTGATCTCTCTCCGGTCGTGTCGGATACCCGTCAAATCGGACTATGAGAGTGAAGGAATAGAGAGTGCACTTGTGTACTATGCCTGCCAATCCGCAGTGGAGCAGCGTGGTGTGTCTATGCTCTAAAAACCCTCGCTCCTCGGAGTGAGGAGGCCTGTGCCCCAGTAGTGGGACGTTAATGGGCTGCTACTTACTTACTTTACTGATATTGAAACGGTCTTAAATAAAACATTTAATAGGATAAGGATTAATACACAGGCATGAACGATATCCTTTGATTATTGTCGGCGTTTTCATTAACTTTTAAAATGTAAAAAGGTAGTTATTGTACCATAACCATTTTTGTAGATATTAATACATTCTATAATATTGTAGATTTTTTTTTTGATATGTCATAATACCTCACCGCAATAACTTTGACAACATCTCCATGAGCTAGTAGCATGAACTAAAATACATAGCTTTGTTACTTAAAAAGTGATATAACTCAACCTTACCTGAGTCTCTTCTGGAGGGTCACCTCCAGCTTCAATTAAGAGCACTGTAAGGTTGGAGTTCTGAGCGACACGGTAGGCAATGATACTACAGGCTGTTCCCGCACCAACCACAATAACGTCGTAATGAGTTTCATCTAAAAACAATTATTTATACTTTAAACCGAAACAACGTTCGTAATATCAAAAGAGAAACGGTCTTTTAAGCGCATATGAATAATCCAAATTGGATCCAGAAAGATAGAGCCACCTTTTGATTCGTGTAACTGTGACTCCGGGCTAAAACAATCACAGCGGTGCGCAAGTTTGAAAGTATTTTTGGGACACTTGAGTTGGAATAAATTGTGAGCGAAGTTTACAAATTTACCTAAACCAAATTATTGTACGAAGCTATTCGAAACAGCAAATTATAGGTAGTAAAAATATGTAACGTTTTAAGGTCGCGTGATAGAAGAAAAAATTAAAGTCGACAGACCATTTTAAAATCCAAGATCAAGAGAAAGAGTATCTGAGATTAGCGTGATCAACAAAACAAAGATACAATCAGCTTTATAATACTAGTATAGATTGGAAATACCTACAAATCATAAGCCAAAAGTTTATAATTACTTTGCACGTCGACGTGTGATGGATATTTGTAGGCTGTCATAGTTAGCAACGTAGCAATGGCGAAAAACAGGGCTGTGGCGGTTTTGCCCAAAGCTATAATAGTCGCCGCGTCCACCATGGCTACTCTGGAAAGGAGGCATTAATTTTAAAGGTACTGTACTTTTACATTATCCGGCTCGAAGGACCGAAGGTACACTCATAGGCAGGTGATTAAATAAAACACTGAAGAGCGAGAAGGCGTTTGCTTATCGTAACTGTTATCGTAACTGTAGACTGCGCCCGGAAAAGGGCTTTGCTGTATCATGAGGAACGTTGCCCTAAGAGCGGCTCTTGCGAGTCTTGGACCTCGGCTTAGAACCACGATGTTGTGTGCTGAAATGGGATAATAGTACAGGAACTCTGGACGCCCCCAAGTCCTGCAGACTGTGCATCAGATAACGCGGACCACATCTGCGCCGACAAAAACGCTATTGGATGTTTATAGCGAGCGTTGTAAATATTCATCTGGTCGTGTGGGCCGCAAGGACCTGTAAGAACCGCCTTTTTCTTGGCGAGATGTTTAGCCTAACCCTGTGAGAACCGGCGTTTCTGATAAGAGGATTGACCGATGGTTCTCTTAAAGTAGTTTACGGAGAGCGTTTTGAAATGTTCGTTGACCTTTGCAAGTTCGAGATCCCTGTGACGAACCAGCGGGTGCCCGTGACTATGCACATAAATAGATTCTACTGCTTCTGGAGTCAAACCAAAATATGGGGTGGATGCACGTTTTGTAAAGTGACACCTAGTGAGGCGAAGAGACAGTTTACTTTCTTGTAAATCAGAGGATATAGGCACATACGCGGCCTTGCCATCAACATACTTTGTTGTTACTGTTATGTATCTGTGAACTTTGTCGTTAGTCTACGATTAGATATCGCCTTTCTTGGTGGGCGATCCTTCCTTGGAACTGGGCCCGGAAGGACTTGCGGCCATCCATAAGTTCAGGGTGGCTACGAGGAAGCGGCCTGCAGCCTGATGCCGATTAGGTTCGGAGCATCAAGGCCCGATCCGAGCGGGCTCTGTTTGAAAGGTGGAGAGAGGAACTCAGGTCCACACTAGCGGACATGGCCACCGTGGAGGTGACCCGCCCACACCTGGAAGAATGTTTTACCATGGGTCGCTCTCTTTCAGACTGGTGCAGGTTCTAGCCGGATACGGCTATTTCTGAAAGTTCCTGCACTGTATTGGCCGCGAAGAGTTACCCCTCTGCGAAGAGTGTGGTGCCGCTGTTGACTTTAGCTGAATGTGCAGCCTGGGTACCTCAACGCCACCTTCTGGTGGCACTAATTGGCGCGGATCTTCCGCTGGAGAGCGTTGTAACTGCAATGATCTGGAGTAAGAGATGCTGGGCGGGAATGGCCCTCTTCGGTGAGACGGTCATTTCGCTGAACGAGGCCCACGAGCGGCCGAACTCATCCGGGACATCAGAGAGGAGTGTGCGAGCGGTCCTCTGATGTTCCACTAATGGGTGAAGAGGGTTCCGCTGGGTTTTGCTCTTTTCCGAGACCCGCACTCCCGACGTTAGTCAGGGTGCATAAATGCATTGCCCAGCGTACAAAAACATTATTAGAAATCGCCTAATTGTTCGCGCCAGTCCCCTCCTCCCCCAGCTTCGACGTGGGGGAGGAGGAGACTGGGGGATATGTAAGTATTAATTAAAGGATTAATTAAAATACATGGAATACAATATACACAAACAAAAAGACATTACAGTCACTTAACAACTTTTATTTGTATTTCATAGTGGCAGTTTTTCACATTGATCTATTTAACATCTGACAATAAAGAAATGTAATTAAAAAATATTATATCTTATTTTTTGTCGTATCTTTGGTAAAAAAGTATAATAAAATTGTTGTATTTGACGATTCTACTTTATTTGAATTTTCAATTTGATTTATAAATACAATATCTGCGTACAAGAGGCGGCCTTATGGCGATATTTGAGCTTACTAAAATGTAGGGAAAAAGCAGTTGAGCAGATTGAGATTGAATAACGATTGATTTTTTGTTTTGACGCTGGGAAATGCATTTACGCACCCCGACTGTGGGGTCGGGAGTGTGGGACTCGGCGAGGGGGAAGAACTCGCAATACCCACTAAAACCCAGCGGGGCCGTCGTCAACCATGAGTGGGGAGCCAGAGGCTCGTTGAGGCATTCCTCTCTGACCCCTCGGTTGTAGTCGGCTCACAAATATTCTACAGGGGGAGGAGTTGCATGAACCTCCGCCTCCTGTTTCCTACTCCCCTTCGTCTGGGCCGGAGGGTATCAGCAGCGTTCACCCTCTCCCTTTGTTGTGCCTCCTTAAGCGAGATAACAGTCTCGCAAAAGGACGCAACCGCTCTCCAGGCCTGCTTACTGATGAGCATTACATCTATAATATTAGCCAGTGAGAGGT
>JACTOM010000902.1:500152-550346 GCA_015832385.1 Elymnias hypermnestra | reverse complement strand
AGGCTAGTGCTAAGGGGGAAGACGGCGGTCCTGGACCGCACGCCTTCTCGCCGGACGCCTACGACGGAGGGCGTGGGCGGCGGGATCCGCCTCCCGACGCCGCTCCGCGGCCTCTTTCAGCGACATCACCTCGTCGCTAAAGGAGGCCACCGCACTCCAACACTCCCTCCGCTCCACCATCGCTCGCACGACGGTGGGCAGAGACAGGTCGGTCGACCCTAATACGGCCACTAGGGCAGATCTCTGCCTATCCCAACTGGGGCACACCGCAAGCGTGTGCTCCGCCGTGTCCACGGCGGATCCACACTCGTGGCATTCCTCAGTGGGCTCCCTACGGGCCACCCGGCATAGATACCTCCCGAAGCACCCGTGCCCCGAGAGGATCTGCGCCAAGTGGAAAGTGATCACGCCGTGACCACGCGACACCCACTGACCAAGGAGCGGAGACACGGCCTCGATCGTCGACCGCCCTGCGCTCGGGTCACTCAACCGGTCCCGCCACTTGGTTTGTAGGACCGCCTGCGCCTGGCGCAGCCAGTCCCTTTCGTCCCCTGGCGAAGGGGGGTCGCCTCTCTGACGGGCGTCCGCCCTCCGCCAATATACGTCCGAGTGTACTTGCGCGTCCAGCTCCCAGGGGGCGGTACTCGCTAATACGCATCCCGCCTCCCAGGATATGGTGCGGTATCCTCGGATGATCCTGACTGCCACGACTCGCTGCACACCTCGCAGCAGAGCCTTCGAACGTAGCGTCAAATCTCCCGCCCAGACCGGGGCCCCGTACAGGGCCATCGATCGTACCACGCCTGCGTACAGGCGACGGCACCCTACCTGCGGCTTGCCGACATTGGGCAGAAGTCTGCTCAACGCACCAGCCGTCTTCATGAGCCTGGGAGCCAAGCGTTCGAAATGAGCCGCGAAGGCTTTACCCAACCCTTACTCAATTGTTTGTGAGTTCTATGAGAGACAAGAGGCATTATATTGATTATGAAGTATATGTCGGAACCATACTGCACGAGATCCGGGGTAAACCAGGGTAGCAATAAGATAAACGACCTGCCAGGGGTGGTCAAGGAGGCCAAATGTTTATTGTTAGCGGATGACCTTAAGCTTTCTCTTCCTATAAAAGACAAGTGACCGTATGAAGCTCCAGACGGATATTGATAAGGTGGTAGCTTGGAGCAAAACTAACCGTCTACATTTTAATAATCAGAAATGTGGAGTAACCTTTTCTCGAGTACATACCCCGGTTTTGGGTAAATACCTGATTGAAGGGAAACCCGTATTACGGATGACAGAAGTCAAGGACTTGGGCGTTATGTTCAACTCTGAGCTAACGTTTCATAACCATATAATTAAATGTTGTAAAAAAGCTTATAGAAATCTAGGGATCGTGCTCCGTTTAATCCGCGGATTCACAAACACAAAGGCCATAACGGCCTTGGACAATGCGCTGGTCAGGAGCCACCTAGAAGAAAACGCAGTCATCTGGGCTCCACATGAAGCTAAGTATAATCGGAGCGGGTCCAGAACAAATTTTATAGGTATTTTTATATGAAAATGTATGGGGTATACCCCTATTATCCATTTATAATAATAATAATTTTTATTTCAGGCCGTCAATGTGCCCATATAGTTTTACATAATGATAAAGACAAAATACAAAAATACGAAAAAATTAACGAAAAAAAAAATTGTTAATACAAACTTTAACTATGTTAGTGTGTCTTATATACTAGAAACTTACACTACTTTTGGCCTTATAGCTAGGTCGCTCGACGTGACTCTCCCAAGCCCGGTATGTATACCATTCCAGTGCCTCCAGAGAGGGCTATCCCACTTTTTGGCCCACGTGCTGAGGAGGATGTTGGTGCTTCCTATCACCCTATTCATCAATGACGCATAAAGTTTGCGGATGATGGCGTAGAAATCATCCACCTGTGCATCCGCAAACATTGCTGATGCACTAGAGCACCGCGGCATCCCCAACACCGCCCTCAACACGTTGTTATACTGAACTCTCAAGGCACATAGGTCCTCTGCGTATAGCTGGTCCACAGACTGCACGTGTAAAAAGACTGGCAGTAGGCTCGTCTTAGTGCCAGCTTTACTTGCGTCGTACAACATGCAAATCTGCGTGCCAGCATATTGCCTCGAACCGACCCCATTCCCATGTACCCAAGTCTATTCGTTCTGGGCATGGTAGAGTACAACGAATTGAGAGTTAGGAGGGAGCTCACACTCATTACTTATATTTTCAAAGTCATAAGAGGTGTAGCGTGTAACGCAGACTTATTAGGCCAGGTAAGTTTGTGGGCTCCAGACCGGTATGAGTCGAGGAGGCGCCGCTGACGCGCACGCTGCGCACCCTCAACCTCATAGCTGACCGCATCGATATATTTTGCTGCACCCTGAGTAAATTCACAAGTACAGCAATATGCATTGTATGCAACAGTAATTATTATTAATAATAATAATAATCCCAGTCAGTCTCGCTCACCATCTGAGACGACTGGGGTTCTTGGCAGTTCGCTCGCAGCATGGATGCAAAAGGCGGTGCTGATGGACTCGGCTAGGATAGTCCGGCGGTTTCTCAGCCTGTAGCCCTGACCCCCGGCCGTTTGGTCTCCCAGCTGGGGTGTATCCTCCGCCCGTTATAATATTTATGTTTATGTATTAATACATATTTCGGTATATAACTACTATTATTCATTTATCTGTATGATTATAAATATGTACGAGTATATATTTTCGTAAACGGGCGTGAGTGAAGTAGTAGAATAATAATAATAATAATAATTCGGTTCTTGAAGTCACCATGGGGCTATGCCTGAAAATCAGCGCTACAGTCTCCTGACTGCTGCATTAAAGCTGAGGCAACGCCCTTTTCAGCCAATATGTATGTAGGATATAGATAATTTAATTTTGTTTTGTTTTTTTTACATTTCATGTAAAGTAACTCTGTATTTAAGCTACTTTCTTTTTTTCTATTGGTTGAATAAATGATTTATTTATAATCTATAGTCATATTTAATTGGAATCTACTATTATAAAATCTAAATATTATAAAAGAAAACACTGTTTAACTATATTTTTAATCGTACGACGACAACCCTAATAATAAATGAATCCACCAAAACTGAATAAATAAAAAGTTAAATTCATCAAATGCTGTTTTAAACGGATTGGGCGCCGGCAGAATGTATCCGTTCGTCTTTGCCTATGGTCGTGTAATATGTCATATATACGGATCATTAAAATCTGAATAATAATTGCAGAATGTTTCAACTTTAGTAAGAAATGTAGTCGAACCTTAACCGGAACAAATTTCCCGTCCAATATGATAATTGCGATCAGAAATTGGTGGTTGTCAATGTCAAAAGTAATAACTTATTTCGATTTCTGAACGACGGGACGAACGTCAAATATTTGACAGATAGAAATGGTTTCTAAGGCAAAGTGAAATTGTTGTTTATATTGTTTACAACTTTGCTTCCGCCGTTTTTTTTTTTCATNTTCCGGCCCCAACGTCCATCGGTCCGTCGGACTATGTGCCCCGCCCATTGCCCGGTCCTTCGGACTATGTGCCCCGCCCATTGCCACTTCAGGTTTGCGATTCGTAGCTCCTCATTTCTGATTTGGTCACGCAGAGAATTTCCGAGCATAGCCCTCTCCATCACCCGCTGAGCGACTCTGAGCTTTCGTATGAGGCCCATAGTCAGCGACCACGTTTCGGTGCCGTAGGTCATCACTGGCAACACGCACTGTTCGAAGAGCTTTGTCTTCAGGCACTGAGGAGTATCAAACTAAAATATCTGGCGTAGTTTCCCGAACGCTGCCTAACCGAAAACTAGTTGCTGCTTGCTATTCCAGATTTTGCCCATCGTTAGCCACTGCTTTTGCCCACCCTTCAAGCAGCATACAGATTCCTCGACGGAAAATTGCTCGTCTTTAGATTTGATCCAAAAATCGATCCAATTTTTGAGTTCTTCATGCTAATAAGTACCTGTGCGTTATCCAGGCCGTGTCCATTAATGGAAAAAGTGGTAGTCTGATGGTGTAACGTCAAAATGTCTCATTTCAGTGTTTCCAAATTTTTTGGGCTTTACGACGACGTAAGGCAGAGCATTGTCATATTGGCTTGTGTATTGGGGCAATTTTTCCTTTAGTGCCCGCTTCAAAGGCATCAATTGCATTCGGTATGGACCCTTGTGTTGGTTTCACTTGACCTCAGTAACTTATACCACACCGAGCTGCTTCCATCAAATACGGAGCATGAGCTCAGCGCCGTGGGTTTGGCCGTCGAAATACAGACATAGGACAGACAGACAGGCACAGGACTTCTCACTCCTAGGAGAGAGGGTTTTTAGAGCATAGACCCGCTACGCTACTCCACTGCGGATTAACAGGCATACGAGTAGTTCACAAGTGCACTCTCTGTTCCATCACTCTCATACTCCGATGTGACGGAAATCCAACACGATCGGAAAGAGATCAGGCGCAGGACCGACGGCTTAATGTGCTCTTCGACGCACGGGGGTGGATCACACCGCCAACTTCCCAACTTCGGCCAAATATTGAGAAAACCTTCATAGAAAGCTCAATATTGATATTTGAATTGGCCTAACCCGGGACTCGAACCCAGGACCTCATGCCTGAAGTCGAACATGCTAACCACTAGACCAATGAGACAGGCAGATGTACAAGCTTGCGGAATAATGTTTTTGATAGTCTTATACCGAGAGGTCTTGTACATGACAAAAAACACGACAAAAAACACGAGACATTTTTATTTACAATTCGTCACTTGGTATAAATATAAGCGAGACATAAAAATCAGTTTGCCAAAGAAGATTCACTTCTGGCATGTGTGCTTTGTACACTTGTTAAAGCGAAGCCATACTCGTCTCGATACAATCATTTATTACTTTTTTATTAGATTTTCCTTAGAAACAGTTTTACAGCCATCCGATCTTCCATACGAAGTCGCAATTCAAACATAAATCACTTTCTTCTCATTTTTCAATACGGAACGTAATTCCAGCCTTGCTTGTAAGTATCAACGCGCCCACCACTGAACTGAGATTGCCTCATTGGTCTAGTGGTTAACATGTTCGACCACAGCCATGAGGTCCTGGGTTCGAGTCCCGGGTCGGGCCAACTCAAAATTGATATTGAGTTTTATATTAAGATTGTCTCAATAATAGCCCGAAGTTGGGAAGTTGGCGGTGTGATCCACCCCCGTGCCTCGGAAAGCACGTTAAGCCGTCGGTCCTGCGCTTGATTTCTGTCCGGTCATGTCAGATTCCCGTCACATCGGACTATGAGAGTGAAGGAATAGAGAGTGCCCTTGTGTACTATGCCTGCCAATCCGCAGGCAGCGTGGTGGGTTTATGCTCTAAAAACCCTCGCTCCGCTCCTCGGAGTGAGGAGGCCTGTCCCAGCAGTGGGACGTTAATGGGCTGCTACTTACCTTTACTCACATTGTTTTGCCGTAATTGCCTCATTAGTTAGAAAGCTATTTATAGCCGTCGAAGTTAGTTGAGTTCTCAGTTTTTAATCAACGTTAGCTACGCATTATTGTATTTTAAGTTAGTTGTGTCATAAAAAGGGCTGCTCTGCGATACAAAGCTAAGTGTATTTGTTTAAATTAAAACTGATATCTTTTTAATATGTCATAATGATAATTGTGTGCCATGTGTTTTATTGTAATTTATATTAAATATAACATGAATAAAAAAAGAGTATAAGACTTTTAAAAGACTTTGTAGTCTGTAGGTTGTTCAAGTTTACTGGAAGTAAATAATTTAATAGTTTGATTATTGACTTTTATTATAAAATCCTATTTTAATATTTAATAGTTAATTATTATAATTAATTCCTGACATTCAAGGCAAGCGCTAAACTGTGAGCAATAAAAAAATTCTTTGCTGGTAGGGTGGTAACTAACCACGTGTCTTAAATTCGTCCTGCCAGGGATGACTCACGATAGATGAACAAATAAAACAGGGTGAAACTTTCAAATTTTCTTTATTCAATAATTTAAAGCTGACAGGAGACTTTCTTTTTGTTGTTACGACACGCGAGCGTAACATCAGCACGCGTCTGAACGAAGGTTACGAGAACGGAAATTTCACCTCAACGACCGTCGGGATTGGGACCAAAGTCGCGCGGCATCATATGCGCGCGATAAAAAAAAACACATATCAAACATATCAAGACATGATTGCCACCCGGCACTATTCAAATCCTTCTAAAACGTCAAATAAACGAGCACACGTCGCGTGAAACCATTCCAAATAGAGTCAAAGGGCAGGTATTGCTTCGAAGAATGAGCCGAGATCGTTTTTGTATTCACTGGACGGCAAAACACTACTCCATTGTGCCCGTTGGTATAAAAAATAATGAAAAAGGCCCCCCGGCATATTTTTATATATAAAACACACACATATCGAAAGAGGTTAGCCCTTTTAACCGGTTAGTTTTATAGGCTATGGGCAACGCACTCGACCATTGCTTGTTTATTATTATATTTAAAAAATCAGTTTTATTCGGCCCAATTAGGATCATAAAACGACATCTAGCCCTTTTTAAATTCAACAGTAGGGGTTAGCCCATTTAATTGGCTAACTCTATAGGCTACGAGCAATGGTACTATTGCCGGTATATTTCTATATAAAAAAAAGTTTAATTCAGTCCAAAGTTGGACCGTAAGACTATATGTAGAAGTCCGCAACAATTTTTAACTCTCATCTCACGAGAGGTTAGCCCTTTTAACCGGCTAATTCTATAGGCAACGTGCAACGACCTTCACTAAGCCATTGCCGGTTTATTATTGTATTAAAAAAGCAGTTTTATTTGGTCGAACTTTGGACCGTAAAACAAGACCTCCGTAACAATTTATAACTCGGTTAGGTTTTTTTAACCGGGTTATCCTATAGGCTATGAGCAATAGTATTCACTTAACTATTGCTGGCCTATTATAATAAAAGTTTTATTGAGTCCAACTTGATATTTTGGGGCTTAAAATTATGGAAATTGTAATATTTATTTAAAATCTGAAAAGTACGTTCATTATTTAATCGGAAGGTTAGCCCTTTTAACTAACGAATTATATAGGCTATGAGCAATCGTATTCACTCAACTATTGCCGATATAATTTTATATATAAAAAAGTCTTGTGTTAGTATAGTTTTGGGCTCAAAGATAACAAAATCAAATACATTTGTTTTTATTAATCAGTTTGGCAAACATTTAACCCCCTTTATCCCGCTAATTCTATAGGCTACGGGCAATGAGATTCACTCAACTATTGCGGGGCCTGCTTGATATTAATAAATCAGTTTTATTGAGTACATCTTGATAGTAATGGACCCAAAATTGAACAGTACGTCCATAATTTAACCCGAATGTCAAGTTTAGCCCTTTTAACCGGCTAATTCTATAGGCTACCGGCAACGGTATTCACTCAACTATTGCCGGTACATTTGATAGTTTTGGAGCTAAAAGGAGATCTAGATATTTTTAACATTAAGTCTGTGTGTTTTATAAGGTTTTTATATATATTTATTGAGAATACCTTAAAAGTCGGTTTAAATATAGGTCAAACGATACCGAATAGAAAATTAATGGGCAGTGTTTGGTCTCCGTTCGTCTATCGTTTTCCCTTAAAACGTTTTGACTAACCGACTGTTATAAAGGTTACTTTATATATCTTTAGTTTATTACGTTATATTAAAATAACTGATTTGAAAAGCGGCTTTAATAATAAATCTTAGAAAAAAAAATAATCTCGTCGAGGGGCCTTAATCAGGGAACAAACTAGGAGCTTGAAGGTATATATGTATCAAATGAAAATATGAAGGGATATCGGACACATACAGGAATCACTTGTGCGAATTACGACCGTATTACGATCGAAAAGGTATAATTTCAAAACATTTTTTAGTATATATAACGTAAAAGATTTTCCTCTCGAAAATGACGTAACAAAAACGCATGCAGACACAACCGTAAACGTACAATCTCACTCTCATTCACTTCTCCATTTTATTGCGTACACTTTATATTCACTTCTTCATTCCATTAGGTACACTTCGTCATTCCATTAGATACACTTCTTTATTCTATTGTATGCACTTACACATTCAATAAAATGAGAAACTGTATGACATATTCTACGTAATTCCAATTCGTACACTTCGTCGTTCCATTAGATACACTTTATTCTATTTTGTACACGTCCACATTCAATAGAATGAGGAAGTGTAGCGACGTACACTTCCCTATTCTATTGTGCACACTTCATTTTATTGCGTTCACTTTTTCATTTTATTGCATTAAATCATTCGAAAGTCGTCATCATATTTATAACAACCTCTAAAGACTTTTTGTTTCCATGAGAATATTACTTTTTTTTGCCAGCACGTATACAATGTCATACATCCCTCTTTTTTCAAAGTCTGTTATAAAAAGGAGCTGATATGGGATCGAACCAAGTACAGAATCGTCTAATATACAATTTTCATTAACAACTACAACATAATACACCAAAAGATATTGATCCCCGCAGCTACGACCTTTTTTTTATCGTCAATTCATTGTATCCTTCTAGAATAGTGTAGAAGATACTAAAGTTTATTGCATTTCGAGACATTTATTTTTTTTTATGGGTGAAACTTCGTTTGTTTTATATTCAAATATACAAACATTACATTGAATGATTTAAATGTACAATGTATTGATTGGTTCAAACGTACAACCAATGCGAGTATTTGAACCAATATATAGAAATCGGTTAATATTTCAGTTTTCGTATTTTATACAATTTCAATTGTCAGCCTCAAACAATAACATTTCTATCAACATGTGTATCGATAAACCTAACGATGACGATTAAAAACGATTTTATAAGTACATCAGATAATGAAGCAATTAGCTTGCAATTATACCCAGACGAAAAAATAACGTAGTGCACCTTAAAATCCAACTCTTTTCGATTTTTTAAAACTGATTCCAATGGTCAAATAGAGTATTGACTGGTTCAAATATACAAACAATACATTGACTGGTTCAAATGTAGAAACAATACATTGACTGGTGCAAATGTAACAATGCAAGTATTTGAACCAATATATCGAAATCAGTGCTGTATAAATTAATTTTAGTAATCTATTACGACATTCGTTCTATCATACATTTTAAAATTATGAAACTTAAAGATTGTAGTGAAAAAACTCGACCTTTTATCATATTTGAGTGAATAGTCAGTTAAAATAAATTCATTACACGTATTAAGATTTAGTTAAAAAAAAAGAGAATGCCTTTTCTCTGAGTTATAGTTATGTTATAAGCAGAATTTAAAAATCTGGAAGAAAATTTACAATCTACATACTGATGGCATATTATATGCGATGGTTTTCTGATATGATGATATCGAAAAAGATTTCTCATACTCTCGATGATAAATATTACATTTTTTTTTAATATAAATTATTGTTTCATTTCAAACATAAGAATCCCTATATATCGAGAAACATTTCTCATTAGAATCAATATAGGGACTCGAATGAGAAATGTTTCTCGATTTTTATGTTTATTGTCATCAGGATGAGAAATGTTTCTCGATATATAGGTATTCTTTTGTATGAGAAGAAATAACAAATTTATATAACAAAAAGTTGTATTACAAGTGAGATTGAATCATTTTGAGATATGCCATACCAATCTCCAATACAGAGCAAATAAGTCATAACCACATTTAAGAAGTATCATTTTTAACATTATAATCAGAGATCACCGAAAGTAAAGGGAAAAGTTTTATTTTTTTAATTAACTTGTTTCAGGGCCTTGGATGTTCGCCCTATAGTTTTAATACAAACAATTCTCCGATTTTCTCAAGGGTTTTTCTGGGCCCATAATAAACAGAGGTAGATAAAAAATACAAGCCTTTTTCCACCCCTTGTTGTGCCCAAAGCAATTCTGATTCGTTCTTAGTTTAATCACAAAATTTGAAAAAAAAAAAACGTCAAATCATAATTGCTGGACACAATTCTTTACATTCATAAGTGAACATATGCGTTTGTCTATTTTATACGTAGCCTTTAAAACGGTTGAATAAATACTTCATGGAGTTTGTAAGAACGACCTTTATTCAATATATATTGTTATAATTGGCAAACACAAAATACATGCAAGCTTTACCGTTTAAAATGGACAAACTGTATGATGTTCACGTAATTTGTCGTCTTTCCGCAATTTGTTTTTTTTTTACATAAATCACTTTTCATTTTGGTCAAATTAATAACTACCCACACTTTACTGATCGTTTGACAATTACACTTTTAATGGGATTCTTCTGAAGTCCGGACACGAGAGTGACGTCACACGCGCAGGTTATATATAGAGGTGGAGGTCGTGCTAAGCCTCAGTTGCGCACGGGTGGCGCTGGTGAGTGGTGGTGTCGCTCGAGGTCTTCTAGAGAGAGGGCGTTCGGCACGTGAACTGATGGCAGCTTGCCAGCCGATGCACGTGCTAGCAGTTCAGGGGAGAACCATCGGGCCAGCTGGTTGTCACCACCCCCAGACCCTCCACTCGACATTTCTGGGGAAAACAAATAATCCGCTTCTGTTAAGCGTTGTATGTCTGTCCGTTAACACTCGCATTAAATTTTTGAAACATTAAGAATCTCTCAAGGGGAGTAGTGGCCTGCAAAGCAACTCCTGGTACCCTGGCTGGCTGGCTTTGAGTGGGTTATGCGGGGTGCCGTTAAGTCGGATTTTATTTCTATATATAAATTTCAGTAAGTTTTTCTTTATTGTTAACATGCTACTTTGAAAATACATAAAAAGGAAACAAACTAAATTACAAAAGGCGATCTTATCACTTTCAACATGTCTTCCAGATAAGCTTAAGAGTACATGATCAGGTGGTGCGAAAGAAGAACTTTATAGATATCCCTGAATAAAAAAAAAGTATCTCACCGTTGAGCGTCCGCTGGTGAGATTGTACAAGCAATTGTTGGAGAGTGGTACCACCACCTCGAGAGCCGCCCATGCCGCCTAATCCGCCCATGTTGCCCATACCACCCATACTGTTCATGCTACTTAAGCTGTTGAGCTGTAAACACACAAATAGTTTTACTATCACTAACCAAACCCACTTATGCCATGGCTCTTTTATAGAACTCTACCAAATTTTTACCCTTCCAGCCCCACCCTCTATTTTAGTTGCGCGGGTGCTAGTTTCAGCATAAATTAGCCATAACATCAGTAAATAAGGTAGCAGAACTGATGCACTGGAAATGTGGTGCTGACGGCGTATGCTGAGAATTAAGTGGACTGCCCATCGCACCAATCCCTTGGAACTCCTTAAAATGATTGGTGTTTTAAGGAAAGTTAGAGCGATCAAAGTTCTCGTGGCCGGCCACCCACAAGATGGATAGACATCATCAAACCGTCCACAAAGTGTTCTTTGATACAACCATCATCAGACGTACATTAGAATTAGTGTGTGGAAAAAGTTTCAAAAGTGCTGTAATTGGCCTACTTGAACGAAGATATTATGATTTCATTTGACAATAGAGAGAGATGGAGGAATTTCGCAAAAGCCGCCACCAACACACATGAACATCCATGAGCACGACCACTCCATCAGGAGCGTAGGACAACAAAGAAATTTTTTTTAGACAAGTTGACTATCATTCAGGTCGGAATTTACCAAAACCCTGATGTTTAAATCACAGATTAAGAGGGTTGCATTGGGTTTCGGTGGGTATTGCGGGGTTCCGCCGCTGCACATTGATCTTGACCAAAACGCAAGATTTTTGCTTGGTACTCGTAAGACGTCTTTGCTGTTAGGGTGATAACTAGATACAGCCGAAACCTGTGCCCAATCAATCGACTAACACAAATTAGAAATCACAATTTGTAGACTTATTGTAGATTAGACTTATTGTAGATATGTAGATTTCCTGAAAAAATATTGCAGTTAGACTATTGCCGGTAAAAATTAAAAGAACTAATTTTACTTACTGAATTCGGCATCTGTTGTCTCTGTTGACTATGAGGAAAAGCGCGATTCGCGTTCGTCATCTAAAATTTAACAATAATTAAATGTTGATGATTAATAGATGGTGATGAGTACATGGTGATGAGTACATGATCAATTCGACGATAATAAGCGAAATGATTGAAAGATGATGAGTTAACCAAAAAAATATTGAGTTTTGTAATATGGTTTGTACCTCTTTATTGACAATTTAACTGATAACAATTGAAAATAGCGAATAATCAGTCGTCCACGTCTGCGGACACTGCTGATATTCCAGATGACCCAGTTATGCCTCTCTCCTATGAGAATATCTCTCTCTCTCTGTCTCTCTCTCTCTCTGTCTCTCTCTCTCTCTGTGCCCAGCAGTGGGACGTTAAACATTGTTGATAAAAGCAAATATTAATAATTGATGATGAGTGATCAATTGATAATGATGAGTACATCGTGATTAAATGGTAACGATGACTAAATAATGATTAAAAGATGATCATTTTTCACTCAGCAAAAAGAAAATTATGATTTTTTGTAACGATTTGAAGTATCACATATAAGTAAATACTAATGGTCGATTTCATGAACCTGCTATAAACATTCCCCTAAACACATTTAGGAGTCAGTTAGGGGATTGTTTCTAAAGCTAAGTGCTATCCTAACGATGAGAAGTTTTAGGGTACGTTGGTGAAATCGGACATAAAAGAGAAAGGGAAAGCCACAAAGCTTTTAATTGAAGTACATTGGCAGTATTCCAAAGTAATACTGAAAAAACACAGGGTGTTAGAGAACATAATTAATGCAGTTAGAATTAACACTCACCTGTTGCTGATTGAGATAATGCTGCTGGTAATCAGGAGTTGGTGCATATCCCATCGGTACATTACCGCTTTGGTTGCCCTACGAAATATTTAGTTGGTAAGTGATGATGCAGTCTAATATGGCCACGTGATAATTTGTCAGACACAAATTACTGATGAATTTACATTATGTTGCCAGTATCTGCTTCCTTATGATTCAGGATATATTCCATTCAAGACAATATTGTATTATATAGCTTTTATAGATTTAGTCTACTGTAGGACTTCCTAAGTGTAATTTTTGAGGGTAATTTTTTTGCGGATGAAAATCGTGATAAGAGTCACGAAGATATGCAGCATTTTTTATGCTAACACATTTGAAGGTTAGGTAGTTTTAATATTTACTAATTACATGTGGCATTTTATTCTGCCGCTCGTTATTTAATAATTTAATATACTATTTTTCATAGAATATAAATTTTCGAAGCTTTTAATAATCTAATGGCAATTAAATTTATTAATTTCAAGACATAACTTCCTTTTTCCCTCCCTCTACGTTTCGAATCTAAATTTTAAGATTTGTGTAAATATAAACAAGACTTAAAAATTCGTTTGCTGAAGAAGTTTCACTTCTGCGATGTGTACTTTGTAAGCACGCACTTTTGTAACATTTTTGATTATAAATGAAAATGTCCTAAGTCTAAACAAATCCAATGTATATATTTTAATAAATACAATATTTTCATAAATATAAGAAATCTAGATTAGGATACGAGTTATTATTAGTTTATAAAATGCCTGCCAACCCGAAATTAGAGCAGCAACTTTATGTGTCCCCTACGGCAATTTAAGAGCCAGTTAAGTGATTGTTTCCATAGCCAAAGGGTCACCTAACTATGTGGTTCTTTAGAGAATTATTGGTGAAATGTGATACTCATACATTAAGCATATCAACTTGCAGTGAGGAGGTGAGGAACCCTGTGCCCAGCAGTGGGACGTTAAAAATCTACCTAAAAACTGAAAGACTTACCAGATGTTTACCACATAGGTCTATGTTAATCACATGTCCTCAAATTGTGTATTATGTGGAAATATGTTATCGCACACCTTTAATATTGAATTAGGTGTTTTTTTTTTTTTTGCAAAAGTATGATAATTATGTCATATCGTGTGAAATTCGCAAAGCAAACATTAACACATGTGCGATGTGCGATATAATACAAAGTAAATATATTGGTTTCAGGACACGTGATTTTACGACATACGACTGAACAAACAAAAATGGCGCCTTCTAAACCAACTGTTTCAATTACATCAATGTATAATGGAAAATTTTGCAACGTCCATTGTAGATTAGATAAAAATACAATACAAAACATTTTATTGCATAAAAATCTTGAATAAATTGCCACCATAGTAACTTCTCTATTGTAATCTACTTAGTGCTTTTAGTCGGCGTTATAGTAGCAGTTGTTTTTCCTTTAACGTAAATGGCGTGAGTAGCTCTATGGGTCCAATTCCGAACCCAAGGCTAGAAATAATTAAATAAATTAAAAGAATGTAATCTTGATGTAAATCTAACCTTGACTATGGGTCTCCCGTGGGGTTTAGGCGCTCCGTGGGCAGAGTGGGGGGTTGCCCACGGGGACTTAGGGCTCCCACCTTCCACTTCTTTCTCCGCAGTCATTTTACGCAGTACCTTCAAGAAAAATACATATTCAAGATATATATGTCGGAATCAAAGTCGGACCAAAGTCTTCGGAAAGTGCGTGTTACCAGTGATGATCTACGGTTCTGAGACGTGGTCGCTGACTATAGGTCTCATACGGAAGCTCAGAGTCACTCAGCGTACGATGGAGAGGGCTGTGCTCGGAGTTTTTCTACGTGATCGAATTAGAAATGAAGAGATCCGTAGTAGAACCAACGTCACCGTCATAGTTCTACGAATCGCGAATCTGAAGTGGCAATGGGCGGGGCACATAGTCCGAAGGACCGATGGACGTTGGGGTCCAAAGGTGCTGGAGTGGCGACCCCGCACCGGATGGCGCACTGTATGCAGACCCCCCACAAGGTGGACCGATTATATAAAGAGGGTCGCCGGCAGCCGCTGGAGCCAGGCGGCGCAAGATCGGGCCTTGTGGATGTCATTACGTGAGACCTATGTCCAGCAGTGGACGAGAGACGACGAGATGTCGGAATCAAATACTTTCCGGAACGCCAGTGTCATTTATCGGCAGTAGACACAGTCAATGAGTCACAAGCCGGCGGCATTCTCGACAGTTCTCGAGTCGAGTTGAAACTGTTACTGTTAATGTGTTTGTGTAATTTGTTTGATATCGGGAACATTAAGTGATTGAACATTACAATCTGAGTTCATTAATAAAGTGTTTGATTACACCCACATTGCCCACCAACGCCCACATTTTGAAGGTTCAATTATGGACCCCACTAACCCCCGAGGATGTCAACGGGAACCTATGCTTTATTTCCGACATATACTCGTAGATCGAGGGCCTCGCTGGCGCAGTGGAGTGTTGCTAAACACCAAGGACGAATGCAAATTTTGAATACCTGGTGGCTGATTCATGGATGAAGAGGTTTCCTGTGGGTTTTAGTGGGTATCGATTCCCACACTCCTGACCCATAGGTCGGGATTTGTGTCTAAAAGCATTTCGTGCGAGTGCTTTGCTAGCAGTAAAAATTGCATTTTCTAATTTGTCAGAATCTAGACTGCCGAGAGGTTTCGGCCGTGACTAGTTCACCAAGCGAAGAGATTTGTATTCCGTTACGATGCTGTGTAGAAACCATGAGAGATGAATTACCTCTTACCAGATTAAAGCGCTTTATCTGAGACTGTAGCATCACTTATCATCAGGTCACAGTCACCAAGAAAAAATACCTATTAAAAACTATTTGGAATATCTGTTTTTTTATTGTAGTCGAAGCTGGAGAGAAGAGAGTAGATGTGTGGTTCTGTAATTTTTAGAAACTCTTTAAGAGAGAGATCTGCAGAGGAGTCTCGATTCTCTCTCTGTGTGTGTTTCTCTCTTCTATAACTCATACTGGTACAGTCGACAATGAATTTACAAGATAGTTGCTATATATTTATTGCAGACAAGAAGAGAATGAGTCATAAATAGCAGCAGTGCTTTTTGTGACTCATTCTCTTCTTGTCTCAATCGCTACATATAAAAAATATTTTGTCCTTTTAATTTTATTTAAAATTGTTTCACTTACCGACGTTGGTGTGAAAGAGATGGGCGTTGACTGTTTCGGTTGCTGTTGCTGATGCTGCTGCTGCTGCTGTTGTTGGATCTCGTGCCTTCTGCGGTAGTTCTCTCTCTGTTCTTCTAGCTTCTTCTTTATGAGGGCACCTTGCATAATAGATTGAGTATGAGCTGCTAATTCACGTGGTGACGGTATACGAGCTGGTACACCTAGAGTATTCAATATTTGGTTACTTTTAAGTACTATTCATATTTTCTATCTTTTCTGTCGAACAGTTACACTTTCGTGTTTGTAGTCACTGAAAATTCGTGACCACAGAAAGAAATTTAATATGATAGCATATTGCTACCTAATATTCTACTATAAGCTGCTGATATAGATTTATTATTTGTACTGAAAGAGTCTGCTAAGAGAAACATTCAGAGCGGGGAAAATAATAATCTTAAACATATTTATACACAACTGTATAATTCAAGTAGATGCGTAAAAATATTAAAGCTTTCAAGAAACTACTTGATTGCACCTTATATAACATATAATAAGAATAAATTCCTATAAAATCTAGCAGGTTATATAATATTAATAACTAATTTAAAGATTATAGGATCTCACTTAATACAATTAAAAGCCTTTATTATTGAAGGCAAATGAAATTGTGTTCCAAAAATACTATAGATAGAATACTTATTCAGCCAAATAAATATAATTCACACAGTGATTCATTTGATTATTATTACAGACAAGATTCAAAAGTAAACTAAAAGCCTACTTATATAAAGAATTTTGTCTGGTGTCTATTGATAATACAGTCTAATATTGTAACGCGTAATCCTGTTATATAAGGTTAGTGGCAGCCTATTAATGCACCTCAAATTGAAGGAGTGTCCTAGGTAGTGGTAGGTACTACCCGTGGTACTAATTTGTTTACGAGGTACTGATTTTTTTGTGTATTGTTTGTTTCCCAAATTGTGAGATTTACAATATGGGTCCAAGGGAGTCGTACGTATATAAAAACATTGACTCTTAATAAAAAGAGTGAATGTATATCATATAACTTACGAAACAAAAACAAACTTGTTAGAAATTCTAGTAGGCTGCATAAAATTAACAACTCATTTAAAGGTAACTGTATACGTTTCTATAATAAACTCCCACAAGACGTTCTAGAGATGTCAATTAATAAATTCGAAGTCTTTGTTAAAAGAAAGTTGATAGAAAAATCGTATTATAAGTTGCAAATAAACGAATTGCTCTAATTGGAATTAAAATATAGTAAACTGAGTAAACACTTTAGACTGAGTTTGTTGTGGGCTCTTCTCGGATCAGGGCGCGAAGGAACCCTCGTAACTTTAATTTTAAGTTTTAAGTTTAGATATTAAGTCGTTCTGGAGTACCATCATCAGACGTACATTAGAATTAGAGTGTGGAAAAGAAACAAAAATATAATTTGACAATTCAAAAGTGCTGTAATATGCCTACTCGAATAAAGATAGTTTGATTTGATCTGATTGGAAATAAACAAATAATAAGGGGTTCGTCTCATTAAAATGTTGAAAGACATTGTTTTTAGCCTGTTTTTGTGTGTTATGTTATATAATATGAAAGAAACAAGTGCTTGAGCTTCCTACTTGGATGATGATGAAATATTGAAAGACATGGTTTTAGACTAGTCTGGCACAGCTTTTGTGTTATGTTAAATAAGGTGAGATCACATTAAACCATGATCCTTTACGTAATAACAAAACAAATACTAACACATGAAGATGATACTATTTGAGCTTCTTGCTTGGATAATGGGTGGTTATTCTCATGAAGTTTTTATGTTATGTTACATAAGGTGAGATCACATGTTCTTCTACATGATACAGTCTAACATTGTAATGCGCAATCATGGTAAGAGGATATATAAGCTTAGTACCAGCTATGAATGTCCTTCAAATTGTAGGCATGTCCTTGCTGGTAGGTGGTACCTATCTCCCACCAGTCAAGACTTAGAGAAGGTATAGTGTCTTGTGGGTAGCTCGAAAAATAAATCAGTTGTTATCTTATGCAGGTTACAATAACAAAAAATAAGAGTTTCCTAACATTATACCACTGAGGTATTTTATAAAAGTTTTCCGGTAATACATTATTAATCAAAGATGTTTCGCGAAAAACTATACATGGAAGATATCTGCAGAAAAACAATATTAACATATTGAGAACGAATCAAAGAGCAAATTAAATGAGTTCCATGTGTATTTTTCATTTACATGTAATTACATTTTAAATAATTGACACAATAATTTGTTCTTTCTACGCTAATAATTGTGTCACTTGTTTTTGTACAGCTTATATAATTGCGTCACTACTGCCCATAAATTAATAAAAGTGAGAGCAATTTAGGACTCTTTTCATAATAAAAATATTCTTTGTTCAAGTAGGCTTAAAAATCACTTCTCGGAAAATTGAATCCGCTGAAAAGAAACCGACAATAACGGTTACTCTTTTAAAGATAGTTTTGTATGTTACAATTTGTAATATATTACTACTGTAAGCAACTGGAATCGAGTGCATACTTTTCTATCGCTTAAATAATCTTCTACATTATAATATGCCTTTTGTAAAGTAAAGTAAGTAGCAGCCCATTAACGTCCCACTGCTGGGCACAAGCCTCCTCACTCCGAGGAGCGAGGGTTTTTAGAGCATAGACCCACCACGCTGCTCCACTGCGGATTGGCAGGCATAGTACACAAATGCACTCTCTATTCCTTCACTCTCATGTTCCGATGTGACGGGAATCCGACACGACCGGAGAGAGATCAGGCGCAGGACCGACGGCTTAACGTGCTCTCCGAGGCACGGGGGTGGATCATACCGCCAACTTCCCAACGTCGGGCAAATATTGAGAAAATCTTAATAGAAAACTCAATATTGATTTTTGAATTGGCCCGACTTGGGACTCGAATTCTGGACCTCATGTCAGTAGTCGAATATATATATTTTGTGTTTTAATGTTTAAGCCATATTTCTTAAAATTATGTGGAGGCTAAAATGATTGCGGTATCAGAACATTCTTCATTCGAGAAATGGGATTACAAGTTTGTTTTATGTCTTTTATTAAAATCTTCCTTTTTTACTGTATAAATGAATATTATCACGGATAGATGATATTATCTATATAAGAGATATCCAGGTATCTATTGACTCATCACGATATCTCTGGAACCAAGTCTCTAACTTGAAATTTAGTAGGAATATTCCTTTTACCAACTGCCTCATTAGTCTAGTGTTCGACTACAGACATGAGGTCCTGGGTTCGAGTCCCGGGTCGGGTCAATTCAAAAATCGATATTGAGTTTTCTATTAAGATTTACTCAATATTTGCCCGAAGTTGGGAAGTTCGCGGTGTGATTCACCCCTGTGCCTCAGAGAGCATGTTAAGCCGTCGGTCCTGCGCCTGATCTCTTTCCGATCGTGTCGGATTCTCGTCATATCGGACTATGAGAGTGAAGGAATAGAGTGCATTTGTGTACTATGCCTGTCAATCCGCAATGGAGCAGTGTGGTGGGTCTATGCCATAAAACCCCTTTCTCATATGAGTGAGGAGGCCTGTGCCCAGCTGAACGATAATGGGCTGCTACCTTCTACTGTGAGAATCGATGTTTCTTCGAATTTAATACGAGATCCTGATCTATATATTAGTCTAAGATATATTATTGACATATTTAAGAATAAACTTGTTATAAATTGTAGCAGGCTGCATAATAATTGACAACTCATTCAAGAGTAACTGTATACGTTTCTATAATAAACTGCCACCAGACGTTCTAAAGAGATCACAGTCAACAACGATCATTTAAATAATAAAAAAACAAATGCTAACATTTTAAAATGGCACTACTTGGGCTTCTTAGGTGGATAATGGGTGGATATTCTCATGAAAGGTTGAAGTAAATTGTTTTAGACTTTAGTAAGGGATACTTTTTTTATGTTATGTTGCATAAGGTGCGATCACATAATCCTTTACGTAATAAAAAAAAAACAAATATTAACATGTGAAAATGGCACTACTTAGGCTTCTTATCTGGATGATGGGTGGTTCGTATCATGGAAATGTTGAAAGACATTAGTTTTTAGACTATAATCTGTGACAGCTATTGTGTAATGTTATATAAGGTGAGATCACAGTCAACAACGATCCTTTATGGAATAAAAAAAAAACAAATATTAACATGTGAAAATGGCACTACTCGGGTTTCCTACCTGGATGATGGACGGCAAGGGCGTTCGGACTGGCGGCCATGATGGGCGAAACACAAAATGCTGCGTCCGTGAAATATAGCGAAATACAATTATCTTACACTAGCTCGCGACGGCGGCTTTCGTCTCTTTTTACAGAATTAAACCGGTACATACATACATTATTGAAACCATTACGATTATCATGACAATTTCAGACTAGCTGGTGACTACGACTATCTTTGTAGATGTAATCAAGTACCAAAACACATATTTCAATTGTCATGTCCATGTTATACTAGCTGGTGACTAGGACTTTATCTTCATAAATACATTCACACATATTTCGATTGTCATGTCCATATCATACTAGCTGGTGACTAGGCCTTTATTTTCATAAATACATTCACACATATTTCGATTGCCATGTCCATATTATACTTGCTGATGACTATGACTTTATCTTAATAAATACATTCACAGATATTTCGATTGTCATGTCCATGTTATACTAGCCGGTGACTAGGACTTTATCTTAATAAATACATTCACAGATATTTCGATTGTCATGTCCATGTTATACTAGCCGGTGACTAGGACTTTATCTTAATAAATACATTCACAGATATTTCGATTGTCATGTCCATGTTATACTAGCTGGTGACTAGGACTTTATCTTAATAAATACATTCACACATATTTCGATTGTCATGTCCATATCATACTAGCTGGTGACTAGGCCTTTATCTTCATAAATACATTCACACATATTTCGATTGTCATGTCCATATCATACTAGCTGGTGACTAGGCCTTTATCTTCATAAATACATTCACACATATTTCGATTGTCATGTCCATATCATACTAGCTGGTGACTAGGCCTTTATCTTCATAAATACATTCACACATATTTCGATTGTCATGTCCATATCATACTAGCTGGTGACTAGGCCTTTATCTTCATAAATACATTCACACATATTTCGATTGTCATGTCCATATCATACTAGCTGGTGACTAGGCCTTTATCTTCATAAATACATTCACACATATTTCGATTGTCATGTCCATGTCATACTAGCTGGTGACTAGGACTTTATCTTAATAAATACATTCACACATATTTCGATTGTCATGTCCATGTTATACTAGCTGGTGACTAGGACTTTATCTTTATAAATACATTCACACATGTTTCGATTGTCATGTCCATGTTATACTAGCTGGTGACTAGGCCTTTATGTTAATAAATACATTCACACATGTTTCGATTGTCATGTCCATGTTATACTAGCTGGTGACTAGGACTTTAATATAAATACATTCACAGATATTTCGATTGTCATGTCCATATCATACTAGCTGGTGACTAGGCCTTTACCTTAATAAATACATTCACACATATTTTGATTGTAATGTCCATGTTATACTAGCTAGTGACCACGACTTACAGATAGATTCTCTTACCTGGATGTGGTAACGGTGACAGTCGCAGTGGTTGATGATGAGGTGGTACCACAAGGTGTGCTGCAGTACCCACTCCTGGGGGGAGGGGAGAGCCGGCCATTTGCTGTAATTACGGCCATTATAAAATACTTATCATTCATTTACCAGCTCGGTGATAATCGTTTAATGAAACATCTTAGACTATTAAGAATAGGAAGTAAAGTAAGAAAATGAGTGGCGAAATTATGAAAAAAAAAGTTAAACGTGCGTGCGTACAAATTACAAATGTTAGAAGTGAAACTTCTTTGGTAAACTAATTGTTAAGTCTTTTCACAAATGTAACACTTTATATTTCAGAGACTTAGAGGGAGGGAAAAGGGAAGATATGTTACGAATTAAATGAATTTTTAATTATCAGTAAAATAAATGTCGAAAATTAATACAAGTAATTTGTTGAAATCTCGAATGACGAAATGTAAGTAAAAATGCGTGGTTTTTTGTCAATAGTAGGGGACCTTAGAATATAAATAATATGAAGTAATTTCTTTTTATACAATTTAATATTCATAAAATAAAACATACCTGTCTCTGTTGTTGGTGCATGCGAAGTATGGTGAGCAGAACTTCCCTGTGACGGCTCTGGAGACCAGGATTCCCCAGCTGCTGCATCAGATGCTGCGCCGTTATTTCGCCGGCCTTTAAACCTGCGACAACAATATTGCAACTTTTTATCTAAACTAATATTATAAAGAGGAAACAGTTGTGTTTTTGTATGTATGTATGTTTGTAACGTTTTCACACAAAAGTACTGGACCGATTTCAAAAAATATTTCACCATTTGAATACTGCATTTTCACTGAGGGACATAGGCTATATTACTTTCTAAAAAATTAGGGATCCCTAATAATTAATGTAACCCAAGGACTGAAAATATTAATCACAAAAAATCTGTCATCGCGTGCGCTGCGAAAACTATTGAAGATAGAACATTAATACCTATAATAAATAAAAATGTTAACATAAAAAGAACCGCCTTCAAAGCAAACTCTTACAAATATATTAATATGCTCTAAAAAGTAAGAAATAACTGCATATTCTTTTTTAGAGTTCTTCGTATTCTTATATTTGGAGTCACCGTCTGATGCCTAGTACAAGTAACAACAAGATTTGGTTCAGATACACGTCATGTAGGCTGTGACCGGCATGCTAGATTTTCTTTGACTTCGATTGCCCCCAGGGGTGACCAGCTGTTGTTTTTTTAAACTTTTATATTAGCTAAAGTTGATTGCCAAATTGGCTGAATATCTCTTCTTATGATAGTCAATTAATTAAATTATGTTTACAGACAGTTGTCATAATTTTTTTCGTTTATGATTAAAAGTTTATTTGAGTTTTCGCTTAAGTGACCCACATTACCCCCTTTTCCCCTATCGACAGAGACGAACACATATTGAAAATGAGCAATTGTATTTTCTTGGTGATTGGTTTTTAAACGAAAAGTATATTATTGGTAACTCGAATATTTTTATACGCGATTTCAAGTATTTAAATTGTTGAAACTATTTTTTTTTATTGCTGATAGATTAGCGCTTGACTGTGATCTCACCTGATGGTAAGTAATGATACAGTCTAAGATGGATGCGCGCTAATCTGCTAAGAGGCGATATACCCCTTACGGTTTCTACACAGCATCGTACCGGAACACAAATTTCTTGGTTTGACGGTACGTTTTTGCTGGTAGGGTGGTAACTAGCCACGGCCGAAGCCTCCCGCCAGTCCAGACTCGGACAAATTAGAAAATACAATATCCTAAATTCGTCCTACCGGGGTCGAACCCGGGACCTCCGCTAGCAAAGCGAATACTCGCACCACTGCGCCAGCGAAGCTGTCAAATTGAAAATCCTGAGAATTTTTTTCTAATTACCGTGGAATTTCGCATCACTCGAATGATATTCGCACACACCTGCAAATTATTTATTTTATGTATTACACATATAAACTTTGCTCTTGAATCACTTTATCTGTTGCTGATTTATACTATTTAAATGTCTTACCGTGTATAATAGCCTGTGCCTCGGGCCGCTGCAACAGGTCCCGGTCGCAAGGAGGTGTCATACCGCCGAGTGAACCAAGGTGGTTTCCTAGTGGGTTAGTCTCACCAGCAGACTGCTGCTGACGCTGAAATAGATAACATCTTTACTGTGAACCACAAGATGAATGAGTACAGAAGACACCTAACAGACAGGGCGAGGTTAGGAAGATTGCTTAAACATAGAAGGGGTAGAGCATGATAAGTATTCTTATAGTAAATAGATTTTGGTTTACAATTATTTGTGGAAATCCAGGGAAGGTTTAAAAAACGAGTGAGTATGAAAACAAAATATTTTTTATTATTTATATACTTGACGGCGCACAGATTGTTAATCGAATCGGACTTGACATTTTTTGAAGTTGACAGCTGACATAACACCGAGCGCTGGGGCCGCGGCCATTATTGTTTCGGATTTCATAGAGTGCGCACGCGCCCACTTGTTCTGGTGGAATGTTTTAAATCTAGTTATACTTTATTAATCATTTAAACTTACAAGTGTCAATTTATTATAATGAAATTAATAAAGAAGGAACTAATTGTATCGTAGAATATTTTATTCAAATACCCGACGTTGATCTCCTCGCCCGACTACCCACATAATCGCAGACACCCAAGATCGTAAAGCCACATCCGAGTATGCCACTCTATCATCTTTATTTTACGTAATACAAAAAAATTACAAAGTATAGGAGAGGCACAAGTATTAACAAAGCAAATGTATAAAGTGGCGGTCTTATCGCTAATCATCGATTTATTCCAGACAACCTTAAGGAGAAGGATATTGTGCTAAAAATAAGTGGGAGGTGCACAAAGAAATCATACATACTAATATATAAAGGAGTACATATATAATATAATATATGTCGGAGTCAAATAGTTTGCGGAACGCCGGTGCGATCTATCGGCGCTGTTCGTGTGTTTGTGTAAATTGATATTGGGAACAGTAAGTGATTGGACATAATAATCTGAGTTAATTAATAAAGTGTTTGATTGCACCAACATTACCCACCGACGCCCACAGTATGGAGATTGAGTTATGGAACCCACTAATGACGATGTCGGCGGAGAACCCTATGCCTATGTTAGTTTTCTTCTTTTCTCTCATTCTCGACATATATATAAATAAAGTATACTTACATAGACATACTAAAAAAAATATAATGTCATCTATTTATAGGACTTGTAACAGGGAATGTTTTGTGTTTAAGGAAATTTAACGTGCACTATTCTTATACTCACTGGTAGTGGGTTCTTGGAATACAGTAAAAATAACAATTTCGCTTCCTCTTAGAAAATATTTCTACCTGTCAAACATTTGATGTTCGTTGATCAGAAATCAATAAAATTTAAATGATTGGTTTTATCATGTTTTGACAGTATCTTGAAATTGTGAATCTGGGCGTAAAGGTCGCGTTTATTTTATTACGAATTATATTTGTCCTTTTATTAAAGTTGTAACATTCTGTAATTATCATTCAGCTTTTTATTTATTGATTCTGAGGCGGTACGATTATAATTACTGCAATATAAGTACATTAATAATCAATTTAAATATTCTTAGGATCATAATAACAATTTTCTAATAACATTTTAAAGTAAGTAACTAGTTGATAAGTTGAGATATTCATTACTTAGTACATACCTGCTGCACCTGCAAGAGCTTGTATAGGAGCTCTTGTGGAATATGCGGCGCCTTCTGCTGCTGCTGCTGCTGTTGCTGTTGTTGTTGTTGCTGCTGATGCTGCTGTTCCATACTTCTATTCAGCATCTACACAGAAGTGGAAAAATGACTCAATCACAAATAATAAAAAAATCTATGGACGTCTACAGCTGGACATAGGTCTCACGTAATGACGTCCACAAGGTCCGATCTTGCGCCGCCTGGCTCCAGGGGCTACCGGCGACTCTCTGTATATCATCGGTCCACCTTGTGGAGGGGCTGCTTACACTGCTCCGTCCGGTGCGGGGTCGCCATTCCAGCATTTTTGGCCCCAACGTCCATCGGTTCTCCGGATTATATGCCCCGCCCATTGCCACTTCAGGTTAGCGATTCGTAGGACTATGTAAGTGACTTTAGTTCTGTCACGGATCTCCTCATTTTTGATTTGATCGCGTAGAGAAACTCCGAGCATAGCCCTCTCCATCGCACGCGGAGTGACTCTGAGCTTCCGCATGAGGCCCATAGTCGGCGACCACGTCTAAGAAGCGTAGGTCATCACTGGCAACACGCACTATTCGAAGACTTTTGGCCTTTAGGCACTGAGGGATATCGGACGAAAATATCTGGCGTAGTTTCCCGAACGCTGCCCAACAGAGTTGGATTCGGCGGTTGATCTCCTTCTCGAAATTGGACCTACCTAGCTTGACTATGTGTCCCAGGTATGTGTACTCTTCAACAATTTCGAGAGATGAGTTCTTAACGATGACTGGGTGTGGCGGTACATGGACATTAGACATAATTTTCTTCATCCAATAATCGAATATTAAATGTTTAAATGACGAGTGGCATATAAAAATGTCACATGTTATTTTTAAATATTACTACATAACCTTCAAACGATTTCGCAAAAAAAAAACGCAGCACATCTTCGTGACGCAAATTTTTACTAAAGAAGTTTCACTTCAATATTTAGAAAATACACTATTTTTAACTTTTGAAAGTGAATTACCTGTAAAAGGCTCATAGGCGGTTGCTGCGGTTGCGGCTGAGGCCTCGGCGGTTCCGCTGTCTGTGCCTGCCCACCAGATACTTGCGCTAACTGCAATAGTTTACTCGATATTGTTTCAGGCTATAATATAATGTAGGTTAGTCATGCATATATATGGCTGTCTCACTGCTCATTCAAATGCCTAGACCGGTTCTATAGGACATAGAACTATTTAAGCCCAAGAAGATTTATCTACTTATATATTTAAAAATCCCTTGTAAAAATACGTGACAAGAAATCATTAAGCATGGGAATCCGACCAAGAAATAAAAACATAGAAATCGCCCATGCATCATTCAATATAATGAAAAACAATATTGTGTTATCACCAAATAAATATAAAGCTCAGAGTCAGGATCCTACTTTTCTACATCTGGCCAGTTGTCACCTACGGCTGTGAAGCTTGGACCCTGAAAGAGGACACCATAAGACGCCTCGAGGCTTTTGAGGTCTGGTGATACATGATTCGTATTATTTGGACACAAAAAATCCCGGACCCGGAAACTTATGCATACCATCAAGAGACGGAAAGTTCAGTATCTTGGATACATACTTAAGTTCGGGTTACTCCAACTTATCCTGATGGGCAAAAGGCGTGCTGGACGCAGAAAGAGGTCTTGTCTGCGGAACATACGCGATTGGACAAGTATAAAGTCTGCAGCCTAATTGTTCCGTCTTGCGAAGGATCAACTCAAAAACAGACACTTTTAGAAGAAGAAGAATTCTTATTGCACAAATACATACAAAGTTTAAAAAGAAGATAATTACAATATTATAGATAAAGGTGTACAAAGGCGGTCTTATCGCTTAGAGCAATCTCCCCCAGACAACCTTGGAGATATTAGCCCATGAAAGTTCGGGATAAGTGCAATAGAACAACCTATTATAATTACTTCTACTGTACTACTAAAGTAGGTACATATAAAATGCATATAGACAATACACACATACATATATATACGTACTAGATTATATAATAAACTTGTCACATAAAACATAAAAATTTACATTTTTCACCAGATCCAGACCAGTCTTTAATAAAATATGTAGTTTGATCATTATATATTATACTAGCAGACCTGACCACTCGTTGCTGTGGCTAAGGTTTTTAACAGACAAATAATTCTTCTTTAATATATAAATGAACCGCAAAATGTGTTGATAAGCGCACAACTCAACAACCCCCGGACCAATTTTGCTAATTCTTTTATTTAAATGTTCGTTGAAGCCCAAGGATGGTTTTTTACGGCGAGAAAACCCTAAAAACAGTCCTTTTCTATTTCCCATACAAACGTTTTGTAACTAAAATGTAGAGTCAATTCGACCTTTATTGCTATTTAATAAAGTTCATAATAAATTACAAGTACTCAATGTTGTCTAGGCAATGTAGGTGTTCCCTAACGTCAAAGAGTCAATTTGCACTTTATTACCGCTGCACAAAGTTCAAAATCAATTCAGTAGTCACAAAATGTAAGAGCTATTGATCATTAGAATGAATGAATCGTAAAATTGAAACTTGCCACATTTCAAATCTTTTTGACAGAACGAAGTCTGTCGGGTTTTCTAGTTTGCAATAATATTGCGATAATAAATTAAAATGTAAGCTATCCTATCTTTCAAGTTCGAACAAACTGCACACGGTGTGCAAATTTGATTAAAATTGGTTAAGTAGTTTAGGAGTCCATCGCGGATAAACAACGAGACACGTAATTTATATAAATTAAGATATAGGTTTGATTATTGTAGGTACTGTTATTAACTTTTAAGATGTAATTAAGTAGTTATAGTGTCATAACAACAGTAGTTGGACATGTGGTATCTTGGCTCTTTTATAGATATTAATACGTTCTATGATATTGTAGAAATTTTTTTTGTTCTATCATCTATAGTTTCCTTTCGCACGCGATAGTTTTTTTATTTCACACCTTGGGTTACATTAATGCATTTTTATTAGGGATGCCTTTTTTTAGACTTTTTTAGCCAATGACTCTCAGTGAAAATGCAGTACATATGGACGTACAATAAGTTTTTTTACTGAGTATACGCAGTGAGCTATCATTACCTTTATTTTCAGAATGTAAAAGATCACTCAGTATGCCGTAATAGTGTCCGTTAATATGAATTAGATTTCTTGCTTCACTTACTAATCTTTTGAATGCGGATAGGTCGTGGTCGTGAGCCGGCGGATGCTGAGGCCTCAGACGCGCCTCCAACTCCTCAAGACTGTGCATCTTACTGCTCACCGAGTTCATTTCTAATAAAAATATAAGTTAAAAAAAAGTTTATTTTATCGTCTGCATTGTTCTAGCATATAAGATTGGAGCCCTTTCTTTAAGCTTGGATGTCATCCCTTTAATAGAAGACTCCACTCTTCCTCAATAAATAATAAATAAACAAGAAAATTTGTAATATGTGTTTGTGTGTGTATACGTACGTGTGTTTTTGAGCGTGCATACGTTGCATATATATATTTTTTATTACACTTTATTAGTAAATAAACTACGTATTGTCCAATCACTCGAGAACGCCGCCGGCCTGTAACTCATTGAATCTGTCCAGCGTCGATAGAAGGCACTGGCATTGCATACACTATTTGATTCCGACTTATATAAGTACATATAGTTGTTCGTTAGTCTCGTTTACTAGAGAAAACTGATTTGGAGAATTTTGGTTTTTAATCATTTGCGGAATCCAGCGAAATGATATCTGAGCCATATAGAAAAATCGAGAAGACCAGAATCCTGACAATGTATATTTTGTCATTCCAGATCTTCTCTAATTCGCTCATAGCAGACTTCGCCATGCCTATGCGTCCCATGATTTTAAGTTCCGACACACCCCAGGTATATAAATTTATGAACCATATTGTATCTGCTCACTATATGCACACTATGTAACGAATCGGATTTATCCACGATCATGAATTTATATAATCAATGCTGTAGGTCTAATGTCCATACCCTCAGACCTAGATTCTTCTCTCAACAGTGGAAAAACAATAAAGGTAAAATACAAATGTCATAATACCTGGTCTGTTATCTGTGTCTGCACTGGCTCTTCTAAGAAGGTCCAGAAGGGAAGGTGCAGCGGGCGTGGGGCGACCAGGTCCAGGTGTCCCGGGTACCACACCCGCCGGGTATATAGGCTGAGGTTCTATCACCGGGGGGTCCATATGCGTTGGACTGTCGATATCTATGAAAAAAATTAATTCATTTTAGGGACCTGGTATCTTTGACAATCAAAGATTCCAGGTCCCTAAAATGAAACATGGCTGACAGGTTAGCGCTTGACTATGATCTTATGTGATGATACAGTTAACAATTTTGCTGCTAGGGTGGTTGGTAAACCAGTCCAGACTCAGACAAATTAGAAATCTCAATCGACCCCAAGGCCCCTACTAGCAAAGTGAAGTCTCACCATTGCACCAGCGAGACATCGTATAATGCTTATTAAATCTGATTTTTATTTATTTATTAGAAATAAGTTTCAGTTTTATTTAATTATTAATAATCCCAAACTAGATCATCCTGTACCTTGCTTTTTTATACAATGCAGTTTAATTTTGCACAAAAAATGGCTAAATTAAAATGAAATAAAGTTAAAAAAAGACACGACAAAATGCAAATAGAACAAAACGAACAGTGATATGAAAAAAAATGTCAACAATGTCAAGTGTTAAAAAGGTAATGTAAGTAGCAGCCCATTAACGTCCCACTGCTGGACACAGGCCTCCTCACTCATATGAGAAATCTCTTATGGGGTTTTAGAGCATAGACCCACCACGCTGGTCCACTGCGGATTGGCAGGCATAGTACACAAATGCACTCTCTATTCCTTCACTTTCATAGTCCGACGTGACAGTAGTCGGACGCAAGCGGAAAGAAATCAGACGCAGGACCGACGGCTTAACGTGCTCTGTGAGGCACGGGGGTGGATCCCGAGGGAGGGAAAATGTAAGAAATATTAGGAATTTCATGAATTTAATTGTTATTCAAATATTAAAAGTGCGTTTTTGTCAATATGTAATATCGTGTTTTTGAATTGTATATGTTATGAAAAACGCTATAATAAATTATTAAAAGACAAGCGGCAAATTAAAATACCACATGTTATTTGTCAATATTAACTCTACTTAACCTGCAAACAAATTTGCATAAAAACGCTGCAAATCTTCGTGGCGTTAATCACGGGTTTCATACGTAAAATTTTACCTTCATGCGCCTAAAAGAAGTTTTACTTCAAAAAGCATCTCGTATCTTAGTATGGGGGGGGAGGATTAGATAAACATACCATCTATGATGTTGTGCAACAGTCGTTCGTAATGGCGATCCGCCGGGGGGCTGTCGTGGTGGAACCAACGGCTGAAGCGGCTGCCCTCAGTCTCGGTGCCACCGTTCTGGAACAATATTACAAACACTGCACACTGCAAACAATGGCGCAACCAAGGAAATAAAAGTGGTTACATTACAGTATTTATCCTAAAACATTTCGTACACACCACTATTACCATTTACATTTTTTGAAGTGATAACTTCTTATAAGAGGGTTACCAGTTTCGTAACGTTTTACGGCACCAGTCTGTCTGGTTTCCCATTCTCTAACCCATGGTTAACAGCGCTAGTCGTATTACGGAAAGATGCTTCCCACTCTATCTATTTAGTGTTTAGCGTGCGATAGACATATACCATTGACAGTGAGTATATAACATAAAACTAAAGCTTTGAAAGATTTTATTATTAAATAACCTTTCCTGACATTACCATATTAATGTACATAACATAGTCCATATGTACGGTAGTGAAAGTTCAGATAAGTAAAATAAATGCGGTAGAGATGAGAACGTTGAGAAGTATGTGTGGATTAAAACTGAGTGACAGAGTGAGAAATAGCGAGATAAGAGAACGTTGTGGTATAAAAGAAGACATAGTGACTAAAATCGAGAAAGATATGCTTAGATGGTTTGGGCATGTAGAGAGAATGAGTGAAAGCAGACTGACAAAAAGGATTTATGAGTCAAGAGTGAATGCGAAAGTTGGAAGGGGAAGACCAAGGCGAACGTTCCTGGACCAAATCCAGGACATTTTAAATAACGGCCAGGTCAAGAGTACTCTAAACCGACGAACTTGTATGAAAGGTTTAATGAGAATGAAAGAAGCGAAGGAGATATGCAAGGATCGTGGCAAGTGGAAGGACGTGGTCTCTGCCTACCCCTATGGGAATGAGGCGTGATGCTATGTATGAATGTACATAGTTCAGGGAAGCATGTTTTTTAATTGCTGACAGGTTAGTGCATGACGATGATACAATCCAAGATGGAAGGGCGCCTGGTAAAAGGCAATTTACCTCTTACGATTTCTACACAGCATCGTGCCGGAACACTAATCTATTTACTTGGCAGTACGTTTGCTGGTACAGTGATAACTAGTAACGGTCGAAGCCTTCCACCAGATCAAGCTCAGACAAATTACAAAATGCAATTTATTAAATTCACCCTACTGGGGATCGACCCCGGGACCTCTGCCAGCAATGCGAGTACACGCATCACTACGCCAACGAGGACGTCAACAGCCTGCCTGTCTTTATGTATCTAGAGAAATCGGAATCCAGGCATGAAAGCCGTGACATATCTTTGTTATTAAATTGAATTTTACATCTCCTGTAATTTTTACAATACAAGTATCGCGTATCGCATTACAAGGCGCTGGGCAGAGCAGCAAATGCCAATATGGCAGCGCCCATGGTTCGCATCAGCTGCTTCACTTGCATCGTGGTTTCAGAAATCACTTGCAGATTCAATTTTAAATGAACTCACCGTTAGCATGTCGGGAATGCTGTCAAACTTCAAGAAGTCGTCGAGATTGAATTCCGGATGCTCAGGAGGTTGCGGCGGTTCTTCAGGTTTGGATTCCACACCAGAATCTTTATCCTGCAAATATTCAGATTTAGTAATTAGTGTGATGACGTTGCAATCTATGTATCCTTGTATCTGTAAGTGTCTGTCTGTGTGTTTGCGCACGTGCGTACGCGTGGCTGTGTTTATGAGTTTGCGTGTCTGTCTGTATGTTTGCGTGCGTGTCTATATGCGTATGTCATATAGTTCGCAAGTGAGCGTATGTTAATTATTCTATGATATAACTTATACGTAAAAATCACAAATTAAAAATAAAAGCAAAAAGGGAAAATTATAAGTAAAAGATAAAAGCAGAAATTTTGACATTTTACTTCATGAGGGTTTTACAATAATATTATTCCTAAGACGTTCCAGTAGCTTCATTTTAATGCCGCGTTACATTGTAAATGAATACTTACAAAAAACCGACGCCCTGAAGTTAACTTGTAACGCATGTACATAAGTACACACACACACACAGTTATTATTTTATTTAGATCTGTTTTAAATGATAAGATATAATATTTCAAGACCATAGGAGACATTAGAATTCTACTAGACCGAAATACAGTAAGGTTTGCGTGCGTGTGTTTCTGTACGTGTGGGTGGGCGTGTACGTCTGGCCATATGTGCGTGCGGAATTTGTGTGGGGCGTGAATATATTAGAAAGAAGAAAGAAAATATTTTTATTTATACATTATGCCACACATCACAATATATTTTAGTACATTTTACAATTACCTAGACAATAGACCCAGCTCAGCATTTGTGCTACACAGTCTAGAGACCATGCAACGCTGATTTTCAACTGGATGGATAGTCTAGGTGCCGCCAGGAAGACAGCCTGATACAACTTCATCTATCATTATATACTAAAGGTAACTGTATACGTTTCTATAATAAACTCCCACAAGGCGTTCTAGAGATGTCAATCAATAAATTCAAAGTCTTTGTTAAAAGGAAGTTGATAGAAAAATCGTATTATAAGTTGCAAGATTACTTAAGACGATAGAAACCCGTGGGTGTAAACGAATTGCTCTAATTGGAATAAAAATATAAGAAACTAATATGACATTGTAATGATGATGGTAACAAAAAAATACCCGATTGAGTTTTTTGTGGGTTTTTCTCGGATCAGGGCGCGAAGGAACCCTCGTATCTTTAGATTTTAAGTCGTTCTGGAGTACCATCATCAGACGTCTATTAGAATCAGAGTGTGGAAAAAAAATATTTTTTGACGATTCAAAAGTGCTGTATGCCTACATGAATAAAGATATTTTTGATTTTGATTAAATGAAAACGGTTACTTACATTGCTATTATTAAGCGTTTCACTGTGGGCAACAGGTTGGGGTGAAGATGTGGGTTCTGCTCGCCAACGTTCGGGGGAACGCGAGCTGCCACTGCTCCATTTCTTTATTATAAAAACACAATCTTTATTTGTCCATTCTTTCAACCTTAGACGGACGTAGAGAATGAAGCTACACAACCGGTGTAACCCTTAGATTTAGACTTCTATAAAATAAACTTATCCAATTATAGGAGTCCTCAGAGATAATTCTACTTGTCTGTAAATTATTGTTCAGTGATCTTCTACTTATTGTAAGTGTACTTAAGTTCCTCGCCTACCCTCAATTATTAAATACTAGCGGCCCGTCCCGGCTTCGCACGGGTAGACATAAATACGTACAGACATTTAAGTTATAAGCATGATATTTAAAACGACCATGAATTGACAAATATTATGAAAAAGTGTGATTCCTAATACTAAAACTAAGTAGCTCTGAAAAGAACTTTTTAAGTGAAGCATAAAAATTTGTTAAAAAAACTCGATATATTCAATGTCGCTTGCGTCCACTGCGTAAGGTAACCTAGTTCATAATGGTGCACCCCCTTCTCCCGCACTGCCCCTCTCTCGCCGAATTAGTTACTGGATGCGCTGCGTGGCGGCCGTCGCCGGCATGTATTTTTATTTTAATTTCATGATATCTTTTGTATGGAATATCCGATTTCAATAATTGAAAAGTAATCATCAGGTATTGAGATAGCCTTCAATATGAAACTATTTATTTGGATAAAAATTTATAAATGGTATGGATAACACGGTCTGATTTTGATCGCCATTTCTATCAAATTGTTAAATGTAAAAAAGTAGTTATAGTGACGTAACTATAATAATTAGACATATGGTCTTGTGAAGTTTTTTGTAGATATTGATATATTCTATAATATTGTCGAATATTTTTTTGTCCTATCATTAATACTCTTCACAGCGTATGCGATGAAAGACTTATGGCTAATTTTTTTACACCTTCGGTTGGTTTTAATAGGAATTTCTAAAGTTTTTTACGGTAATCTAGTACTAAATATAGCCTATGATACTCGGTGATAATGAAGCTTTCTTCTAGCTATTAAAATCGGTCCAGTACTTTTTGAGTTTATTCGTTACACACACAAATACAAACCTTTCGTCTTTATTACATTAGTGTATACTGTAGAGGGTATTATTACCTTTTGTAATCAACGGTTGCCTGGAAGAAATCGCTAACCTAGCGATAAGGCCGCCGTTTATGCAAATTCATATAGTCACCTAGATTAAGTTTTTGTATGTATAATATAAATTTGTGTAAAAAAGTGTTAAATAAATAAATATAACCCACAATTATATACTTATGACTTTCTTTAAAACTAAACCTCGAGATGACAGTTAGTAAAAAGCCTTACGTCGTTATCCTTGCTGTTGGTCGTGCCATTCTTTTTGATGGGTTCGTCGAAACCTCGTAGTTCAATCGTTTCCAGTTGAGACGTCGGTCCTCCACTAAACCTGAAGAAATATTTAATCGGTAATTTGAAAATTTAAAAGGTAACTAGCAGCTACGTCCCACTGCTGGGCAGAGGCCACATTACCAACCAGAGAATGGGTATGATACGGTTTGATACGGTTGCCAAATAGATTACGAGATCTCAGTAAATATACATACAAGATGTTCGGATACCGCTTCCGAAAACGAAGACAGATGACAGTACTAATGATACATATGTCCGTCTCTTTTCACTGTCGCTTTTTCGTTTCATCGACTAACAAATCATAACAATGCTAAAAAAGTTTTCACTTCAAAAACTTGATATTTAATAACACTAAACAAAAAATACAACAAAATCAACAACACTCACCATTCTGGTTCATCTTCCTTCTCAAAGCGTCGTTGAGAGAAGCGACCACCAGATCTACGGTTGTCCTCTCTGAAACAAACATTGCCATTTAAACGAACAAACTTTCGTCGTCGTCGTCGCTTCAACCGATGGACGTCCACTGGTGGACATAGGTCTCACGTAATGATGTCTACAAAGCCCGATCTTGTGCCCCCTGGTTCCAGCGGCTACCGGACCACCTTGTGGGGCCAGTCCAACATGTCCATCGGTCCTTCAGATTATGTGCCCTGCCCATTGCAACTTGATTGAACAAACTTTACTAATATCATAAATACCAAAATATCACGCCCCAACTACTGAACCGATTTAAATTAAACATGGAGAGATAGCCTAGAGCCTTAGAAAGGACAATAAGCAGTGCAAATAGTTTATTAAAATATTTATACATATGTGTCCTATTTGCAATATAATTAGCCAAAATTATAAAAAAAATGCTACTCAAAAACACTATTCCACGTGGGCACAGCTATACTCCATATACTAATTTATAAACTTTGTAAAAAGGCGGACTTAAAATTAAAAAGTTTTATCTACCTTTCTGCTTAACTAAGACTTTGGTAGATGTGCAATACAATTAATATATATACAGAAAGAAGACGAAAGTAGACAAAAAAAAACAATAAAGTGTGTATGTAATGTACAAGCTATACTTCTTTGGCGTAACAAGATAAAAATCTTTTCAAAAAATTTATTTTTCGCCTTATTCTATGTTTGTAGAATTGGATATGAATAGTTTATAATCTGTTTTTAAAGTTGAGTCTGAAAGTTATAATTTTGATAAGAATGTTACGTTGATATTTTCAATGTCACAATATATATATATATATATATATATATATATATATATATATATATATATAATAAAATAATTAAGGCATTATATAATAATGAAATATTAAAAAACTAAAATGTTGACTATTGCTAACTTTAGGGTGTCGGTTTCTTGTGACGGTGTACGCGTGCCAAAAGAAAAATATAAACGGATAATATATCGGAGTGCAGTAGCCTGTGGAACGCTGGCGCCATCTATCTATCGGCGTGGGACAGACTCAATTGTGACAATCCGGCGCGCGTCTCGCCAGTTTTGGAGTGACCGCCGGTGTGGTCGACTGTAGAAACTGTCGCGTTCCTATTATTATTAATGTTTTTTTTTTAATTGTTATAGGGAACATTAAGCGATTGGACAATATAATCTGAGTTAATAAATTGTTTGATTGCACCAATATTACCCACCAAAGCCCACAGTATGGAGATGGAATTATGGATGTAACTAATGATGATGTCGGTGGAGAATCCTACGCTCCTTTGCTTTATGCTCCTTCTCTCTTATTCTCCGACATATATTTACATACACATAATATAATATTCTCGTGTCACAATGTTAGTTATCATGCTCCTCTGAACCGGCTTGACCTTTCATGAAAACTTATATGATAAGGGTTGTCCACCCCAAACATTGTTTTTCCATTTTTAAAGGTCAAGGTCAAGAGGTCAAGTACATTGCTTTACCAAATCAATATAGGTAATATGCTTTCTTGAACACCAAACTAAAAATGGATGTATAATTACTCCGTATTAGGTCGTTTTAGTGTGCAATTGGGCGGGCTTATCGCTCATTAGCGACCTCTTCCAGGCAAAACTGGCGTTAGGGAAACCGTCAAAGAAAGGAGAGAGAAGGTAAGTGGTGTGTAGAAATGAATAGGCATACAATTACTATACATGATATATACATATAAATATATACAGTTATATAATAATATAGTACCTGTCACGTGTCTTCTCGTTGTTAAATCTATCTTCCCGTTCCCTCTTGATGTCAGAGGAGTAGGAGTCTCGGCCAAAGGACCGACGTTCGAATCTATAATAGCATTATATTCATAAAAAAAAATTCAAAATAAAGTCCATTTGGGCACAGCCTACCTTACTCATAGAGTGAATTTGCAGCTAAATAAAAATAACGACAATAGATATTTGATGCTAATATATATATGTATAGACAGTTATCGTATATAAATAAAAAAATAAAAGTGCGTGCGTACGTGCGTTATTTATATTTATACAAATGCAAAACTTTAGACTTACGAGGGTGGGAAAAAGGAAGATATGTTAGGAATTTAATTGTCATCAAAGTGAATACAAATAATTTATTGAAATCTCAAATGTGGAATTATAAATAAAAATGCCACATGATTTTTGTCAATTTTAGAAATTATTAATTAAATTTTGTTTTTGAATTTAAAATTTAGAAAAGAGTATATTAAATTATTAAATGGGGCGATATGATCATCGGAATAACAAAAATGTGACGGCCTCGCTGGCGCAGTGGTGCGAGTATTCGCTTTGCTAGCGGAGGTCCCGGGTTCGCTCCCCGGTAGGACGAATTTAGGAAATTGTCATCTTAGACTGTATCATCACTTACCATCAGGTGAGATCACAGTCAAGCGCTAAACTGTCAGCAATAATAATAAAAAACAAAATGTCTAAAAAGCAAGTTAACTATTGTATATATGTTGTGATACGTACCGGTCTCCGTTGGTACGACGCTCGTCACGGTCGCGGTCCCGGTCCCGGTCCCGCGGCGGGCGGTACGGCTCGCTGCGTATCTCGGACCGCATCTCCCCCTCCTCCCACGTACCGGTGGGCACGTCCCGTACCATAATTCGTCCGGACCCGATGCGGCGGCCAGCTGTAAGTCAAAAAGCTTATAGAAACTACGCTGCCTTCCAAGACAACCATTTAAAGAAATAATGTTAAGGACTGTAATAATCTACACAAAACATACAACACATGTAACATATACAGAGCTTTGTAAATAATACAACATAACATGTAACATTATTTTTTTTAATGGTTACTGTGGGTTATATAAATATATAGACATATATTTACTCCAGTGAAAGTCTTTACATATAGATGCGAATTTTCGATAGTGAAGTTTGTTATTGTCACCAGTGACTTATTGACAGATAAGTAGTCACAGGTGACAATAATAAGCTAAGCTACTTGCACAAATCGAGCATTAACTAAACAACTTTTAATTATACCTTTAAAAATATTGGAACATATGTAATTAGATTAACTTTTAATAAATAAATAAAAAGTGCGCGCGTACACATGTCAGAAGTGACTTAGAGGGAGGGAAAAGAAGATATGTTAGGAATTTTAATTTTCATTTAAATATTAAGATTGTATGAGTGAAAGTTATTTGTAAATATTTAAACTACCTAATCTTTAAACGCATTAACATAAAAACGCTGCACATCTTCGTGACGCTAATCAATCGTTTCATCCTCCAAATTTCACTTCAAAAATGTAATATATGTTCGGCAAAGTATACAATGTTGTGTTAAATCTTCAAACACACATCACCATCACTCTGCCGGTTACTCTAGGCCAATTGGATTTAAATCCAAGCATTTATGTATTCAACATAAATCCCTTTGTAACAAACCAAAAAATGGTTCGTTTTAGCCATATGAGCCTACAATTCAACAGTTTGTCTGTTGGTAACCAATCTAATATCAGTCAGTTTCATTCCACCAAGAAGATACCAGCAAGAAACTTAATAGTAACTCTTTTAAACATATTTTTTGTCATATTTTACTTAATCAAAGATTTGTAAAGGGAAGCAAGTCCAACACATTTTTATCACTTAAATAATATTCAACATTATATATTTCTTGAAACAAATTTAATGACTGACTTTTGATGAATGACAAACGACTTTTGGACACTTTGCAGCCTGACATATAGCATTATAAGTTTATTTTGATATCTATAATAAAATTGTTGATGCAACTTTTGCTGTATAATAGCATATTTATTAAGAATATATAAAATGCTATTCGATATATGTATGTAGAGATGTACTGTTTCCTGATAAAAGTAGCTTAAGTCAAAATAATCAAATGGTTGAGAACCTGTGCAGTTAACCATCTCCATCCTTGTCTAACACATGATGAAGTGCATTAAGTCTCTCTCGCTCTAATCAATCTTCAAAAGTTAGTAACTTAATTTTTCGAACGGTTTTAAAAAGGCATCCATAGTTTATTATTTATAGAAAAATAAATCTTCAAATTGATATATAAATTATTAATATAACTCATAAATGGAACAAAATGTTACTTGCCAAGTTGCCAAAAGGTTCGGGGCAAGTAAGGCAATATTTACTATATATGAATCTTTGAATTAGAGTATGGCTTATGCCATTACAAGAGAAATTAATTATTTCACACAAATTCAATTAATCTTAATATTATTTTAGTCTTAGTTTTCTACGTTTTGAATTATTTAATATCTCTAGTTTTGACGTGAAACTCCTTTAGGCACATGAGGGTAAAATTTTTACGTAGCGTCACGAAGAGGTGCAGCGTTTTTTATACTAATTCGTTAGAAGGTTAAGTAGGTTTAATATTTACAAATAACATGTAGCATTTCAATTTGCCACTCGTCATTTAATCATTTAATATACTATTTTTCATAAAAATACGAAAATAAAATTTAACTAATAATAATTCATCAATTGAGATTTCAATAGATTATTTGTTATTGCGATTCCTAACAAATCTTCCTTCCTTCTAAGTCTCAGAAATCTAAAGTTTTAGATTTGAATACATATAAACAAGACTTAAAAATTAGTTTGCCAAAGAAGTCTCACTTCAATATTATCCCAAGCATATTTGGATTGGCAACCTCTGTCTAAACACATTGACCAAGTTATTACTAAAACAATATGAACGTAACAAATTTGGTAAAGAAGTTCTTCTGTAACCACTCAGCTAGCTTCTCTCTTTCAAATGGTCAAAGGGGGTGTGTCACCTTGTTCAGTCTTCTGCGGTATCGGTTGGAGGGCTTGGTGTGCTGTAGATAGTGGGGACTCCGGCCTGGTCCGAGCCACGTGGGGCGGAGGCGCTGCCGCTGCAGGGGCTCCGCAACCAGAAGTGAAGGAGCGCCGCTGAGGCGACAGCACAATCCCCCCAGCACTGGTCTCACTCTCCTTACGTACACGTTCACGGGGATCGGCCGAACGTCGTTCACGATCGCGATCGCGTTCACGTTCCCGACCATACACTCCCTAATCGAAAAAAACTAGTGTTAATCCCTAGGACACTATCTACTTAAATAAGGTAAAGAAAGGTGAGACAAAAGCCAAACGAGCCTTGTGAAGAGACACGTGGATTCTTTAACGTCCTTGCTGATGCAGTGGTGCGAGTACTCGCTTTTCGCTAGCAGAGGACCCGGGTTCAATCTCCGGTAGGCTTCGGCTATGGCCAGTTACCACCCTACCAGCAAGAGACGTACCGGCAAACAAAGAGATTTGTGTTCCCATAGTCTTACTAGATTAGCGCGCTTTCATATTTGGTTATATCAGGACTTACAATCAGGTGAGAGCACAGCCAATCACACTGGATGATGTGTGACGTTACAGTTTAAGACGGAGCGTCCTAATCTGGTAAGAGGCAATTTACCCCTTATGCTTTTAAAACAGCATATTACCAAAACAATAATACGGGTGGACATTTTTCGCTAGCGATACAGAGGTCAATTGCCTCCTTCTGCAAATCAATTATTTCATAGGAGATACTACGGAGGGAGAGGGAGAACGCTACAGATGCCTCATCTGACCAATAAAGGAAACCTGGAGGACGAAGACGAATGTTTTGAAGAATTTGTGAAGGCAAATGAAGCCGGGTTTCTAGAATAGAATGTTTTTCGGTGAGCCTCTGGGTTCTCATTATAGGATCATGCTGGTTTTAATGGATTTTATAGGACGTGTAGCCTGCCAGCTCGCAGTGAAGCTATGCTCTAAAACCTTCCCTTCTGTGAGTAAGGTATCCCACCAATAGAACCTTAATTGGAGACTGTTTACCTTATCTTACCTAAAGATAAAAATCAATTTGCACTTCGCCAAAACGGCTCCAGACTGTATCATCACATGCCATCACTTGTGATCATTGGCAAGCGGCAACCTGTCAGGAATGAAACAATTACCTTATGATTCTCCACGGGTGCATCTCCTCTGCCACCCTTTTCTTCTTCGTTCGGTGAATCCGATCGTTTTTTCAAAACTCTGCAAAAAAATATAGTTTTGACTATATAGTAAAGGTAAGCAGCCCATTAACGTCCCACAGCTGGGCACGGGTCTCCAAACTCATATAAGAGAGGATTTTTGGAGCATAGACATACCACGCTGCTCCACATCGGATTGGCAGGCATAGTACACAAGTGCACTCTCTATTCCTTCACTCTCATATTCCGATGTGACGGGAATCCGACACGACCGGAGAGAGATCAGGCACAGAACCGACGGCTTAACATGCTCTCCGAGGCACGGGGGTGTATCACATCGCCAACTTTCCAACTTTGGGCAAATATTGAGAACATCTTAATAGAAAGCTCAATATTGATTGACCCGACCCGGGACTCGAGCCTAGGATAATGTCTGTAGTCGAACATGCTAACCACTAGACCAATAGTCCAAGGATAGACCAAGGATATAATAGGCGTGTGTATACAACAAAAGTACCTAAAAATAACAAAAAATATTTTTAATCCACACATTGCCTCATTGGTCTAGTGGTTACCATGTTCGACTACAGACATGAGGTCCTGGGTTCTAGTCCCGGATCGGGCTAATTCAAAAATCAATATTGAGTTTACTATTCGGATTTTCTACATATTTACCCGAAGTTGGGAAGTTGGCGGTGTGATCCACCTGCGCCTGATCACTCTCCGGTTGTGTCGGATTCCCGTCACATCGGACTATGAGAGTGAAGGAATAGAGAGTGCACTTGTGTACTATGCCTGCCAATCCGCAGCGGAGCAGCGTGGTAGGTCTATGCTCTAAAAACCCTCGCTCCTCGGAGTGAGGAGGCCTGTGCCCAGCAGTGAGACGTTAATGGGCTGCTACTGACTTACATCCACACATAGCTCAGGTACGTGAACATTTCTTTAGAAGATAAAATATAACAAATATCCTTAAGAGACAGATATATTACATCGCGAACTTTTTTTGCAGATCTTTGAAAGAGTAGTTAACCTATGATAAATTTATTTATTATTGGAACATAAACAGGTAATTGCATTTACAACATAGGCTTATATAAAATTGCAAAGCGTACAATGATAATTAAAGGTGCATGCCTAATTATAGCTGCACACATGATTACTGTGTGCTAAATTTAACAAACATTAAACATTTAACAACAAATGTGCACATTTTAGTGTTTCTAAATTGTGCTCATGATAAAACAATTAGAATAAGAGACCAGGCAGCATTTCCGATGTTCATTCATGTAAAGTAGGTTAAATAAGACATTGTTGTATAACAATAATAAATATAGATAATGAATGAAAGGAGACTGACAAAAAGGATTTATAAGGCAAGAGTGAATGAAAGAGTTGGAAGGGGAAGCCCAAGACAAACGTTCCTGGACCAAATCCAGGACATTTTAAAAAAGGGCCAGGTCAAGAGTACTCTAAACCGACGAACTTGTATGAAAGGTTTGATGCGAATGGAAGAAGCGAAGGAGATATGCAAGGATCGTGGAGGAAGGACGTTGTCTCTGCCTACTCCGAAGGGAATGAGGCGTGATGCTATGTAGATGATGTATAGTACTTACAATGCTAAATTGTCGTTGCCCGCGAAAGCGTTCTCCAGTCCATTTTTGACGAGCGGCGAGTTCCGAAGGCGCATGAGCTGGTCCCTGGTGTACGTGAGCGGGCGACGAACCGGCCCCACTGCCAACACCGCCGGGTCACCGGCACCCCCCGAACCACCGCTCTCATCATGACCTGGACAGTGACAGAGACAAAGTGTTGAGTAAAACATAAGATTTCGTACATTTGTCTAGTATAAAAAGGGGTGAAAGCAGCTCTCAGCAAAGACGTACCGCCAAAACAAAGAGATTTGTGTTCCAATACGATGCTGTATAGAAACCATAAGAGGTAAACTGCCTATTAAAAGTTTAACGCATTTACATCTCAAGACTCCATTGTAACTTACCATTAGGTGTGATCACAGACAAGAGCTAATCGTTTAGCATAAAAAAATGTACCAGTAAAAATAAGTAGCAGCCCAACAACGTCCCACTGCTGGGCACAGGCCTCCTCACACATATGAGAGAGGGTTTGTGTACTCTCTATTCCTTTACTCTCATAGTCTGATGTGACGGGAATCCGATACGATCGGAGAGAGATCAGGCGCAGGACCGACGGCTTAACGTGCTCTCCGAGGCACAGGACTGGATCACACCGCCAGCTTCCCAACTTCAGGCAAATATTGAGAAAATCTCAATAGAAAACTCAATATCGATTTTGAACTGGCCCGACCCGTGACTCGAACCCAGGATCTCATATTTGTAGTCGAACATGCTAACCCCTAGACCAATGAGGCAGTGCTCATTAGAAAATACAACTTTGCCCTAGCATGAATTGAACCCAGGGCCTCTGGCAGTAAAATGTGTTACTAGGACATTAAACACGCTGTTCCACCATGAGATGGCAAGCTTATGTATATTACTCCCAGGTTTCCTGACGATTACCACAAACGAAAACAATATATTTATGTGAACAATCCAGGACATCACATCCTTTTTTATAATGATGCCTGCCCAAAATTAAAACCTGCGACTTCTCTAAACAGTGATGCAGGTTTTACCACTAGGTAACCATGGCACTAGTTTTTTTCGTTACTCATTTTTCTAGTGAGATACGAGGCACTATTGCACTAACCAATACTAATGACAAATGCAATATAACTATCTGTAATTAATAGATGAACAGACACCATATGACACACTTTCTAAAAGCTACAGTTATATTTTGAATAAACAAATACCAATTCATTATTTAACAGTATTAAAGAAAAGTACAAAGTTATTCAAGTTGACGGCCTCGCTGGCGCAGTGGTGCGAGTATTCGCTTTGCTAGCGGAGGTCCCGGGTTCGATCCCCGGTAGGACGAATTTAGGAAATTGTATTTTCTAATTTGTCTGAGTCTGGACTGGTGGGAGGCTTCGGCCGTGGCTAGTTACCACCCTACCAGCAAAAACGTACCGCCAAACAAAGAGATTTGTGTTCCGGTACGATGCTGTGTAGAAACCGTAAGGGGTATATCGCCTCTTAACAGATTAGCGCGCTTCCATCTTAGACTGTATCATCACTTACCATCAGTTGAGATCACAGTCAAGCGCTAATCTGTCAGCAATAAAAAAAAAAAGTAAGCCTTTACACTTGAAACTTAGTATAACTTGGGATAAACATGAACAACATTGTTAGTTATAAGACAGAGTTTAATAATAGCTAATAAAACTAATATTATAAAGAGGAAACATTTGTGTTTTTGTATGTTTGTAACGTAATAACCTTTTCAAAAATTTGCTCCAAAGAATTGAAGAGTTCCGTCACTTTGTCATGGATACCATCATCAGAACCTTACCAAACTATCACAAAACAACCCTTGAACTATATCCTTTCTAATAATGCCATCATCAGAACTGGATTTAAAAAAAATGGGACCCTATGACGAGCACCACCTTGCATTAAAAAAATACATCAAGATCGGTCCACCCAGTCGGGAGATATAAGAATTGATAACCTCCTCCTTTTTTTGAAGTCGGTTAAAAATATTACATCATTAGAAAGCTGCATTTTCACTGAACGACATAGGATAAATTACTATCTCAAAAAAAATAGGGATCCTTAAGTGAAATGCATTAATGTAGCCCAAAGGGTGAAACAATTAGTCACCAAAAATCGATGTCATTGCTTGCGCTGCGGAAACTATTGATGATAGAACAAAGAAATGTTCTACAATATCATAGAACGTATTAATATCTAAAAAAAAGTCCAAGATACCATATGTCCAACTACAGTAGTTACGCCACTATAACTACTCTTTTGCATAAGAGTGCCTACAATAATCAGACCATATTATTCATACCTCTGTATTAATACTTATCCTATTGAACGTTATTTTATTAAAGACCGTTTCAATTTTAAAATGTTAATCTGAGAAAATAAGTCCGATTTTGTAAACTTTCCATTGTTACGAGATCGTTATAGCTAAATAGCATAACTAATAACACAATTCACTTAATGAAAGCTCTAATGAGTGACATAATGCAATTATTTCCAGAAGTTTCCACGTGACCAAAAAACCTCAACTGTACTAGATAAAACGAGGTTTATATATATAGTGTTAACCGAAAAGATTATTTACTTAATAACATTAGTCTTTATATATAGATTTAGTATACTGAAAAACCGTTAAATAAAAAGTAAGTAACAGCGCATTAAAGTCCCACTGCTGGGTACAGGCCTCCTCGCTCCGAGTAACGAGGGTTTTTAGAGCATAGACTATTATATTCCTTCACTCTCAAAGTCCGATGTGACGGGAATCCGACACGATCGGAGAGAGATCAGGCGCAGGACCGACGGCATAACGTGCTCTCCGAGGCACGGGGGTGGATCACACCGCCAACTTCCCAACTTCGGGCAATTATTGAGAAAATCTTAATAGAAAACTCAATATTGATTTAGAATTGTCCCGACCCGGGACTCGAACCCAGGACCTCATGTCTGTAGTCGAACATGCTAACCACTGGACCACTAGACCAAATATTAAATATTTAAGCTATATTGGTTGTTTAAAACGAAAAACAAAACAGGATACTGTGCATTCAATGAAGTAACACCTAACCTAAGAAGTCATGTCAAGTATGTCTCTATTGTCAGTTCAAAAATATGGTAATAACTTACTCCAGGAAACTCTCTTCACCCTTTTCGACGGCGGACCAGCGCGTATCTTTGGGGGTAGCTGCATTGGCACTTTCCTCAAGGCACTCTGATACCTCAATAGGAACACATGTACAGCACATTTGACAGGGGATACAGTTTTTTCTACTGTAGCTAACTTTTCAGCTGCCAATTTCCTCGCACGACGCAGAGAAGCCCTAACCCCAGCCCTACGTCTCCTACGACCCCTCTTAACATCTACTTGCACGTCCTTGTTAGCCATCATGTAAACGGCACGACAAAATGGCGTCGCTAAACCTAACTAACACGAAACACTATAAAACTAACGCAATTAAAACTTAATCCAATAAATATATGTAAATAAATTAACTAAAAACTAAATCCTAATTTAAAAAAATATCCTAAATAAACTACTTTAGTCTTAGAGACAGAGGGACGCCCGGATAATTGTACGTACAAACGAGTCTCAAGCTATGCTTTTAGGTAAAAGATGAGCAAGAAAAAAAGATAGAAAAAGGTAAAAGGAACACTCGAGAAAACACTGTTTTAACGGACTATATATCGCAGCGTGCGCAAACGTCTCAAAGACTGAGGTCATTAGCAACACGACAGCAGTTGGCTGACAAATATCAAACTACCCTCAAATTTAAATCAAAAATGAAAAATCAAGAAAATAAGGCCGACGACACAAAAATTAATCGAACGTTTTTAATTTGTGTTTAAAAATAACATTGTGACAAAATAGTTGACTTCGATTTGTAAACATTTTATCCATATATATAAATATACTAGATGAATCCGCGGCTTCGTCTGCGTGGAATGTTTTATTTGGAAATTGTTTTACAAATAAGAAACATACCCCGCATTTGGGAGTGGAACTTTGTAAAATTTACTTTTCATAGTGTTAGCGATCATGATTATTTTATTTGTGGTTTACTATTAAATTACTATATTTGTTTATTACACTACATCCGGTTTAACACAGTCCGGAAATTCTCAAATTTAAAAAGTCGTGTTTAAACACGACGACTGTAATTGGTCGATTTATCATTTTGGAGTAGGGTAATTATTTTGAGTGGGGCGTTTGGTATAAGAGGAACAGCACGGGAGGATGAAGGGATATTCGCCTAGTGATAGTTCTTAGTTTGTATCAACGATAGTATCTTGTTTTAAACCATTCAAAGTATGTAATATAATAATGAATAATTTAAGAATAGTATTACTTAACCTGCAAATTAGTGAGCAACTCTAAAAATAGATTCCATTATATCAAAAAAATATTTCAGACCCAAGTTTTACATACAATTAAAGATTACAATGGAGTTTTTTTTTTATAATTAACACCCCTGCAACCTCCCTTCCGTGTGGAATTTCTCAAAATCTGTTCTTAGCTGACCTCTACTCATCAAAAGAAATAGTCCTATCAAGTTTCAAGTCACTACGCCTCATGGTTCCAGATATATCGTGATGAGTCGATAGATACTTGGATATCTCTTATATATTGGTAACATATTTTCGTCCGATAACCCTGTGCCTGAAGACCAAAGTCTTCGAACAGTGGGTGTTACCAGTGATGACCTACGGTTCTGAGACGTGGTCGCTGACTATGGGCATCATGCGGAAGCTCAGTCACTCAGCGTGCTATGGAGAGGGCTATGCTCGGAGTTTCTCTACGTGATCGAATCGGAAATGAAGAGATCCGTAGTAAAACCAGAGTCACCGACATAGTCCTGCGAATCGCGAACTTGGAGTGGCAATGGGCGGGGCACATAGTCCGAAGGACCGATGTCCGTTGGGGGCCGAAGGTGCTGGAGTGGCGGCCCCGCACCGGCCGGCGCAAAGGAGGGAAACCCTCCCACAAGGTGGACCGACGACATAAAGAGGGTCGCCGGTAGCCGCTGGAGCCAGGCGGCGCAAGATCAGGCCTTGTGGACGTCATTACGTGAAACCTATGTCCAGCAGTGGACGTCCATCGGTTGAAGCGACGGCGACGAGGCAAACTGTTTTACAAATAAGAAACACCCGCACTTCCCTTTGAGGGCGAAATTTCATTTGATAGTTTTCATTATGTGAAAAAAAATTCTGACCAAGTTTGACTTACCATAAATGATAGTTTATAAATATGAAGTTGTATTTTTTAAAGTCATATATATCAGTTTTGGTTGGTTTGTTTCAAAGCATGCGAAATGCAAAACTACGAAGCCAATTTTTAATTATAGACTGGTTCTAAGCTACCTCCCCAACCAATTCTTAGCCAAATCGGTTCAACTGTTCTTGAGTTATAGTGTAACTAACACAACTTTACTTTAGGAGTGTGTATGTAATTTAGAATAAACAGCTATTCACACAGGGATATACACGTCTAATATGATAAAATATCATTTGTTTTATTTTACCTGTCTGTCTGAATTTGCTCTGACTAATTTCAGAAACAATTAAACTTATCTTCAATAGGGACCTTATAGTAATAGTAGATATCTGGTGTTACACGAAATAATATAATTACGATAGTTTTAGTAATAACACTTAATAGCAGGACCGACGGCTTAACGTGCACTTCGAGGCACGGGGGTGGATCACACCGCCAACTTCCCAACTTCGGGAAAATATTGAGAAAATCTTAATAGAAAACTCTATCGATTTCGAATCGGCCCGACCTGGGACTCGAAACCAGGACCTCATGTCTGTAGTCGAACATGCTAACCACATTCAGGCAAGCAGTTCATTCGGAGGAGTATAGGTACGAAAACTGTGACATGAGAATTTTATAAACAAGATATAAAAATGTTTTATTCATGTCGGCTTTTATTTCACTCTTGCATCATCTAAATCTTATTTATTTAATGGAATCAATCATGTTGTCACATTATTTCAATGTAAGACTGACGATTATATTAAAGAAAAAAAATCAGTAGCTATATCACTTATTAATGTTCAAATTCACTAAGTTATACGTTACAAGGTGTGCGATCAGCCTTATTCGGCTCATTAATTATTTTCTTCGAGTACCTACATTTTTTTACAATTTCTTAACGACGATTGCGAATGTATCATTAAAGTTATAACAAAGTTTTAAATCATATTTTCGCACAGATTATACAAACGTATATCTGAAAGTTAACGAATTACTATAAATTGATCGAATTTAACTATGTAACTTTTTAAATTCATTGAAATATGAACGGAATGTATTTCTCTTATTTATATGTTAAAATTATTTACGTTTTATTTATTTTATATTGAGCCTTCACTTTTAAGCCTATTGGTGACTGAAAAGTGTTTTAAACGTAACGATATAATTTATAAAAAACAGAAAATTATTTGAACATAATTAAACAATACATTGATCAGATAAACGCCGAAATTCTTATAAATGCTTTTTTAACCGACTTTAAAAAAAAGAGGTTATCAATTCGTCTGTATTTTTTTTTATGTTTGTTACCTCATATCTCCCGACTGGGTGGACCGATGTTGATGATTTTTTTTTAAATGAAAGGTGGTGCTCGTCATAGGGTCCCATTTTTTTTAAACCAGTTCTGATGATGGCATCCATGACAAAACCGGATAAGTCTTAAATTTGCGTAAGCATGTGCGCGACAAATGGACGAATAACTCAAGATCACGCCAACCGATTTCGATGATTCTTGTTTTATTGGAAAGGATATACTTCATGTCTTGTTTTGTGATAGTTTGGTAAGGTTCTGATGATGGAATCCATGACAAAGTGACGGAACTCTTCAATTCTTAGTAGCAAATGAACGATACCCGGCAGAATCTTCTATAGGCTATCCAGATATTT
>JACTOM010000902.1:472013-498813 GCA_015832385.1 Elymnias hypermnestra | reverse complement strand
TTTGACGGCCTCGCTGGCGCAGTGGTGCGAGTATTCGCTTTGCTAGCGGAGGTCCCGGGTTCGATCCCCGGTAGGACGAATTTAGGAAATTGTATTTTCTAATTTGTCTGAGTCTGGACTGGTGGGAGGCTTCGGCCGTGGCTAGTTACCACCCTACCAGCTAAAACGTACCGCCAAACAAAGAGATTTGTGTTCCGGTACGATGCTGTGTAGAAACCGTAAGGGGTATATCGCCTCTTAACAGATTAGCGCGCTTCCATCTTAGACTGTATCATCACTTACCATCAGGTGAGATCACAGTCAAGCGCTAATCTGTCTGCAATAAAAAAAAAATTTACAAACCTTTCTGCTCCTATAGAGATTTGGGGGTAAAAAGTAGCCTTATTCACTCTTTCTTACACCTTTCTTTTTTCTTGTTTTAGAGGGATAGAGAAAGCATTTCCTATTCTAAAGACTTGTAATGTAAAAAAGGTAAGGTAAATGGCAGGCTATTAATGTCCCACTGCTGGGCACAGGCCTCTTCAGTCATAGAATTGTTTCTCTTTTAGAGAAATTGCAGATTTGAATACACAGCTGGCACCTTAAAATTTCTCTTTATAAAAATGAAATTTGCTTTGCATAGAAAAACTGTATATCCCTTGAGTAATTCTGGGGTATATGAAGCCTGCCAAACAACATATGACTGATGAGACATGCCCTGCAGTAGGATTTTAAGTACACACCTGTTATTATTAATAAATATATAAGGTAATGTATGCTATCATCTATGATAAACACCAAATTTGTTGATTAATGATGAATATACAAAGCTAAATCATCTTTAGTTGTAGTTTGAAGACTATGTATAAAGAGTCAACTTGCATTGACATTTTTGTAATTACAATGTTTAATCACTACAATTATATCAACCTAGGTCATTGTTTTATTTAAATCATATAATTAAAACATACATACAAAAAATAGTACATTATTAAACAATTTATCTTTGAAACATAATCTTACAAAATTAGAAATTTATTCTGGACTCTTTATATGTAGAGGCTGTGAGTTTATTCATGAATAGGCCTACTACTAACTTAAGGAGAATTCACTTCTAGATCTTATATTGAATAAGATCTAGAAGTGAATTCTCCTTTTAATAGCATATGAAACATAGTTATCATGTTATACAAACTCTAACACATATGTTTTACTTTTTATCACATCCATGCTGTTTGATAATTGCAATCACTGGTGCAGTGAAACATGTATAAGAAGAATCAAGAGAAAACTATTATTTTAATCACTTATAACAGGCTTTTCACTTAACCAGGTTCCCAAATATGCAAGTTCACATAATATTCGTCATATTATAGAGGTCCCCACTGAGAAGTTCAAATATTTATCATACAATCCCACAGAGACTACAGTGAAAGAAAGCTCTTAAAGAGAAGTATTATGCTGCCCTACAACCAGACATACCCTGGTTTTTCTCCTGCAAAAATGCTACCTGATGGGTCATTACAACCATCAATCGTTCACGCATTAGCCACACTTGCATGCCAGTCCGCTTCTCTAAATTGAGAGTCCAAAATCACTATTGTTACATTTAAGTTGCTTTTTTTTGTAGATGATACTTGAACTCTAACAAATATATTCAGTATTGTGATAAAATATGCATAAATATCATCCTCAAGATTACTTATGAAGCTGCTGCGTGCCTTAGTCACACTATGTGATGTAGGTGAAGTAAAGTGTACCATACAACTGAAAGCCATTAAATAAAATAAGATAAAGGAATTTGAGTGAAAGTAAACATGTCATAATTTGTCTTCAACTAATAAATCTATAAAATCACAACTATGGAGATTAACACTGAAAAATTTTGGATAGGTCCAAGAAACAGAGGTATTACAATGCAGCAGTGTCAGGACCTCATTATAATTGACAATAATGGGCTATGGTTCTTTTATTTATTTAGAATATATATGTGAAATTAGTTTTTATATGGTATTTCTGATTTCTGGTTCGATTGTGTAGAGAAACAAGCATAACACCCTCTATTCTCTGCTGTATAATCTGAGCTTTTTATAAGGTTCATGAATTCCCATATTTCAGATCCAAACATCATAAACGCCAAAACATTCTGTTCAATGATTTTAATCTAGTATTTAAGAAGTAAATAATTTCCCAAATTCTGGAGATAGATTTTGTTTCACATGTATTTGCCAACAACATTAGAGTACCAGAAATTAATTTCGATATTTGACTCTATAAAGAGTTCACTATTTAAATTTATTTCAAATTTATTTACTTATTTTTATAAAGAAAATTTCACTTTTTAATATTTCACTTTTCAGTGTAAGAAGTGTTTCTTCCTCAATCACATTGGATGGAGGAGTTTCTAACAAGAACGCTAATTTTAAACCATTAACAAGGAAGTGCAAATTATAATACTAACAAAAAATTGTATGCCAGAAACAAACTGATGTATTTTATAAATCTATGTAAGGTAAATAGTTAAATTTTTTACATAATAAAATTATATTGACTGAAAAAACTTTAATACAAAAAATTAAAACACTATATCAACACATTAGCAATCCCTTTGGTGCTGCAGGTTCCATGGGTGTTGGTAATCACTTAACATCAGGTGACTCGTTAACTTGTTTGCCTACCAAAGCAATAAAAAAAAATAGCTACAATAAAAAATCCAAAATTTGAAATTGGTGATGATAAAGTATTAATAAATGTCATTATATTATATATTGTGTAAAGTATGAAGTAATATTCAGAAGTAAATCCTATATTCTTAATAACTATCACTATTCTTGTTAAATAGGGTCTTTTCAATAATTTGTTTACTTTCTTATTTAAGGATAGATTTTACTAGTTTCCTTATAAACCTGCTGATCCGGCAAACTTCATACTGCCTCAGAACTAATAAACAAAAAAGCTGAATGATAATTGCAAAATGTTTCAACTTAATTAAAAAGTGTTGCCAAAACTTAACAGGAAGAAAAAGAATTTGTTGCTAAGGTTTGATTATTCTTGTTAATTGTGGAATTTAGACATTACTTGAAAAATAATTATCACAAAAGTTAGAAGCTTACAAAATAAAGTTTGTAGTGTACGTTTCTAATTTAAAACTTATTTACAATATGAATTAATATATCTTTATTTACATTAAATATAGGTAATCAAGCTTATTAATAAAACTGTACTTTAAAATTTCATTTTATTTCTGTAGGACTTTCAAATTTATTTATTTCTATAGAATAGGTGATCATACAAATATTTTACAGGCAGGTTTCTAAGGGAAAGCATAATAGTTGTTTTTACTATATTCAAAAAATTTCATATTGACTCACCTCTTAAACCGTCCCTAAACTTTCACAAATAATTAAATACTAAAATCGGCCAAATCAGTCCAGAGTTTCCTGAGCTATCAACTAACAAACAGCAATTTATTTTTATATATATACAAGAAAAAAAATTCAGATGACACTTTTAGTGACAAGATAATAATAATTTAAATTAAAGTGTGTAAGAGAAGTTACAGAAAATAAATACAACTTGCTGTTCACTTAATTGGAATAAAATTTAATTAAAGGTGAATATGTATTCTTATAAACAAGCCTACAAAATAACACCAAGAAAGTTTTAACTTGATCCATTCAAACTAACTATATCTATAAGGCAGCTACGTTTTTTAAAAACATACACAAACATTAGAGTATTGTGAAACAACTTCTAAACATAACTAAGGAGAATACTGTTTTGTTTGACATTGGATAACTGATCGCGTTTACAAATGGGGACACCTGAAGTTGAAAGTTGAGTGTATTAGAAATCAATTTGTTTTGGGTACCTTTTATTATAGAAATGCAAGTAGCTAAATTAATAATTTGGAGAATATCTTTGAAATATTCATACCTGATTGGATCGAGCCATTCGTTTGGCTATCGTCCGTTGGTTTCTCCCTCAATGAAGTCAATAGGTTCACAGCTGACATAGCTTGCAATAGCACAAAATTCCTCAGTCTTCTTTCAATATATTAGCTCTACTAAAATTTTAAAATAACTATACAATATTTACAAAAGTGTTCAGGAAATTATTCTATCAACTAGGTATTGTTTATATCACAGACTTTTCGTTTTTCACTAGACAATACGGATAAAAACGTCCACGCACGAAAATACTATCAATATTTACAAGGTTCTAGATATAATAAACTTATTTACACATTTAAAACTAACATTTATAAGCTACTTTTAACAATAACGCTCTGGCGGTCACAAGATGGTCATAACTAAAAGAATTTATCAATTTTTGATGCAAAAATATATAAAAGGTCCGCCATATGCCATAGAGGCTGTATTATTAGAGCGAATTCCAATACGCTCTAATTGTATATGTCAGCGCATACAATTGCTGACATTTTAATTTAGCCGTGTTATATTCAGTTGCCATTGTCTACTTTTTTTTTATTGCGGTAAAACGGCATTCCCTTCCATAGCTTGACTGTATTATTTTTATTTTTTTAACAAAATTTATATTTTGATATACGTTTGTTAATAATTTATAAAATGAAATTTATTTAAGATATTTCGTATAATTCACTTTTGACTATCAGTGTCAACTTTCCATTTCAATAAATCTAAAATCAACTGTTTTCGCAAATTGCAAGTGTAAAAACCGTAGCACCGTTATAATGATAATTCTTAATGATTTATCCTTACGTTCCTACTTTCTAATCCTATTCCACTTTATTGTAGTAATTAATTTTCTTAGTAGAAATGTTGATCTACCTGCACTTAACAGGGAGAAAAGCTTTTACACGTTTCTTACTTTTTAATTCTTCTAAGATTCTTTACCGTCAGCATAATTCGTTTTATATTTTTGGAGGAGTAAATATAAATTTATTATTACTATAAGATAAAACAAGTTTTACAAGTAAGTTATTTAATAAATGTATTTATATTTATATTTGGATATTGAACTTTCTACAGTGAAATATAATTTAAATTACTTTTATGATAGTAAGTACGTGTATATTTTAGTTAGTCCTTAATCATATTTCAATTTAAAATTAACGTCTACGCCATGGTGTAATAATGAGAAATGTTAACATCACAACTAAGACAATATAATTGATTTGAATCGAAGTTAAATCTCGAAAATACGAATAAAGGTTTTTTTATTTATTTAAAAAATAATTTGAGCCAAGGAGAAATGTTAGTATATCAAAGTAGTCTGCGTAAAGTAAACAAAACTTGCACGTGGCGGTTAAAATTTGTCTTGGTCATCAACGTATAAATTAACATCAACGTATAAATTTAAAACAATGAAAAAACATAGACAATTAAAGACGCTGTCAAAATTTTTGGCTTGCTCATTAAAAGTATAAATTTAAAACAATAAAAAGACAGCACTTACCAGTTGACATATTTATTTATAATCTATGACATGCTAATGGCGTCGGGCTTAATAGATAGTGTAAGATTGTGTCAATATGTCTGTTAAATGGACTGGAATTCAAAGTGAAACCGGAATATTACGAAAGAGTGAAAGTAAGGAGAAGAAGGAAGAATTATTTGTGTTCGGCTATTCGTGCAAACTCTTCAGGGATGATGATAAAGCCCTCCACATTGATCAAGGCAAACACCTCATACCGTGGATGGGGGATGAAACGTTGAAAATCGACAGGTTCGATCCGTTTTTTACTATAAGACTGTTTACTGTGGCGCTAAAAAAAGTTTTAAATTATAGTAAATAATGTGAAAATATTAATTTTTCGGAAGATAATAAGTATTTCACAGAGCATATTGAATATTGGTGCGAAGGCCAAGAGGCTACAGATGCTGTGTTCGCAGTCGCCGCCTCGCGTTTGTTATTGACTTCCTTCGGTGGTATGTATCATGCTAAGGTACTATTGCGTACGTACAATAGATTTGTGTGACTATGAAATTTCTTCGTCAAAAGACTCGAATGTGTATATAATAATACCCCCTATAGAAATATAAACACAAGTGCTACCATATAAGCTAGATAATATATTAGGTTTGCATATTGGTTCAAATTTAGTAACTGTTATGGTAACCTAGTGCTTAAATGTGGATACTTTCTAAGAATTGTCTTGTGATCGAATCCCTGATTAACTCCACAAGTTTTTTTATAAAGATTTATGTGCCTAATTGTTATTAACATTGCACTTTTTTGGTGAGGGTAAAAATGAGAATACCTGTATTTCTGGAAAGTAATTCTCTGGGATATGTGTAACTCATGAAAAAGTATGTCAAAAGCCAATTATAGAAACTAATTATTTTACTAAACTTTAATCTGTAATGCATACCAATTAGGCTTACATTTAATAGAAGCATGTATTTACTTTGTTAGGTATGATGCTAGAGGTGCACTCCATGATCTGTCAACGCTGGAAGCCCCACCTGGGGGCTTCGATTGGAGGGTGGAACTTACCAGAGCTGAGCTGGATGTGGAACAACTTTGTGATGAGGAGAGATACAGAGCTCTTCATACTGATGAAGATGAGGAGGAAATGTATAAAGGTACTGAAATAGTTTAAAAGCATAATATTATTTACTTTCAGTTGCTATATCTCTCAGTTTTTATGTTAAAAGTTGTGACTTTGGTAATAGAACTGTCACTTGGGGAACACAATCATAACATTAGCCACTTGGGCTGAGTAAGAAATGAATTTTCACCTATTTAGAAGTACAGGTCTAGATTAATATAGTCACAATTAAAAAAACTTGTTATACAGTAAAGATGTTTGAAAATAATTTAAAATGTCTATTTCAACCAATGATGGTACATTTACTGGCAGATAGCTGTTGTAAAGAGTAACTTAGGCTAATTTTTACCAAAAGACACCTGGAATTACATTTATAAAATTTTTTCATCTTTCCTTTTGCAGAAGAAGAGCTGAAACGTCTTCATGCAGCTGGCTATGGTCAAGTTGGATTCAATTATGATACTCCAGCAGAAACCAAACCTGAACCACAAGTTGAAGTGGAAGAGCCATTCGAGCCAAGTCAAGTTCTGAAAGACCTCTTGCCCACAATCACAGATTTTGTAAGTTACTATAGATAGTATGTAATTTGTTTACATTTACAGCAATTATTTATGTAATCTGTAAAAGTTTGTATCATATTTGGCATGAAAAATTTTTGTCATTGTTTTATTGGTTCTTTGTAATTACTTTTACTTTATTATTTATTTGCCCATGTCAAAATAAAAGTTCTTTATTCAAGTAAGCTCGCACAAAATTTAAATCATATATTACAGTTGGTTTCATATTACGATAGTTTACAACAATATAAAATCTAAAGCTTAAAGGATTTGCTTTGCTGCTCATTCTGAGTAGAACCCCCAGCAAACTCAATCAAGTGTAGTGTTATACATAACAAACTGAATTTTAGATATTGCCACGAATAACACATAGCCGTCGAAGTATAAAACTAGAATTTTTCTGATGATGAGAGTAAATTTTTTACAGATAAAACGCGTGATTAGCGTCACGAAGATGTGCAGCGTTTCTTTTGCTAATTCGTTTGAAGGTTAGGTTAGATTTAATATTTACAAATAACATGTGGGATTTTAATTTGCCAATCGTCATTTCATAATTTGATATACTATTTTTCATAAAATAAAAATATCTATTTTCTTAATTTTAAATTCAAAAACAAAATTGAATTAAACATTTTTATTTACAATTTTAATTAAATTCCTATCATATCTTTCTTTTTCCCTCCCACTAGGTATCCGAAATCTAAAGTTTTGTATTAGTATAAATATAAACAAGACTTAAAAATTTGTTTGCCAAAGAAGTTTCACTTCTGACATGTGTACCTTGTATGCCCACACTTTTTTTATTTAATACTGTTTCTAAAGGTATATCGAATGTTTCTGCTACCTTTCATGGTAAATATTAAAGTCATGCTAGAAAAATAAGTTTTTTGAAGCAATTCAGTTGCCAAGCCATATTCCCAGTATTGCGAATAGGTTAAAAGCTGGTAGAGCTAAGTCTAGAAACGTATCAGTAGAAGTGATAGATAGTATTTAATTAAATGCCTTCTTGATGAAAACAATAGATGAATTAAAAAGTTGCTCCAATGTTTATCCAGCATTGTTTTAATCATATTTTTATTGTATTACAACAATAAAAACATGAAAAAAAAAGTTGCGTTTTAGAGATGATAGTATAAAACAGATATGTTTTACAATTAATGTGTTAGTTTATGTTATATGTATGTATGATCTCTTTATGCACCACCTATCTACTTTTGCACAATTTCCTTCTCCTCAAGGTTGTCTGGGAGAAATTGCTGATTAGCGATAAGACTGTCTTTTTGTACAATTGCTCATGTAAACTTTAATCATAATATGTAACTCTGTTTATTTTAAGATGTAGAATAAAGAGTATATTATTATTATTCTACTTTTACACTCACACCCTTTTACGCAATAAATATTTATATGTCGGAGTGCAATATTCTGTGGAACGCTGGCGCCATCTATGTATCGGCGTAGGGCAGAGTCAATAAGTGGCAGTCCGGCGCGTCTCGGTAGTTCTCGGGTGACAGCCTGCCGGTGCGGTTGACTTTTAAAACTATCGCGTTCCTAGCTGTTATTATTAATGAGTTTGTGTAAATTGATATTGGGATTTTAAGTGATTGAACATTATAATCTGAGTTAATTAGCAAAGTGTTTGATTGCACCAACATTATCCAACAAACGCCCACAGTATGGAAATTATGGATGCTATTAATGATTATGTCGGCGGAGAACACTACGCCCCTATGCTTTATGCTTCTCCTCTTGCGACATAATTTTATATTACCTATACCTATATATAAATTTGTAATAATTACTGATATAAAATAGTACATGAACATTATTTTTTTTCACAGCCCGATACACAAAAGCAGAATGCAATAATTGAAAAGACTGCCAACTTCATTGCACATCAAGGCACCCAAATGGAGATTTTAATAAAAGCGAAGCAGGTTGATAATCCACAGTTCAAATTCCTCAACAAAGATAATATGTTGCATGCATATTACACTGCTCTCACTGCACTTGTAAAAGCTGGAAGATGGCCGGAGAAGAAGGTGGAAATTGTTGAAGGTATGTTTAATAATATATATTTAGTCATTTCTAAAATAGAATCTATAAATTGTATTTTTCTTCAACTTCTATAATTTGAAGGACAAGTGTTGGAGATAGAATATTTTAAGAATATATATTGTAATAATAATTAAAAAAAACCGTACATCCAATCCTAGTAGCCTGAATAAAATTAACAACATGTTTAAGGGTAACTGTATACGTTTCTATAATAAACTCCTAGTATTAGTGCGATTGGTGTAAAATATCCTTGTAGATCCTAAAAAGTCACAGGTGATTGTTGTAGGCAAACGTAAACTATTATCAAAAAACAAAAATATCATTAGATGAATTGCTTCTGTTGCCGATCCAGGATTTTGCTAGTCCTTGTTACCCAGATTTGACTGAAGAACTTCTAAATAAGATGGACTGTTTACAAAACCTTTGTATACTATCATTTACCTTTGCAAATAACTTAAATGGCTACCTATCAGACTTCGAAGAAATCTTCAGGGACACTCACTAATATTTAGTGCAACTTTTCACCCACAAAGCCCTAACTATCTAAAAAAACGATTCAATTTCATATCTGACAGATTACTATGTGTGGAATAAAGAATAATGAAATAAGATGTTCTAGTGATGTCCCTTAATAAATTCAAAGTCTGTGGTAAAAGAAAGTTGATTAAAAAATCATATTATAAGATTCAAGACTACTTACGATAGAAACAGTTGGAAGCAAATTGCTCTAATTTGAGTTTAAATATATTAAACTAATATCATATTGTAAAAAAAAGCATTATACCTGACTGAGTTTCTTGTGGGCTCTTCTCAGAACAGTGTGCGAAGGAACCCTTATAACTTTTGTAAGCCGTTCTTTAAAATCATGTTCAGTGGTACATTGAAATGACATATGAAAAAAAATTATTATTTGACGATTCAAAAATGCTGTAAAGGACAATTTGAATAAAGATGTATTGTATTTGAACTTGTGACCTCCCTACAACCAAGAAGATATATTTGTGTAACAGTGTTTAGCCGTTTGGAATAATATTAAATGTTTGTTTAATTTATGGGACATTTAAAAAGTTATATTAGTTGTTCTGTCACATACATACATACTTACATACATAGCATCACGCCTCATTCCCATAGGGGTAGGCAGAGACAACATCCTTCCACTTGCCACGATCCTTGCATATCTCCTTCGCTTCTTTCATTCTCATTAAACCTTTCATACAAGTTCGTCGGTTTAGAGTACTCTTGACCTGGCCGTTATTTAAAATGTCCTGGATTTGGTCCAGGAACGTTCGCCTTGGTCTTCCCCTTCCAACTTTCGCATTCACTCTTGACTCATAAATCCTTTTTGTCAGTCTCCTTTCATTCATTCTCTCTACATGCCCAAACCATCTAAGCATACCTTTCTCAATTTTAGTCACTACGTCTTCTTTTATACCACAACGTTCTCTTATCACACTATTTCTCACTCTGTCACTCAGTTTTAATCCACTCATGCTTCTCAACGCTCTCATCTCTACCGCATTTATTTTACTTTTGTGATTCTTCTGCCATACCCAACTTTCACTACCATACATAAGTGTTGGCACCAACACTCCAGCATGCACTGCCAGTCTAGCCCTTTGAGACACCATCTGGCTATTCATAAAAGCATGCAGAGCACCATTTACCATATTCCCTGCATTCACTCTCCTTTCGATATCACTTTCACATGTTCCATCTTTTGTAAATTTACATCCCAAGTATACAAATTCTTTCACCTCTTCCACTTGTTCCCCATCTATCAAAATATTGCCATTCATCATAGATTCATCTCGTCCAAAAAGCATAACTTTCGTTTTGTTTACATTCGCTTTCATTCCTTTTCCTTTCAAAGCTTCATTCATAATATTTTGCATTTCCTGAAGCTCGTTAGCGGATGACGCAAGTATTACTTGATCATCAGCGTAGAGTAAACATTTGATGAGTAATTCATTAATTCTTAACCCATATATACTTTCTTTTAAATCTGTCAAACAGTTATTCATAAATAGGTTGAACAGCCATGGTGACGCAACACACATCCCTGTCGAACACCTCTTTCGACAGGAAACCACTCTGTGTACGCTCCGTTTATTCTGACACAGGGACTAGAACCCTCATAGAGAGACTTCAATGCTTCACAGCTCATTCCTCACCAGTCGATCATAGGCCTTTTCTAAATCTACGAAAGAGCAATAAACTTTTTGGTCACCACAATCAAAATTCAACTAAATATATAAAATTCTTAACAAGAAGACCCTATTTCTTGTCATTACATAATTCTTTCAGCTTTTTTTTATTAAAATTACAATTTTATTTATCATTTACGGGCAGTTATTATTTTGTCAAATCTGTTAGAATAGATTACATATTAAAAACTAATGATTGTTACCTTTTGTACATTTATGATTGATTAATTTTATAATGACATGTTTTTGATAATTTTATTTGATTATAAATTATTATTTCTTATAAATTCAAATTTGTAACTACTATTAATAATATTCAAATAACAATTTTTATAAAAAGATATAATTTTTAAATTATATAATTTAGAATCTTGATATTTTTTTTAAATTACTTTTAACATTTCATATTAATCATTTAAAATAATTATACCACATTAACTTTTATAGTCATCAACTGACTCTCTATTATATTTTAAATTAGCTTTTTTTGTTGTATTTATATTGGATTTTTAAGTCATTTTCTGGAATTTTAACGAACAACCTTTCGTTTAGTTCAAAGTCAAATTTCCACCTTTTTCCTTTGTGATTAATTTTTTGTAATTCATTTTAAACAAGTTTCTAATTATGAAGTATTGTTGGAGTGCTAATAAAACGGGTTTGTTTTTAAAATAATTTGTAAACCAAGTTCCATAACGTTTTTTATTTTTTTATAAGACATTTTAGTGGATATTTCAAAGAAATATTGAATTGTAACCTTTTAAGTCTCACATTTTAAAAATTTTGACTGATAATAATTGTTTTAATATTAATAAATAACGAGTGCTAAAAAAATTGATTGATATTGATTTTTCTTTAATGATCTTTGGAAAAAAATTTAAAATGATACTATTTTACATAACGTGTATGGGTGTTTAAAATATCACAAATATAGGCACAATAACACTATATATAGTTAGTCTGTGATGGCCTTGTAATGAACATGATATAAAATGAGAAATTATACACGACCACATACAAAATAAATTTTTATTAAAAACATTCTTTCTAGAAAAACAAGAAATGAATGAGGAGTATCTCCATCCTAGTTTAGCAGCACCAGTCATTGAGTCTGTAAGTTAACTTATTTTTTCATTTACCTGTTTTTTGCTTACACAACTTTATTTCAAATTTATAATCATAAGATCCTCTAATGGCATTAGTCAAGTCTATAAAATTGGAAAAAAAAAAATTAAAAGTGAGTGCGTACAAAGTTCACACGTCAGAATTACAAACATCTTTGGATAACTCATTTATAAAGTACAAGTAAGTAACAGCCTTTTAACGTCCCACTGCTGGGCACAGGCCTCCTCACTCCGAGGAGCGAGGGTTTTTAGAGCATAGACCCACCACGCTGCTCCACTGCGGATTGGCAGGCATAGTACACAAGTGCACTCTCTATTCCTTCACTCTCATAGTCCGACGTGACGGGAATCCGACACGACCGGAGAGAGATCAGGCGCAGGACCGACGGCTTAACGTGCTCTCTGAGGCACGGGGGTGGATCACACCCCCAACTTCCCATTCATTCATAATTCTTGTTTATATTTATACAAATGGAAAACTTTAGATTTCTGAGACTTAGAGGGCGAGAAAAAGGAAGCTATCTTAGTAATTTAAAGAATTTAATTGTCATTGAAATATTAAGTGATAAACCTTATATTACTTTGCTGCCTTTGTTGGTTCTTTCTGTTAACAATAAATTTAGCACATTGACAATAACACTTTACAAAAGTTGTATCATTTATTTGCCTTCAAAGAAGTAATAATAAATTATTTAATTATTATTAATTCAACCAGTCAAAGATCTTTTTATGACATTGACCCACTAACACTAAAAAAACTCCTTACATTTTTAACTAAGAAGAAAGGTAATAAATATTCCTATCGACAAACGTAATATTACGTTGCCGCAATAATTGGTTCATTCTTTAAAAAATACATAGACACACTAACACTATAAAACTACTTTTATAATTAATTTTACAAATTCTCCTGCTAATAAACGTAATATTACGTTGCTGCAATTGTCGGTTCATTCTGTTAAAAGTAAATTTATAACATTGACACACTAACGCTATAAAACTACTTTTATAATTAATTTTACAAATTCTCCTATCATTAAACGTAATATTACGTTGCTTCGATTGTTGGTTCATTCTGTTAAAAGTAAATTTATAACATTGACACACTAACACTATAAAACTACTTTTATAATTAATTTTACAAATTCTCCTATCATTAAACGTAATATTACGTTGCTTCGATTGTTGGTTCATTCTGTTAAAAGTAAATTTATAACATTGACACACTAACACTATAAAACTACTTTTATAATTAATTTTACAAATTCTCCTATCATTAAACGTAATATTACGTTGCTTCGATTGTTGGTTCATTCTGTTAAAAGTAAATTTATAACATTGACACACTAACACTATAAAACTACTTTTATAATTAATTTTACAAATTCTCCTATCATTAAACGTAATATTACGTTGCTTCGATTGTTGGTTCATTCTGTTAAAAGTAAATTTATAACATTGACACACTAACACTATAAAACTACTTTTATAATTAATTTTACAAATTCTCCTATCATTAAACGTAATATTACGTTGCTTCGATTGTTGGTTCATTCTGTTAAAAGTAAATTTATAACATTGACACACTAACACTATAAAACTACTTTTATAATTAATTTTACAAATTCTCCTATCATTAAACGTAATATTACGTTGCTTCGATTGTTGGTTCATTCTGTTAAAAGTAAATTTATAACATTGACACACTAACACTATAAAACTACTTTTATAATTAATTTTACAAATTCTCCTATCATTAAACGTAATATTACGTTGCTTCGATTGTTGTTTCATTCTGTTAAAAGTAAATTTATAACATTGACACACTTACACTATAAAACTACTTTTATAATTAATTTTACAAATTCAATAAACGTAATATTACGTACCTTCAATTGTTGGTTCATTCTGTTAAAAGTAATTTTATAACAATGACATACTAAGACTATAAAAGTTGCATTAAATATTTAACTATAACGAAATGATAATAAATATTTGTATCTTTAAACATAATATGATGTTGCTGTGATTATTTACTTCAGTTATTATATATATATTTATAACATTGACTGACTGACATGGCAAGATTTGGGTTTTAATATATTCATGTTATTGCAGGCTCCTTCGATTCCGAGTATCCACTATAAACCATCAGCCGACTGTGACTATACATTGCTGATATCTAAGATGCGTGGTGAAACCTCGTTAGATGAAACATACAGCACCGAGTTGGCCCCAGGGGAAGTGGCACCACCTGGAACCGAGCCTTTACCACCACGAGCCAATGGGGAGATCACTAGAGCACCAATCATGTACAATAGGACTGATCAGGGTATGTCTAATACAATGCTGTCTTTTGTACACATGTCAGAAGTGACACTTCTTTGGCAAACTAATTTTTAAGTATAGTTTATATTTATACAAATGTAAAACTTTAGATTTTCGAGACTTGAAAAAAGGATGTTAGGAATTTAATTGTCATTGATATATTAAAAAAGTGTCGAAAATTAATACAAATAATTTATTGAAATCTCAAACGACTAATTGTAAATATAAAAAAATGCTACGTTTTTTTATCAATATTAAAAATCATTAATTAAATTTATTTTTGAATTAAATATTTTGAGGAGAGAATTTGCTATTTGTCAATTTATAAAAAAAAAAACGCTGCACGTGACCCTCATCACGCATTTCATCAGTAAAAATTTTACCCTCATGCGTCTAAAGAAGTTTCAGTTCAATAATAAAAAAGATTTGAAAGGGATTTATTTATTTAATAGGAAGTAAATTTGGGGCAGCCTTTTATCCTTTTCTTGCCTTATTGCCGGTTCAGAATAATTCCACAGCGTCCGCTCATTTTTCAAAATTTGTTTCTCTGGTAAAGCTAGTGTAAAGATCGCTGATTCTTTAAATATCCGGCTCGAAGGACCAATGTTGAAAATTTTAATTGGGAAACAAGGAACACATTTTATGAGGAGAAATACAAGTGTGTTGATGGATTGGATGGAAGACGCGAGACTGGCCATATATATAGTTTTGCCTATAGTTTACTGGTCAATGAACTTTTTAAACGGGTTTGGTCATGTCATTATTCGTCTCATTTTCTTGAAGCAAAAATTTTGAAGGTTTCACTTCTCCGGCGTGTGGATTGCACACAAGATTTGTTTTTTATTCTTTTAGCCAAATCGCAGCAACAATATGCATCATTTTATCAAAAATATATGGCTCAAGTGCCCACACCACCAATAACGCCAGCACCACCGCAGGTAGAGAAGAAGCCAACTGTGACTAAGTCTACCGGCCTCAGTCTGATGAAGAATTATAATACAGACAGTGATAGCGATGTTTCCGGTGAGTTAACTATACCATATAGTGTATTTTTCTTATAGCAGGAGATAAAAAAGATTTAGTGTCCAAGGGGGCGGCCTTATCGCTAATTTGCTATTCCCTATTATACCTAGCGTTAGGGAGACCTAACCTCTACACTTGTTATTGTAAGGAAGTCCCTTTACTATACTGGATAGTGTATTTCTATTCTACTAGGAGATAAAGAGACACAGTAAGCTCATGTAATTTATTGTTCAACTAGGCGGTCGTATTTCTAATTGGCTATTACCCCTAAGGTCCAGGAGACCTAAGTTGTACACTTATTATTTTTAGGAAAATACTAATAGTAATATTGAATGATGAATGGCAATATGACAGATGGAGAACAAGTGGAAGAGTTGAGAATTTGTATACTTGGGATCTAAATTTACAAAAGATGGAACATGTGAAAGTGATATTGAAAGGAGAGTGAATGCAGGGAATATGATAAATAGTGGTCACCACGCCTTTAATAATATCCAGATGGTGTTTCAAAGGGCCAGACTGGCTGTGCATGCAGGAGTGTTGGTGCCAACACTTATGTATGGTAGAGAAAGTTGGGTATGGCAGAAGAAGCATTAAAGTAAATGCGGTAGAGATGAGAGCGTTGAGAAGTATGAGTGGATTGAAACTGAGTAACAAAGTAAGAAATAGTGTGATAAGAGAATGTTGTGGTATCAAAGAAGATGTAGTGTCTTAAATTGAGAAAGGTATGCTTAGATGGTTTGGGCACATAGAGAGAATGATAGGAGACCGACAAAAAGAATAGAATGGGAAAAGTGAATGAGAAAGTTGGAAGGGGAAGACCAACGCGAACGTTCCTGGACCAAATCCAGGACATTTGATATAAGGGCCAGCTGAAGAGTATTCTAAACTGACGAACTTGTATGAAAGATTTAATGAGAATGAAAGAAGTGAAGAAGATATGTAAAGATCGTGGCAAGTGGAAGGAAGTGGTCTCTGCTTATCCCTATGGGAATGAGGCGTGATGCTATGTATGTGTATAGCCCATCCCATGATAATATAAACAATCTCATTATACATCGGTTGGATGGTTTCATAGGCTATGACATATATATCTATGTACAAACAATTTTTGTGTTACATATTTATATAGATTACATTTATTGTCACCAGACTTCGATGATAGCTCCTCGTCAAGCAGTAAAGACAAACTTATTATTATAACTCCACCGGATGACGTAAAAACTGTTATTGACAAAATGGCGGCGTACGTCGCACGAAATGGCGACGAGTTTGAAGAGATCGTGCGATCTAAAAATGATCCCCGTTTCACTTTCCTGGAACCGGCTAATGTATATCATCCGTTTTATAGAAAGTTAATGCAAGAGAAAAGAGGTGTGGATATAAATGGGAAGGACAACTCAAGGGACAAACATGATAAGAGTAAGAATTTGATTTAAAACATAGTTATTTCTTATATGTCTCCATGACTACAGTGTCTCGCTTATACCTCTTAAAATTATAGTTATGTAGGTCGTTTTGTAAATTTTGACATTTGTGACTAATGGGTGGTTGTTAAAATTTGTAATTAAGATATTTTTGCGCTGATGAATTAATATTAAAAGTAACTTATATTGTAAATAAAATATTTTAGTAGTAATGTTCACACCTTATTGGTGTGAACATTACTACTAAATCAGATAAATATATTCTCTATCTATGAAATAGTGAAAGTAAGACATATTGGATATATTATGAATTATTTTACAGCGCCAGTAGTCTCGTTTTCAATAAAGAAACTCAAAGAACCCGATCCGATTCTCCCAAAACCTGCTTTACCGTATGAATCCAGTTCAGAAGGTGAAGAGGAAAACAAAGAAATAGCTAACAACGACGAGCAACCAAAAGATATACAAAAGGTTAATACACCGCAAGTACAAGCAAATAATAACATTCCACCAGTTATCGTATACAAAATGGAATCAGTACAATCTAACAATCTACCAAAAGTCAAAACAATAGAGTCTAAAGTAAACAGAGCCTCTGTACCCGAATTAAAAGTTAAACCTAATTTAGTACCAGAAATCCAAAAAAAACCAGAAGTGCAGGAAAAATTAAAAGAAGTCCCAATAAAAGAAGTTCCTAAAGCAGAAGAGAAACCAATTGTAGAAAATATCCAACCAAAAGACCCGCCTAAAGAAAAAACACCAGAGAAAAGAATCGAGAAACCCAAAGATAGAGATAAAAGGGGCGACGGAAGAGAAAAAAGGAAACATCATCATGATCGCAAGAAGGAATATCGGTCTAAAACTGAACACAGGGAGAGAAGATCCGAGCAAAGGAATACAGATAGAGAAAAAGAAAGGGTCAGGAAGCGAGAAAAAGAGAGTGAAAGAAATAAAAAGAAAGCTAAATGTAAAGAAGAATTGGAGCCTGAGATTATATCACTAGAAGATAATTCTGATGAAATGATTGACTTAACTGGAGACCAATCTGATTCGAAAGGTGAGGTGTTTAATTAACATTTTTTTGGTTGATAACGCTTCACTGTAATTTCATCTGATGGTAAGTGATGATACAAATGCGAGACAGGTCAGATGTTATCTGTTAAAAAACTTATAAAATGGACCATTTAATCAAATACATTCATTTTTCAGTAGAATGCGAAACGGAAGGTGATAAAGTGAAGCAACAAGAAAGACGTAAGCGTGCAGCGGAGTTTTTGAAGAAAGTGGGGGTGGACCCAGCTGCTGCGGCTTTACCCACCACCTCACTTGCAAGTGCTATGGTGAGTATTCAAATCCAAAATCAAATCAAAATATCTTTATTCAAGTAGGCATATTACAGCACTTTTGAATCGTCAAATTATATTTTTTTCCATACTCTGATTCTAGTATACGTCTGATGATGGTTCTCAAAATCGGCTTAAAATCTAAAGTTACGAGGGTTCCTTCGCGCCCCGATCCGAGAAGAACCCACAACAAACTCAGTCGGGTATTTTTTTTACCATCATCATTACAATAACATATTAGTTTACTATTCATACTTTTATATATTGCTCTGTTAGCTCTTCATTATCGAGCGTTGGGGGTAATGTGAAAGGGTTGGCAAAGCAGCCAGGGCCAATATGACGGCGTCCATATCTCGCATCTGCTGTGTCACTTGCAGCGTGGTTTCATTAAACCGCACCATATTTTATATTCCTATTATGCTATCCTATTGTAGACATTCGCCAATTTTAGATTCTAAGTCATCCTTTATCTCAGCCGACCCGAAGCGGGGTATTTCAAATCCCCCAATGAATGAGTTTTAATTTAATATTTCCAGTATTGGAAAAGTTACTTTCTTTATATTTGTTGTAATCATAAAAAAAGCATTTCGAAGAAACCCTTATCCCGTTTTTATTATCGAACGCGTAATGCGTTTAAAAATATTGTTTTTGATAATAAAAAACACAAATAAATTATACCCACACCTTCATTATACTATTAGTATGCAGAGACCCTAGTTCGATCTAAAGTTAGGCGAACTTATAAAATTGTATTTTCTAATTTGTCTGAGTCTGGTCTGGTAAGAGGCTTCGGCTGTGGCTAGTAACCACCCTACCAGCAAACACGTACCGCCAAACAAAGAGATTTGTGTTCCGGTACGATGCTGTGTAGAAACTGCACGGGGTATAAATAATAATAATAATAATAAAGCCCTTTATTTATTTCCTTATGGTCTACAGAGAAGTAAAATTAAACATGCATAGACTTAACCTAACTAATAACTAATGTAAGTGTACATGAGTATGCATTGCTGTTGTAGGTGTGTGTGTATGTATGTATGTATGAGTACGTGTGTGTGAGTGTATGCTTGCGTGTGTGCGTGTTGTGTGTGTGTGTGTGTATTATATGTACATACATATATATGTACGTGTCTGTGTGAATGAATGAGTTCTTAATCTATACTAATATTACATATTTTCCTTCCATAAGGATCCCTTGTTGGGTATAGGCCTCCCCCAGTTCGTCCCATTTTATTCTGTTTTTAGCTGTATATAGATATAGAATAAATTTAAAGTATATATTGTAATGATAATAACAAAAAAAACGTAGACCCGACTGAGTTTGTTGTAACTTTAGATTGTAAGTCGTTCTTTGATGTTATCATCAGTCATTAATTTAAATAATATATAATCTGTTCAACCTATTCATGGATAAATGTTTGACAGATTTAAAAGAAAGTATGTATGGGTTAAGAATGAATGAATTACTCATCTAATGTTTACTCTACGTTGATGATCAAGTAATACTTACGTCATCCGCTAATGAGCTACAGGAAATGCTAAATATTATGAATGAAGTTTTGAAAGGGAAAGGAATGAAAGTGAATGTAAACAAAACGAAAGTTAGCCAGATGGTGTCTCAAAGGGCCAGACTGGTTGTGCATGCTGGAGTGTTGGTGTCAACNTTGTATGAAAGGTTTAATGAGAATGAAAGAAGTGAAGGAGATATGCAAGGATCGTGGCAAGTGGAAGGATGTTGTCTCTGCCTACCCCTATGGGAATGAGGCGTGATGCTATGTAAAAGTGCTGTAATAGGCCTACTTGAATAAAGATGTTTTGACTTTGACTTTGTACCCAGCTGATGAACGTAAAAAGGTTGTCACTCACTTATTATATCTTCATTTCAACTAGGTTGACACCCTGGAGACGCTAAGGAAAAAGAAGAGTGAACAAGATGAGAAAAGAAGGCGTCACGAAAAGAGACGTCGGAAAGAAAAGAGAGGTATTCTTTCTTTAACTGTGTACACAATGAGCAAGTTTTCTACCTTAAAATATTTTTTTATTGCTATACCAATACCACTAAATTACCATTTTAAATTAATATTAGATCACACTCCCCCTAGATGTCCTTTCAAACAATACAAATAAATGAAATTGGAGTCTTTTCACTAAATTCATTAAAAAAAAATTCTGACTGTGTTTTTATGTTTCGATTAATCTCTGAAAGGGCTGTTAATTTATGAGGTGCAATTTACACATTTTTTTGTGACATCTGACCCCTAAATTAGGAAAACCCGTATTTTATGTGCCAGTGCCTACCTAAACAATGTTCATGGTATATAATAATCTAAACGTACTCAAAAATAAAATTTCAATTTTAGGTTTTGTGCAAATATAAAAAAAAGAAAAAGCAAAGGACTGTCTCATTGGTCTAGTGGTTAGCATGTCCGATTACAGACATGAGGTCCTGGGTTCGAGTCCCGGGTCGGGCCAATTCAAAAATCAATATTGAGTTTTCTATAAAGATTTTCTCAATATTTGCCCGAAGTTGGGAAGTTGGCGGTGTGATCCACCCCCGTGCCTCGGAGAGCACGTTAAGCCGTCGTTCCTGCGCCTAATCTCTCTCCTGTCTCGTCGGATTCCCGTCACATCGGACTATAAGAGTGAATGAATAGAGAGTGCACTTGTGTACTATGCCAATGTTATTTGTGTATTAGCATGAAAAACGCTGCACATTTTCGTGACTTCAATCACGTGTTTCATCCGTAAGAATTGTACCCTCATGCACATAAGAGTCAAAATTTTCACTTCAAAAGAAAAGGATACAAATATTGTGTGTGTTTACGTGTCATCTCTTATAGTTAAGTTCTCTTAACCTGGTTTTTTTTTCATTTTATTTATAGTTTGCGTTTTTTTTATTTATATGCTAGCTGACCCAACAAATTTTTTGCCATATAATTACTTTTATCGCTATTAAAAAATTGGGGTTGGTGATATAATAGTATAGAAAAGGCCTGTGATCGAGTGGTGAGGAATGAGCTGTGGACAAAGTTATCTACGTATGGGGTGAGAGGTAATCTGATTCAAGCATTGAAGTCTCTCTATGAGGGCTCTAGTGCTTGTGTCAGAATAAATGGGGCGTACACGGAGTGGTTTCCTGTTCTACCTTTTCATGGATAACTGTTTGACAGATTTAAAAGAAAGTATGTAAGGGTTAAGAATGAATGAATTACTCATCAAATGTTTACTCTACGCTGATCATCAAGTAATACTTGCGTCATCTGCTAATGAGCTACAGGAGATGCTAAATATTAAAATGTAGCTTTCAAAAGTAAAGAAATGAATGTAAACAAAACGAAAGTTATGCTTTTTGAACGAGATGAATCTATGATAAATGGGAATATTTTGATAGATGGGGAACAAGTGGAAGAGGTGAAAGAATTTGTATACTTGGGATATCTAAATTTACAAAAGATGGAAATTGTGAAAGTGATATTGAAAGGAGAGTGAATGCAGGGAATATGGTAAATGGTGCTCAGCACGCCTTTAATAATAGCCAAATGGTGTTTCAAAGGGCTAGACTGGCTGTGCATGCTGGAGTGTTGGTGCTAACACTAATGAGGCGAATGAGGCGTGATGCTATCTATGTATGTGATAGAAAGGTGAAAATTGAGGGGTTGTATGTATTTTTGTATGCTGTATCACAAAAAAAAAAATTAAGGGTGAACAACCCTTATCACTTAGGGTTATGAAAAAAAGATAGTAGCCGATTCTGAGACTTACTGAATGTGCAAATAGGTAAAGCCGTTTCGGAGGAGTACGGTAACTAACATTGTGACGGAAATTTTATATATTAGATATTGAATGTTATATTGTTGCCAAGCAAATTTGCTATTTACAGCTTCGGTGGCGCAGTGGTGCGAGTACTCTCCTTGCTAGCAGAGGCCCCGGGTACGATCCCCGTTAGGGCGAATTTAGGAAATAGTATTTTCTAATTTGTCTGAATCTGGTCTGGTGGGAGGCTTAGGCCGTGGCTAGTTACCACCCTACCAGCAAAAGACGTACCGCAAAAAGAAAGAGATTTATGTTCCGGTACGATGCTGTGTAAACCGTATGGGATATATCGCCTTTTATCCATATTAGCGCGCTTCCTTCTTAGACTGTATCATCACTCATCATCAATCAATAAAAAATTAACTTAAATTAATTTATTTTCTTTATAGAACACGAAGGCGACTCTCACAGAAAGAGCAAACGGAGGAGAAACAGGTAATCTCATCTTTAGTAACAATTTATAGGCGAAACGACATGATAATCTCATTTTCATTATTAGTCTTCTTGATATGATATAATCTTCATTTAATTTTTTTTTACAGATCTTCCGAGGAAGAAGATTCGGATTACGAAAAGTAAGTAACGAATCAGGTAATTTTGAAACTAAAAAAAATAATTAAATTTTTTTGACTGTAAGTAAAAAAATTACTAATTTTGTTTAATTCTTAAAAAAAGAGATTTAATTATCTCGCTATTTTTCTTAAAGGTATTTTGTTAATTCTTAGTAAAAAAAAATTATAAGGTACTTTTTTAACTCCCGGCAATTTGGTCTAAAAGTAAGTAAAAAATTTGTTAATTTTTTAGACTATAGAGATGTGTAGGTAATTTTTTATTTCTGAATAAAAAATTTAGGTATTTGTAAATCTTTAAGTAAAAAAATATTAAGTAATGTTTTCTCTCCTTGCAATTAGGTCTAAAAGCAAGTAAAAAAAATTAGGTAATTTTTTAACTTTGAGTATAGAAAAAAATTGGTATCTTTAATTCAATGATAGCAAAAAAAAAATTACTCATTTTCAAGTCTGTATTAGTAATAAAAAAAAATTGATTTTTTTTTAAATTCTCAAGTAAAACTAATTAGGTAATCTCAACTCTTCGCAATCTGGTCTAGGTTAGTGTCATTAAGTACGGTATCTGGAACTACGCGGTCGACACCAACGGGAACAGCTAGTATATCATAGGCTGATGTGCAATTGCGATATGCTACCTATTATGATAACATGTAAAGACACATGCGGCGTCGCTTTATCCCTAATTCTATTTGGCACTTGAGAGAAGCATTCGATAGCATTGCGTTTAAAAATGGGGGTTTTACAATAACAATATCATATTATATTTATATAATTTACCTGTAGTCTTATCACAAACATGCTCTAATCTGATAAGAGATAACTCACCCCCTATGGTTTCTACATCATTTGCAGTGTTATCAATTAGCCAATGTTCAATCCTCCCATCAGTACGCTCTCAGGTAAATTAGGAAAGTCTATTAGACTTGCCTTGCTGGGAATCGAAATTAAGACATCTGTTAAAGAAGCGAATACTTATATCATTATTCTAGTATCTGATTGGTGTCCCACAAGGATCAATATTTGGTCCTTTTTTGTTCTTAATATATAAAAAAGTGATTAAGCATGCCACGTAAAATACTAATGTGATAGTTGCCGACGATATTTCCTTCTTGTTTAAAGTAGATGGAAATCAACAAAACTGTGACGATGTTAATAAAACCCTGTCACACATCTCACGTTACTTCACAGTTAATAATTTAATATTAAAGTCGGGAAAGTTTATTGAATTCTCTTTGCTCAATACTAAGGAAGTTTGTCAAAGTATGTAAATAGATTATAATCCACTAAAAAAAGTTACGTCTTCAAACTTAATTGTATTGAAACTGTTAAATTGCAAACATTTCCCTTATTTCCATAACACATTACAAAAAACAGTAATACGTGCCTTATATCAATTAGAATCTCGTGCTTCTCTTAAGAGAAAATATCAATTCTCAGAGCACTGTCGCAATATATATTGAATAGCATTTTATATATCCGTTATAATATTCAGTTATACAGCAAAAATACCGATATACACAATTTTTATACAAGAACATCTGAAATCAATTGAGCATTGGCATTTTTAACGAGATACGGTGATCATTTTGAAATAATCTCCACATAATTTTAAGAAATATATCAAAAACAGCCTTTTACAAAATCTATATGTCGTATTGCAATAGTCTGTGGAACGCTGGCGCCATCTGTCTAAAGGCGTGGGGCAGAGTCAATAAGTGGCAGTCCGGCGCGCGTCTTACGGTAGTTCTCGGGTGACGGTCCGCCAAAGCAGTCTACTATTGGAACTGTCGCGATCCTAGCTTATTATTGTTAATGAGTTTGTGTAAAGTGATATCGGGAACACTAAAATGATTGAACACAAAATACCACTATGATCGTCAATTTTGATGAAAATATCATGTTTATATAATCTATGTTCAAGGATAATCATTCACCTCGCTAGTCTTTGAATGTCATGTGATTAGTAACGAGTATTGTTTTTATTTTCTTAAATATAGATATTACATATATATATTAATTACTAATATTAATTAATAATATAGATATTAGTTATAGTATATTACAATATTCCTTATAAGTGTTTCAGTTAATCACCTTTCTCTATGTAAACAAAAGTTAAACTAGTTATATAGGCCAGTCTTGCTCTCGCGTTTTAAAACTATTGTTTTCATATAGTACAAAATTGATAAGGCTAAATTACAAACATACTTTAATGTGTGCTTCTCCTCTTTGTAGTTCAAAGAGAAAAAAGCGGAAGAAGGACAGGAAACCGTCGAAGAGCAAAAAGAGAAAGAGACGAGAGAATGAGATAGAAGAACAGCAACCACAAATCAATATAGACTTGACCAATACATTGAAAGAACTGAGAAATACTTCTCCCACGAAAGAATTGGGATTGCAAGATGTTGGACAACCTCTCATTCTCCCATTAAAAGATTCCTCCAGTGAGGAGGAGTTAGAGAAGAAGAGGAAGAAGAAAGAAAGAGAATACAGTGAAGGGGAGTGGTCAAGTGACAGCGATGAAGATTCTGTATCGTCTTTAGATAAGGAATAATTTACATATGCCTACATTATCCCATAAAATATTATTTTAAAAACCAACGAATATAATTGTTTACAATCATGAAATCATGAATACTGATAATTATAAGCGATAAATAAACTTACATAAATTATATTTTAACAGGCTGAACTCGCAAAATTTCTACCGCATAATCAATAAATAAAAAAAGCCGTCAAATATCGTAAAACATTATAGTTGCGATCAGAAATTGTCCGTTGTCAATGTCAAATGTCAAAATTAAAATTATGCTTTCAAATTTAATATTATTTCCAAACGTCGGTACTAATACCAAGCGTTTGACATTTATAACCAAATAAATTTAAAAAAAAACTTAAATTATATTTCATTTCTAAAAAAAAGACTTTTATATTGAATTGATTTCTAAACGACGGGACGAACATCAAATGTTTGACAGGTAGGATTGGTTTCTAAGGGAAAGCGAAATTGTTGTTTCTACGTTATTACAAGAATTGACTTTCATATTTACTCACCTGTTAAACCCTCCCTGGACTTCCACAAATAATTCAAAACCCAAAATTGGCCAAAACAGTCCAGCGGATTTCGAGTTTCAATAATACAAACGAACAGCCATTGTTTTTTAATTATATAGATGTATGAAAACCATTAAAATGTTATTCGACTGAATTTTGTATAATATAGTACAATTAGCAGTTAATTTTTAACCTTTTTTAATAAAAATAAATAGTCTAAAAACCCTTATTGATAATGTAGATTAATGAATGAGATATTTTTAACTAAGTATAGAGTAACGTCATTGTTATGTGACATTGGTGTGTAGATAATAAATATACAGCATACTTTTTTTGGTGTTGTTTTATTTTTCCTATTAAAAAGGTAAGCGGTAGGGCCGGGAGAGGGTGACCAAAAAAGTGTGGATGATCTGTGGATAAGGGGCGTGAAGGTAGAAATGACAGCGGATAGAATGAATTGGCGAAAGGAAACGTGCTGACCGACCCCACCTAGTGGGGTAAGTAAAGTAAGTAGCAGCCCATTAACGTCCCACTGCTGGGCACAGGCCTCCTCACTCCGAGGAGCGAGGGTTTTTTTAGAGCATAGATGCACCACGCTGCTCCAGTGCGGATTGGCAGGCATAGTACACAAGTGCACTCTCATAGTCCGATGTGACGGCAATCCGACACCACCGGAGAGAGATCAGGCGCAGGACCGACGGCTTAACGTGCTCTCCGAGGCACGGGGGTGGATCACACCGCCAACTTCCCAACTTCGGGCAAATATTGAGAAAATCTTAATAGAAA
>JACTOM010000902.1:456940-469801 GCA_015832385.1 Elymnias hypermnestra | reverse complement strand
TGAAAGGAGACTGACAAAAAGGATTTATGAGTCAAGAGTGAATGCGAAAGTTGGAAGGGGAAGACCGAGGCGAACGTTCCTGGACCAAATCCAGGACATTTTAAATAACGGCCAGGTCAAGAGTACTCTAAACCGACGAACTTGTATGAAAGGTTTAATGAGATTGAAAGAAGCGAAGGAGATATGCAAGGATCGTGGCAAGTGGAAGGATGTTGTCTCTGCCTACCCCTATGGGAATGAGGCGTGATGTTATGTATGTACGTATATTTTCGTTTAATAAATAAAATATCGACTGTTGTGGCTGTAGAAATTTGAGAACTTTCTAGTTTCCCACATAAAACTATTATATCGTTTATCTATAATATACTCTTAGAAGGCATTCTAGAATATCGCTGAATATTTAGATCCTCTCTTAATAGAAAGGTAGTCGAAAAATCATACTGTAATTTATTTATCAAACACGCTTCGTTCATTCGTTCGTTCTGTCAGCAGTACTAATGATATATATAGCTCTTACATTTTGTGACTATTCAATTGATTTTGAACTTTGTGCAGCGGTAATAAAGTGAAAATTGACTCTTTAACGTTAGGAACACAGCTACATTGCTTAGACAGTGAGCATTTGTAATTTATTATAAACTTTATAGAATAGCAATAAAGGTCAAATTGACTCTACATTTTAGTTGAAAAACGTTTGTACGGGAAACAGAAAAGGGCTGTTTTTACGGTTTTCCTGCAATTATTCGCACTTTTCTCGCCGTAAAAACCATCCTTGGACTTCAAGGAACATTTAAAAAAAAGAATATTCAAAATTGACCCAGGCGATGTTGAGTTATGCGCTTACCAACACATTTTGCAATTCATTTTTATATTATAGATTTAAGGGTTAATATTTATGTTAACGAAAATTTATCTATAGTCCGATTTAGTTGACTTTCCAGCGTCACGAAATCGGTATCTACGCGGGTGAAATCAAGAGGCAATGCTAGTATTAAATACAATGTAAACAATGGTTACAGTTTTATCCGTTAATCTTTTAATACGCATTTGAAGTTAAAGTATGAAGCCATGATTAAAGCAATACATAGCAATTCCTTGATAGCTTAAATCGTAATCTGCATATGGGATTTGTTTGTTTACATATATAATTATGAAGAAATGTCTGAATGTAATCTTGATTATATCGAGTAAACCATCATCATTTGAGTATACTTAATTGCTGAAGGTCATGCCGGCTCTGGTACTGCTATACTGTTTAAAAATGTTTATAAACATTCTTTAACAAACATTTTATAACAATGTTAAAAAATGTTTGCTTGTTAGTTAACGTTAGTAAACTGCGAGCCGATGCCATGTTTTTAAATGTTTGTAAACATTTCTAACAATTAGTAACATAATGTAGCAATTGCTGACATGTTTGTAAACTATTTTAAAAAGGCAGTGTGGCTGCATGGAGGTGCTTCCATCTCTATCTGTAATGTCCTTTTGTTTTGGGTATAGAGTTGTATTCTTCAGTTAATTCAATTAATTATCACATATCAAATATTGTTACTCATATCGTTTTTACCACCCCATTGCACCCCCCCCCCCCTCGTCAAAGCTGCGATGGGGTAGGGATAGAGTCTATTGCATACTATAACATCTAATCATACCATAACTACAAAGTTCACAGATACACAACACTATCATTTCGGACCAATGGGTAGGTCTTGGTCTTTTTCCGTCTACCCTTCCCACCACAACCAGTTTCTCCAGGTTATCTGGCTGTCTTCAGGCAATATGATCAAAATAGAAGAATAGGAGCAGTTTTTATTTGGTAACAGGTATTTTTACGTAACTGAGGACTATTCTTACTGAAGCCACGAAGGCGGAGTGATGAGTGTGGAATCTTGTTTAAAAAATCGCTGATTCCAATTCACAGCAGGCATTGTTTAAGTTTTTGACGTTTTTGATTAAATAAAATAAAATCGGAGGATACAGTTTGGTGTTGTAGCTTCATATCTACCACCACCATCCGCAACTCAATTACACCACTGGATAACGCCAATTTATTACGCTAAGTAAGGACTGTAACACATCGCGTGCGACAGAGGGGGAAGCCCCGTTACTAGACGTATTTTTCTTTATAAAAATAAAACTTAAACATCATAAAAACAAAACATCGTGAGAAAACTTGATTATTCCGGGAGTATTTCTAGGGTATATGTAGCCTGCCAACCTGCATAGGAGCAGCTTAGTGAGTGGCTCTCAAACTCTCTCTCCTATGAGTGAGTGAGGCCTGTACTCAGCTGATGGACTGCCACGTACCTTTTTAACCTAATTACCTGAGAAATAGTTTTGTTCTCATGGAAACATTCATCTATTTCACGTCCTCCAAAAACAAACCTACACCCTGTCGATGTAAGCATGTTTATAATTATATTTATAGAGACATTAGATATGTTATTAACATATCAATAGTTCGATAATCTAAGCTATGTAAAGCCACGTTTATCGCTACAAAACAAACACTTGAAACCTAACTTTAGCATCTATATAAGGCGTTGGGATAACATCTTTCAGTGATAAACCGCGAGGTGTTCACGAGGAGTTGCACAAGAAGAATGGCCGCAGAAGTTGTAAGCATAGCTTATTATTATGATATAATTTAAGCAGATTTTAACCTGATAACTACTCGATATAATACTGATTCAAACCGGGAATACAACTCAGAAAAAAGTACCATTTTGAAGTATCAAAAAGTTGTGCAGGAGGGAACTTACAGCAATAGGATTTGGGTTGGGTAATTGCTGCCAAAACATTTTAGTCAGCCTTTAAAACGAATACATGGGGCTACGGAATTCACTTATCATAATGTGGACTGTATTACTCGTCTACCGACTTATTTCTATGAAAAAGTTTCCCTTTTTAATCGTTGTTGCAAAGCTGGATATTACTTGCGTTATCTGCCATCAGTGTGGTGCGCCTGCCGATACGGCGACCCACACTGTGGCAAAATGTCCGGCTTGGGGACCACAGCGACATCCACTGGTGTCCCTCATCGGAGCGGATCTCTCACTGCCAAGTGTAGTGGGCGCCATGCTTGACAGTGAGATAGGATGGAATGCAGTTGCCTCCTTCTGCGAAGCCGTCATTTCTCTGAAGGAGGCAATGGAGCGAGTACGAGAAGCTGCAGCGGATGCTGCTCCCCTAAGGAGGAGGAGGCTGGGTGGCAGGAGGCGTCTTTACGAACGCCTCTTGTCTCCTCCTTGAACATCCTCAGTCGGTTCATCCGGGAGTGTCAGAGTGAATGCGCAAGGGAGCCTCTGACACTCCACATTCAGGGTGAGGAGGATGTCGCTGGGTTTTAGTGGGTATTCTGGCCTTGCCGGTGAGTCCCACACTCCCTGCCTAGTGGCCGGGGTGCGCAAATGCATTTCCCAGCTAGAAAAAAAAAATGGACATTACTTGCGTAACAAAATTACAAATTACCTTATGGCACTTTTCGTCGATTTGTTTCGCTACAGATCACTGAGTCCAAGATTTAATTGAAAGATATTGTAGGGTTTATTGTTATATTTAGGAAGGCTAATAGGGTGGCAGAAAATTGGTTCAATGTTAGATGAGCCGAATCCTTTTACCCAGAATTTCGGGTATATTTTAGAAAAAACCCCTCTTGTGAATATAGGGGTGCTCCTGTTACTATATTTCCAATATATGTTACTAAATAATGTTTTATAAGAGTCGAAAAAACATGCTTCAATAGAGTTTTATACAGATAGACTGATGTGTACATCCCCCTTACCCAAGTTGACATTCTAAGTACGATAACTCTACGTCGAACGACTAGAACGCTACGATTTGTTGTCACGTAATATATCAATGTGATACACAACTTCCATACGATTTGAAGTGAAACTTCTTAGTAGAAGTAGTTTTGATGTTTACAAATAACATGGTATTTTAATTTAAAAAAGTAAAAAGTCAATGACAATTAAATTCAGTAAATTCCTAACATATCTTCCTTTTCCCATCTCCAAATCGCGGAAATGGAAAGTTTTAGATTTGTATAAATATAAACAAGACTTAAAAATTAGTTTGCCAAAGAAGTTTCACTTCTGACATGTGTGCTTCGTACGTACGCATATTTAACGTTTTTAAGCGTTATACTGGCGTTAGCGTACTTAGAATGCCATCTTGTCTACAGGCTCTGGACAGAGCAAGCACCAAGTTGCTATTTACTATAAATGATATGCTATGTACGCTAATTCTTTATTTGGGCGAAGGCAAAGATCGCAAGACGACATATACCGCGGTCTGTTTAGCCAATGAAATATTTTTATTGGTGACAAATTAGTGTTTGACTGTAAACCCATCTGTTGGTAAGTGAAGATACAGCCCAAGATGGAAGCGCGCTAATCTGGTAAGAGGCGATATAACTCTTATGGTTTCTACACAGCATCGTAGCGAAACATAAATCTTTTTGTTTGGCGGTACTTTATGCTGGTAGGGTTGTAACTAGCCACCATACCAAACTCAGACAGTCGAAAGATAGATATGCTGAAGTATCGTGGGTCTTAACTCCAAAATCCCTCTCTCTAGAAGGGGACTGGGCTCAAAAGTCGGTCTCTCTCTTATTACCACCTGTCCAGAGATATACCACCAAGTTGCAATCGTGTATCATTGCTGTAGAGATCAATAAAATTACCTTCTACCTTTTTTTTTTGTCGCTGGGAAAAGCAATTTACGCACTAACCCTGACTGATGACCAGTCAGGAGTGTGGGACTCGGCGATGGAAGGTCTCGCAATACCTACTAAAACCCAGCGGAACCCCATTAGTGAGGCACCAGGTGATCAGCTTTCGCATTCTGCCCTGGTGTCCCGGATGAGTCCGACGGAGGATTCACGGAGGCGGGAGGTGATGCGCAAAAATCCGCGGCCTTATATTCCGTCTCCTTCGGCGGTGAGGGGATGCATCCACTGCATTCTCCCTCTCTTTCTCGTGGGCTTCCTTCAGCGAGACTACCGTCTCGCAAATGAAGGCCACTGCCGCCCACCATCTCTCGCTGGAGAGCATCGCGCCTACAAGGCTTCCCAACGAAAGGTCACGGCCGATCAACGCCACCAGGAGTTGACGCTGAGCTCCCCAGGCCGCACAATCTGCCACAGTGTGATGCGCTGAATCTATAGCTGCGCCACACTGATGACAGGCGGGTGACTCCTCCCGACCAATTTGGTGCAGGAACTTTCCGAAACACCCATGTCCGGTCAGAACCTGCACCAATCTGTAGGAAAGCGTCCCGTGCTTCCTGGAAAGCCATTGTTCCAGGAAAGGACGGATCGCCGCCACAGCGCCCATGCCCGCTACTGGGGATCCGAGATGATCGCTCCATTTTTGGACCAGAGCCTGGTCGGCCAGTGCTCTGACCCTTCGGACCTCGTCGACATCTGCCCTTGCAGCGGCTCTGTGCCGATACACGACCACTAAAGCTTCCGCCCGTAGCTCCCACGGGGGATCACCCGCCAAAAATTATCTTCTACCTGATTGCTCTCTTAGACTGTATCATCTTTTATTATCAAGTTAGATCACAGTCAAGGGTACCATTGTCAGCAATAAAAATGAAGTGAAACTGAAAGGGTACGCTGATTACTACATTTGCAGAAAAGTCCTATCTCAATGATAGACCCGTCGCAGCTTCTGCGACCAGAGCCCACTTTCCACGACAAACCTCTGGACGCTTTCCGTGACTACACTGTGGACGACAGTGACCCCATCAAGGAGCGTGTTCGCAGGACTTATTACACTATGCATTCAAACGTTACAGTGGACCTCGTGAAACGTAAGTTTATAATGTTATTTATTTATCTTTATTAAAAGGCACTTGTCCCAGTTTACAGTTTAGTAACATAAAAAACAAAACAAATACAGAAAACGTGGCAATATATATAATATAGTCTTTAGTTTAATTATTATTAGGTCCTGTAGCTTTAGATAGTATATAAGGATAGATTAGGTTGTATCGGGCTGCTTTCGTGAAGGCATCTGGGCAAGGGATCCAGCTGAAAATCAGCGCTACATGGTCTTCAGACTGTGTAACATAAATGCTGAGCTGGATCCATTTTCTAGGTTATGCCACACATCGCAGGGTATTATTAAATGTACTAAAATTTATTGTGATGTGTGGCATAATTTATAAATAAAGATATTTTTCTTTCTTTAAAAAAAAAGTAAGTAAGTTGCAGCCCTTTTAAGGATTGGCAGGCATAGTAACCAAGTGCACTCTCTATTCCTTCACTCTCATAGTCCGATGTGACGGTAATCCGACACAACCGGAGAGAGATCGGGCGCAGGACCGACGGCTTAACGTGTTCTCCGAGGCACGGGGGTGGATTACACCGCCAACTTCCCAACTTCAGACAAATATTGAGAAAATCTTAATAAAAACTCAATACTGATTTTTGAATTGGCCCGACCCGGGACTCGAACCCAGACCTCATGTCTGTAGTCGAACATGCTAACCACTAGACCAATGAGGCAGGCAAGAGGGTTGCAAGTGGCACAACTACTTAGTATTGATATTTATTTGATTTGCATCACAATAAACTGCAAGGTACAACCAACCAGCCATTCACACACAACCTATACCGCCCATCTTAAAAAAAAAAAGAATTACTCAAACTTATTACTAAGAATTTCAATCCGATAGATGATTCTTATTATATGATTTCAGAAAAACGCGATAAATGGTTGAAATTCAACCATTTTAAATCAACAATTAAAGATGCGCTCATAAAACTGAACGACCTCGTAGACGAATCAGATCCCGATACAGATCTGCCTAACATTGTCCACGCTTTCCAGACCGCCGAGAGGATCCGTCAAGACCACCCTGATGATGACTGGTTCCATCTAACAGGACTTATCCATGATTTGGGCAAGGTATTATTTGATTATACACTTCAATAAACAATAATATAACGCATTAGGCTACATAAGTGTAGAAATTAATTTTAAGACTTATCTCAGAATTAATCTCTATACCAGTGTTTCCCAACTTTTTCTCGGACATGCCCTACATACATAATTTATAACCTTTAAAAATTGACTTGTTGAAATGAAACTTTTTTAGGCGCATGAGGGTAAAATTTTTACAAATAAAACACGTGATTGGCGCCACGAAGATGTGCAGCGTTTATTATGCTAATTCGACCAAAAATACGTGGCATTTGTATTTAGATTTCAATAAATGATTTGTATTAATTTTCGACACTTAAATTCCTAACATATCTTCCTTTTCTCCTCCCTCTAATCTCGGAAATGTAAAGTTTTAGATTTGTATAAATATAAACAAGACTATTAATTTATTTAAGGACCACCAGTTACTACACTTAATGTCTTATAATATAAAAACTTACATCTAGAAATCGGTGAAGTGTGCTACTTTTAAGGGTAGCCACAACATGAGTAAATATAACAAAATATAGATTATATAAAAATTTAAAAAAGTAAATGGCTATAAGACTAAAAAATTTGTTTACCAAAGAAGTTACACTTCTGACATGTGTACTTTGTACGCATGCACCTTTACGTTTTAAGTCGTGTCGAGTCCATTTTTGTATTGCCCCCTCCCTAACTATTAAATTAACCCCCCTTTGGGGCGTCCAAGATTCAAATTCACGACTCTTCTGAACAAGTAACCACCGATCTCACCACCAATCCTCTAAATTAAATGACGTAACGAATTGACTCCTAATACATAATTTGGCTAGCCGGAGTGCGACGCGCCGTGGAGAATGATTATAGTTGGCAGATGATTTATATATATGAGCGGAACATGACTTGACGGCGCGGATAACAAGCAACGACTGATCTCTTCGCGTGGCTGTCGAAATCTTCTCTTCGGAATAATTTGAATTTGAAATTTTCTATTCGAAATTATTTGAATTTATTTTATTAGCACACGCGAAGAGGCCAGTCGCAAAAGGTTTTATATAAGTTCCCTACAATACAATAGCATCATGCCTTGTTCCCATAGGCGTTGGCAGAGACCACGTCCTTCCACTTGCCACGATCCTTGCATATCTCCTTTGCTTCTTTCATTCTCATTAAACCTTTCATACAAGTACGTCGGTTTAGAGTACTCTTGACCTGGCCTTTATTTAAAATGTCTTGGATTTGGTCCAGGAACGTTCGACATGGTCTCTTCCTTTCAGCTTTCCCATTTGCTCTTGACCCATAAATCCTTTTTGTCAAGTCTCCTTTCACTCATTCTCTCTACGTACCCAAACCATCTAAGCATAAGAGTTATAATTTAAAAAATAAGAGCGGTAGCTCAATAAAAAATATGAAAAAAACGGACAAAATGTGTTCTGAGAGCTTCCATTGCTTAACTTGAAAAACAGTTAAAGTTACGCAACAATTTTGTATAAAGCATTTGTTCATCTTAAGAAGTTTAATTCTGCGACGGTAGTTATCAATCTTTTAAATTTAAATTACGTTTAAGTTTTTTAACGTTCTCTTACGTGACGTAGAGGTTTTTCTTTTTAGGTTAACCACCATCTTATATTATCATAGTTTAAAACTACGAATTATTGACAAGTTCACGTGTTATACCAATGAACATTCTCATGTTGACGTTGTATCACGTTATCATGTCGATTTGCAATAATAAAGATATAAAAAACATTCACTTTATCACTTCAACTTCACAGTAGGCTTTACACCACTTAAAAAATAATCCACGTTTTAATAGATCTCATCATAAAGTGCCGACAATAAAATTCGAGGGGTCTAAATTATCATTCCAAAACAAATGATAATTTATCTGATAAAGTATCTTTTATTTTATTTCCTGCTGATAACGTTTGATGTTTATAGTGACAAAATTATCTTTTATTATACATACAATTAAATGACGACTTTATATACCTTTTTACAAAAATTGCTCGAACGGAAATGAAATATATCTAACTTATAGCTTATATGTGGAAGGAGTGCACAATGATATTATTGTTTTTAATTATGCATAAAAAATACATTAAATCGACTAATGAAACATTACACAAACACTACTGTGTGTTTGACACACGCATACTCATCTGTCAATCGCTGACAGTTATGTCAAACGTCATAAGGTTACATTAAAAAAGTTTATATTGTCAATAGCACTAAGGAGGTTACATTAGAAACTTTATTTAGTGCTTAAGTTTTCTCGAAATTTCTGATCTTCTACGTAACCTTGTTAATTTTTTAAACTTCTCCTGACTATAACAAATAGGACACCAGAAGAATTATCCCAATCAATCCATCCGAGCACGCGTAATGTGACATAGGGAAATAGATTATTGCAACAATTTGTTTTGAGTATAGTCTTTGGCAAAAGAACGTTAGTAATGTTCAAACTTATCATTTAAATTAATTATGGCCAAATTTTGATTGTTGTGCGACCACATATATGGATAAAAGAACGTTGAGATATCCAGAAATTAAAATATAATATACAATGTATAGATATTTAAACAGGGGTTTAAGTATCTTAATATTTTAAACCTTGAAAAGTGTTATAAAAATATTTACAAATGTTTAATATTATTATGTATTTCGATTTTCATCGCGATATTTGTAAACAATCGTCACACGTTTAAAAAAACGTGGAAATTTATAGGGGGTTCTGTATCAATTAAAGCCAGCTACTCCAGCTTCGTACGTATCTCACATACATACACGTAGATATTATAATCATAAACATATATATAAAATAGCTAGCTGTTCAATAAATTAAAAAGTTGCATGATGAATGCTGAATGTTTCAACTTTAGTAAGAAATGTGGGCAAAACATAAAACGCGACCTTAACGCCCAAATTCCCGCCAAAATCCTGCAAATATTATAGTTGCGATCAGAAATTGTTGGTTGTCAATGTCAAATGTCACAAACAAAAGTATTGTTTTTAATAGAATTGATTTCTAAACGTCGGGATGTATATCAAATGTTTGACTTCCGAAACCAAGAAATTAAAAAAAAATACAGATACAACAAAACTAAAATTAAAATTAATAATTAATAATTGAATTGATTTCTAAACAACGGGGCGAACATCAAATGTTTGAGAGGTAGGAATAGCTTCTAAGGGGAAGTGAAATTGTTGTTTGTGAAGCTTTTGGGGGGGGGGGGGGTAGGGGATAGACCCTACAATGGGTGAAAAATAAACCATATTGGAAATGTGATATAATTTATTGAAGTACCGGAATAATAACACTCTATACCCGACGTGAAAGGTCATTATATAAACCTTCCACAAATAAGTTAAATCGTTCTCGAGTTTTATTGAGATTAACGAACGGAAAATAATTTTATATATATAGATCAGGTATAAAAGATATTTAATCTATTATAAATATCCCCAAAATATTACAAGATAATTTTAATTGTTATGGTGACCCTAAACAGTGCGGTCGAGTGATAACTTGCAATTATTCGATGAACTTATGGCCATGATTATGAACTTGTTTTACGTTTATCTTGTTTGCAAACTGTTTTTCGTTGTGATTGACGTTTCAATTAATACTAGCTTGTATCCGCGATTTCGTCTGTATGCTCAGCTCATGGGAAATGAGGAATATCATCTCATGGTTACTACACCGCATCGTACAGTGACGAAAATTGTTATTTATCGATATATCTTTGCTAGTATAGTATCTAACCACGACCGAAGCCTCCCATCTGTCCAGATTGAGACAAAAAGAAAACCCAGGACCTCTGCTAGCGATGTTATTTAATTCGTCGTCGTCGTAGTCGTCGCTTCAACCGATGGACGTGCACTGCTGGACATAGGTCTCACGACATGATGCCCACAAGGCCCGATCTTGCGCCGCCTGGCTCCAGCGGCTACCGACGACCCTCCTTATATCGTCGGTCCACTTTGTGGGGGGTCTTCCTACACTGCGTCGTCCGATGCGGTGCGGTCGCCATTCCAGCACCTTCCGGCCCCAACGTCCATCGGTTCGTCGGACTATGTGCCCCGCCCATTGCCATTTCAGGTTCGTAATTCGTAGGGCTATGTCAGTGACTTTGGTTCTGCTACGGATCTCCTCATTTCTGATATGATCGCGTAGAGAAACTTCAAGCATAGCCCTCTCTATCGTACGCTGAGTGACTCTGAGCTTTCGAATGAGGCCCATAGTCAGCGACCACGTTTCCAATCCGTAGATAAGCACTGGCAACACGCACTGTTCGAAGACTTTAGTCTTCAGGCACTGAGGCATATTGGGCGAAAATGTCTTCCGGAATTTCCTGAACGCTCCCCAACAGAGTTGGATTCGGCGGTTGACCTCTTTCTCGAAATTGGACCTACCTAGCTGGACTATGTGTCCGAGGTATGTACTCGTCAACAATTTCTAGCGCCGAGTTCTCAACGATGACTGGGTGGAGCGGAACATGGATATTGGACATAACTTTCGTCTTATCCATGTTCATTTTTAGGCCCATCTGTCGAGAAGTCCTACTGAGGTCATCGAGCATTGCATTGAGATCTTCCAGAGTCTCTGCTATAATGACCACGTCATCGGTAAACCGTAGACGAGTGATGTACTCGACATTAATGTTGATGCCCAGTCCGTTCCACTCCATAAGCTTGAAGAGGTCTTCCAACGCCGCAGTAAAGAGCTTCGGGGAGATAATATCTCCCTGTCGCACTCCACGTTGCAGTTAGATAGACTCTGTGCTTTGGTCCTGTATACGGACTGACATGGTGGCGTTATTTAATTGCACAGCAAGAAATCTCAAATTAACACATACAACTAACGAAAAGCGGTTTTATCGTTGAATAACGATTTCTTCCAGACAACCTTTGGTCTTAAAAAGATGTTATCAATGCTGCAAGGTTAGCGCTCGATTGTGATCATATCTGATAGTAAGTCATGGCACAGTCTGAGATGGAAGCGCATTACTCTAGTAAGAGACAATTACGGTTTCTATACAGCATCATACTTGGATAAGATCTCTTTTCTAGGCGTCGAAAAGCTTAGAAAATCAAAATATAAGAGCATATATAGATTTTATACTTATACAAGGTGGAGGGAAACAAAGACAGATGATTGTACTAATGACTCCTTTGATTTTGGGACGGAAAAATATCGCACACAAAAAACCACTGATAACAAAATTGGAGGATACAGTTTGGTGTTGTACCTGCATATCATCTTCACACGAAATTAAGTAACAGCACTGAATAGGTAAACGATCAAACAATTTATTACGCTAAATAAGGACTGTAACACATCGCACGCAGCGGATGGGAAGTCTCGTTACTAGACGTATTTTAACAACAGACGACCGTGTCACATTTGTTTAAATGATTTAGGTAATGGCTTTCTATGACGAGCCACAATGGTGTGTGGTGGGTGACACCTTCCCAGTGGGCTGCAAGTGGGCGGACTCCATCGTCTACGGACAGGATAGTTTCAAGGAAAACCCTGACACTTACAATGCCAAATACAAGTAAGAATCCTTCTATTTGTCTTCCGCCTTTATGATGGTGATCGTGTGTCAAAGCGTCAGACTGGCTATGCATGGAGGAGTGTTAGTGCCAACACTTATTTATCGTTGACACCAACACAACGTTCTCTTATCACACTATTTCTTACTCTGTCTCTCAGTTTTAATCCACTCATGCTTCTCAACGCTCTCATCTCTACCGCATTTATTTTACTTTTGTGATTCTTCTGCCATACCCAACTTTCACTACCATACATAAGTGTTGGCACCAACACTCCAGCATGCACTGCCAGTCTAGCCCTTTGAGACACCATCTGGCTATTCATAAAAGCATGCAGAGCACCATTTACCATATTCCCTGCATTCACTCTCCTTTCGATATCACT
>JACTOM010000902.1:396756-455266 GCA_015832385.1 Elymnias hypermnestra | reverse complement strand
GTTGCCAACGATGACCTACGGTTCTGAGACATGATCGCTGACTATGGGCTTCATGCGGAAGCTCAGAGTCACTCAGCGTGCGATGGAGAGGGCTATGCTTGGAGTTTCTCTACGTGATCAAATCAGAAATGAGGAGATCCGTAGCAGAACTAAAGTCACCGACATAGCCTTACGAATCGCGAACCTGAAGTGGCAATGGGCGGGCCACATAGTCCGACGGACCGATGGACGTTGGGGCCCGAAGGTGCTGGAGTGGCGACCCCGCACCGGGCGGCGCAGTGTAGGTAGACCCCCCACAAGGTGGACCGATGACATAAAGAGGGTCGCCGGTAGCCGCTGGAGCCAGGCGGCGCAAGATCGGGCCTTGTGGGTATCATTTCGTGAGACCTATGTCCAGCAGTGGACGTCCATCGGTTGAAGCGACGACGACGACGACGCAAGTATTACTTGATCATCAGCGTAGTGTAAACAATACATGAGTAATTCATTCATTCTTAACCTATACATACTTTCTTAATTCTCTAAATCTGTCAAACGGTTATCAATGAATAGGTTGAATAGCCATGGTGAGGCAACACGTCCCTGTCGAACACCTCTTTCGACTTTCGTTTATTCTGACACAAGCACTAGAATCCTCATAGAGAGACTTCAATGCTTGAATCAGATTACCTCTCCCCCATACGTAGATAACGTTGACCACGCTTCATTCCTCACCACTCGATCGTAGGCCTTTTCTAAATGAATAAAAGCGCAACAAACTTTTTGGTTCAGTTATATAAAGTTTGTTTTACGTTATTTTAGCACCAAATATGGAATGTACGAACCACACTGCGGTTTAGATAAGCTGCTGATATCATGGAGCCATGATGAATATCTTTACCAGTTCTTGAAGCACAATAAAGCTAAACTACCTGAGAAGGCTTTGTATATGATCAGGTAATTTTAATTAAACTGTCATGAAATGTCTATAACATTTTTTGTATCAGAATTTTCTATATTTATTGTCACATGAACGTTATATACCGCCAATCCGAGATGAGACATCAGCTGATTTTGATTTTGTATTACATTGCTGGTTTTTTTTAATATCGTATTGTTTATGAAAACATTGCTTAATTTAGGTGTACTAACACGATGGAGCGTAAATAATGCTAATAAAACGTTTGAAAAGTAAGATTTTTTAAAACCAAGATCAATTTTTTTCGTCCCATCATCAAGATGTCATTAGCACTATCGTATGTCTTCGTTTACGGAAGCTAACATCTTGTATAGTAATGAAGATTTATATCATCAAGAAGTAATCGCATTTGCCACTTCAGTTATTGTTTTATTTCCAGAAGTTAAGGTAATATCAGTTTAAAGAACTGTAAAGTAAAAATAAGGTAATTAGCAGCTCATTAACGTCCCACTGCTGGGCATAGGCTTCCTCAATAATAGGAGCGAGGGTTTTATAGAGTGAAGATCCACCTCGCTGCTCCATTGTGGGTTGTCAGGCATAGTACACAAGTGAACTCTCTATTTCTTTATTCTTCTTCGTATAGTTGGACGGCAATCCGACACGACCGGAGAGAGATTAGGTGCAGAACCGACGGTTTAACGTGCTCACCGAGGCACGGGGGTATATCACATCGCCATCTTCCCAACTTCGGGCAAATATTGAGAAAATCTTAATAGAAAGCTCAATACTGATTGACCCGACCCGGGACTCGAACCCAGGATGTCTGTAGTCGAACATGGTAACTACTAGACCAATAGTCCAAGGAAAGACGCAACGCAAGGATAGACGCAACGCAACACAGAGTAAAAATTGGTATTTTGTTAATAGAAAATGGGACTCGAACTCAGGACCTTAGCTGTCTGTAGCCGAATATGCTGACCACTGAGGCAAAACAGTAAAATATGTATAGCTATTATAATACAATATTGCAGGTACCATTCCCTGTATCCATGGCACGCGGGTGGTGACTACCGTCACCTCACCAACGAGAAAGACGAGCAAATCCTTAAATGGGTTCTTGAATTCAAGTAAGTACCTATTATCATAGTGATACTATTTCACGAATAAATAAATAAAAAAAATCTTCTAGTAGAGTAGAATTTGCCACCAGAACAGCTAATATGTGACTGGCAAACTTTAAAGTTATGCTTTTTGAAAGAGATGAATTTATGATGAATGGCAATATTTTGACAGATGGGGAACAAGTGGAAGAGGTGAAAGGATTTGTATACTTAGGATCTAAATTTACAAAAGTTGGAACATGTGAAAGTGATATTGAAAGGAGAGTGAATGCAGGGAATATGGTAAATGGTGTTCTGCACGCCTTTATGAATAGCCAGATGGTGTCTCAAAGGGCTAGACTGGCTGTGCATGCTGGAGCGTTGGTGCCAACACTTATGTATGGTAGTGAAAGTTGGGTATGGCAGAAGAATCACATAAGTAAAATAAATGCGGTAGAGATGAGAGCGTTGAGAAGTATGAGTGGATTGAAATTGAGTGACAGAGTAAGAAATAATATGATAAGAGAACGTTGTGGTATAAAAGAAGATGTAGGGACGAAAATTGAGAAAGATATGCTTAGATGGTTTAGGCATGTAGAGAGAATGAATGAAAGGAGACTGACAAAAGGATTTATGAGTCAAGAGTGAATGCGAAACTTGGAAGGGGAAGACCAAGGCTAATGTTCCTGGACCAAATCCAGGACATTTTAAATAAGGGTCTGGTCAAGAGTACTCTAAATCGACGAACTTGTATCCTTCGATTTTGTTATCATTGTTTTTTTTAATTACCTCTCTTTGGTTGTGATTTTAAAGACGTATTCACGTTAAAATCTCTTTTGCAGTAAATACGACTTGTACACGAAGAGCGAAAACATTCCTGACATCGAAGCATTATGGCCTTACTACGAGGGACTTATCCAGAAGTACATTCCTGGAGTTTGTGAATGGTAACGTTTAAATGTTACGAATTAATAATTGACATTTGAAAATATGTAATAACACATGAATTTATTGTACTGTAATTATGGTAACAAATAAATATTATTAATTAAAATAAAGTTGTTTTATTCCGGCCTTGAGAAATAGTTACAAGTTGAAATTTCAGGGGATTTCCCGCGAGAATCCCAAGCGACAGTTCTGATGGCAACTTTCCAGTGCAAGGTTGCATAAAGACTCGAGGTGACCTTCTTGAGGTCTGAAGTGACAGGTACATTTACCGACGGGGTTTTGTTTCATGTCTGGAAGGAGGATTTCGGGTCTACAAGCTTGAGTGTGGTCACGGTGGAACCAATTCGTCACAATGGGTGACTAGACTGCACGGATCCCTTTCCTTTAGACTGGTGCAGGATATTTTATGTTCTCGCTGGGAAATGCTTTTACGCACCCTGACATAAAACGTTATCGGGAGTGTGGGAAGCCAGAATACCCAGTAAAACCCAGCGATACCTTGCACATCCTCTTGTGAAGTACGAGAGGACTGGTATACGCAATCTAACTGAGCAACTGGTGCAGCTACTGATCATACTTGCTTCAGATAGCACGACCTATTTGCACCACAGTTGTTGTGCACCTATCGATGCGATTGACCATACTGTGCCAGAATGTCCGACTTATGGACTTCCTCTGATGTCCTTGGTCGGAGAGAATCTCTTGGTACCAAGTATAGTAGGTGCCATGCTTGACATTGCGAGATAGGATGGAATACAGCAGTGCCTTTCTGCGACGCTGAAGAAGGTAATGGAGCACGACCAAGAACAGCAGCAGATGCCCCTCCCATTCAGAGGAGGAAGCTGTGTGATAGGCAGGGCCTTTACGAAAGCCTCTTGTCTCCTCCTTGATCACCCTTAGTTGGCTTCATCCGGGAGTGTGAAAGCGAATGCTCAAGAATCTGTCACTTTAAATTCAGGTTCATAAATATGTCGCTGGGTTTTAGTTGGTACACCCGTTCTGCTGGTGAGTTCTATACTTCCTCGTGGCTTGGGTGCCTAAAAGCATTTACCAGTGGAAAAAAAAGACCAAAACTCTTATATTTTATACCACTTTAGAACAATCTATTGGTTTCTTGTTCCAATCCTGAAGTTCTCTGTATAATAGAATACTGCTTTTTGGTAGTAATTGTTGTAAGGTAAGCTGTATATTCTAGAAGTTATTCTTAGACATGTATAGAAGTACAGTGTGATGTGTTTCAGCTTTAAATCTATTTCTCCTACGAGAAAAGGAGAACCACGCACCGTTAACCAACTTCAACTTTATTATAACAAAATTCTATAGAAAATAATAACACAGATTAAAGTAATTAACTGGTATAATAGAAGTAAATATAAAGACGCAGAAGCACACCAGTTTGACCCATTTGATTGGTAAGACCTCGCATTTATTGTGATTTTATAAATAGTCCTCAATTGAACGAATGATAACGAATTGCATTTGAAACTAACGTCCAATATTTTACATATACACTAGTTTATCCGAGTAACTTCTCTTAAACTATTCTGCGGATTTTAACGCACTTTTCAGCAATAGATACAGTTATTAAAGATAAAGGATTTATATGTATAATACATACATATTATACTAAAAAAGTATAGATATAAAAAGATTTCTAAAGTGATGTCGTAACATACACTTTGAGTGCTTAAATAGCAAACGCTGACTAAACCTTAAGAGATAGATCAAATTAATGTACTACCAAATTGTACATCTTAAAAAGATCAATAAAAAAATTCCCAATAGTATACACTTATCTCCAAAGGATAACCCATAGCTACCAGGTTTATCTTTTACACTTCACTAAAAAATATGTGTTATTTACGAAGTGTTTTTATACTGCACAGTATTATTCATTATCCAATTAAACACATTATATGCATTTTATATTTTATGTAGATCAAAAGTGATCTTAATAGTATTTCATTAAAATGTATATCTTGGGAGATATCAGCGATTTAACAAGGGTTGGTGGGCTTTACGTTTCGCCTTACTTTAAAGCCAGTGTAGGCAGACAAAATTGCGTGTATCAGTTAGTATAAATATAAAATGGTATAGTTTAAAACAATTAAGTGTTACGCAGGAATTTTCGCACTATATTACGTAAAAAATCACATCACTAAGATAACATTTGACCCATCGCTAATCGAATATAACAGAACATTTAAGATGATGTTTGTTCGCGTACAAATCAGTCTCTGGTTTCGCAGCATCAGATACTAAACAGATCCAAGATGAAGATCAAAAATCCCGTGAGTACCTGTATCCCTTTTTATATACAATTTATAAATTTTATGCTTAAAATATCTGTTGAAAACTAGAATTTTTAAAAGGTAACATGATCATGTGTTATAATCAAAAAGATAAAAAAGGACAATACTTGCTACGTTACTGGAAAGTGCGAAAATATAAAATAATTAAAAAAATATAAGTGTTAATTAGAATATGTAGATCAAAAGGTTCGAAAGTAATTCCCTTTTTTCAAAACAGTTTCTTAATTTTATGCTTAGCAAGAATGTTGTTATGCTATGACCAAAAATATCAGAGATATCCCTACCAAATTTGGGATAAAGTAGTTTGAACATCAAATTACTAATTAACCTAACGTGAAAATTTATTATATATTTTTTAACATTTCATAAGTACAATTAAAACTCCAGCGAAAACAACAAACGATTTAATGTGCTATTTAAATTCTGGGTTAAATAAATATAATTCATAATCTATCATATTATAACCGTAAAACATAATTAGTTGAATGAAAGATTTAGATGGCAAGGCAAATACGAGCACAGATGTAGATGCAAAAGCAGACCCAGAAACGGAGAGGTAGACACAGATACACATGTAGATACAGACACAAGTACAGACGGAGATACAGATAAAGAGGCAAACACAGACACAGATGTAGATGCAGATATAGACACAGATTTAGACACCAAGGCAGAAACAGACATACACGGAGATACAGACACAGATGTTATGCATACGCAGCCACAGACACAGTGGGATATGCAGACACAGACACAGATGTAGACGCAAACTCAGACACAGAAGGAGATACAGGCATAGACACAGATTTAGACGCCAACACACAGACAGATATAGATATAGACACAGTGGCAAATGCATACGCAGACACAGATACCAATGTAAGCGCAAATATCCACACATATACAGACACAGACGAATCTATAATAACGCAAAAAAAATGTATTTCGTAGGACAATACCATCACGATGATGGATCCATCGCTGTTGCTGCGACCAGAGGAGGTGTACAAAGACAAACCGGTATCAGCTTTCCGCGACTACTCCGTCGATGATGAAGATCCCATCAGAGAGCGAGTGCGACGTACCTACTACACCATGCATACCAACATGACAGTCGATTTTGTTAAAGGTAACACTAATGGGAATTTTTGAAGTAAAGACTTCTTTAGCATCGTTGTGATGAAACGAAGAAGCGATGGTAAAAAGAGGCAAACCCATAGGATTGAAAGTGGGAGATAATAAGATAGGAAACATTACACAGTGTTTGTTATGTGCGAGGCTCTGTTTGTGCTCTGCTTCGTGCCCCTCCACTCGTGTCCATCAAGGCATAGTGGGAGTTCAAGTTTAATCATTTCTAAAACCTGCAAGTATCCTCTTACAGACATTTCACATTTGTCTCATTATCTCGAGGTTTCAATTCTACCACGTGTGCATTGTAAATAATATTGTTTTTTTATTATAAATCAAAAGACATCTAAGTAATATGAAAATTTTTCATATTACTTCCACTGTTATAATTTCTGTGCACTCCATTGCTGAAGGTCGTGCCTATTCTGATATGTCTTGATAGGCGGCATGGACTAGCTGCTTCCGTCTCTCCCAAACCTTGGCTTCTTTTAGGACTGTTGGATGCACGAGTCTCGTCATATTCTTTATGAGGTCAGACCAACGGACCTTCTGGTTTCTCCAGGTTATCTGACTATCTTGGGACGATAGGACCAAAATAGCCTTGTTATGATGTTCTGCAATGATGTTGTAGAAGTTCTGACTTCCTCTATTAGATATTAAAAAACCACAAAAATATTAAGTTAGAAGGGTATTTTCGCGTCCTGTTTCAGAAGAGGGTTCACCACAAAGAGTGTCATTATTTCTATTTAGATTAATCACGTTTCATTTCCTGCAAAAGTTTTTTCAGTACGCTTTCTTTCAATAAAGGTTTTTGGCCATTATTTTTAATATAAGATTTTTTTGGGAAAATGTTGAGGGTTCATCTTAAAATAAAAGGTATGGTCAACTTTACTTTACTTCTTTTTTGTAGGTAAAATGGAGAAATGGTTGAAATTCAATCACTTCAAGTCCACAATCAAGGATGCTTTAATAAGACTGAACGAATTAGTCGACGAGTCGGATCCGGACACAAATTTGCCTAACATTGTGCACGCTTTCCAAACTGCAGAGAGAATCCGTGAAGACTATCCTAATGACGACTGGTTCCATCTTATTGGGTTAATCCATGATCTTGGAAAGGTAATCTTTTCATTTTATTTATAACGAGTATTTAGTAAAATTAAGGCCTTCTCATAGCAGAACATAGATCTACCATCCTACTAATAAGTAACTGAGAGACCTTTGTGGTGCCTCTTCAGGATTCATCTTTAAGTTTCGCAATAGGGAATCTTATCTGACCTGACTGAGCTTTAGAAAAAGTAGGACAACCTCGTAGTTTATTAGTATGGCACCAAGGTGGACAGGAACCTTAGAATACTCACAAAAATCTAGCGTAAGCCATTCATAAAAAAGGCACGAATTCGCTTAGGTGTTGTGACCTGATATACCAAAGAAATCCACTTAGCGTTCAGTGAGGAACGTGGTAGCTGTACCTTGAGACCCCAGCGTTCATCAGTTCATCTAATTATTTGCCTTGCATTTTGCCATTTCAGCTTTACGATCCTTTGAACTACGTTAGCAAATCTAGTTTCTTTGGATCACTTGGTTTCGAACTTGATCACGTAGAAATACCCCTAGCATCGTTGTGATACCTTGAGCTTTGAGGTTTCTTACTGTTGTAAGTTGAGTACTGCCGATAAAGACATACTGTTGTAAGTCTTCATCGTCAGCATTCAACTTTCAAAAGAAGTAAGTTTACTAAAATGATTGTCTTTGGTTGCATTGCGACAAGTGTCTAGTTCTCAGGATGTGCGTCTACAGACATGAGGAACTTGGGTCGAGTCCCGATATTGAGTTTTCTATTAAGATTTTCTTAATATTCGCTCGAAGTTGTCTTGTTGTCGGTGTGCTCTGTTATGTATCTGTGAACTTTGTAGTTAGTCTATGATTAGATCCCTATCCCTACGCAATCGCAGCTTCGGCGCGGGGGGGGGGGGGGAAAGCCNAGCTTCGGGGGGGGGGGGGGGGGGATAGACGCTACAATGGGTGGGAAAAAAACCACGTGAATAACAATATTGGATAAAGGATAATCAAATGAATTACCCAAATAATAACAACTCTATACCCGACGTGAAAGGACATTACATGCTCCACCTCTGTACCTTGAACTACATACTAAGCCATCGGTCCTGCGCCTGATCTTTCTCCGGCCGTGTCGGATTGCCGTCACATTTTACTATGAAAGTGTACTTGTGTACAAAGCCTGGCAAGCGTGATGGGTCTATGCTCTAAAAACCTTGTCTGTAAGGAGACCTTTGCTCAGCAGTGGGACGTTAATGGGCTGTTTTACCTTTTTACTCATATTATTTTAGGTAATGGCTTTCTACGAGGAGCCACAGTGGTGTGTAGTAGGAGACACCTTCCCGGTGGGTTGCAAGTGGGGCGAGAGCATTGTATACGGCGATGACAGCTTTAAAGACAACCCAGATACATACAATGAAAAATACAAGTAAGCATATTCAGTAAAAATAACATTTAGCAGAGACGGGCTCTTATTATATCCTCAACGAATGCCAGGCAGAGATCGATTAATGCGATTTTATATTGTAACCTGTCAGTCCAGGTTTTCTGTCGCTGGAGTATTGGTGATATGAACTGATATATATTGGATATGATACTGGAGTATAGCTGCTTGTTTCTCCATTTTTATTCTAGCACCGAATTGGGCATGTACGAAGAGAAGTGCGGTATTGAGAATCTTCTGATGTCGTGGGGACATGATGAATACCTGTACAGAGTGCTCAAACATAACAACGCCAAATTTCCCGAAGAAGGATTGTGGATGATCAGGTAAACATATTCAAATCATGAAACTTTATTCAAGTATGCTTTTATTTATAACAAGCGACCTTATTAACGCAATTTATATTATAAGCTATTACCCCAATATTTTGGTCCTTCGAGCCGGATCACAATACCTTTGAACCGACAAGTATAGTTTTTACCACATACTATTTCCAATGTACAACTGAAAACATTAATGAACGGCTTTAAAACTATATTAAGATTAAGAGGTTTCCTTCGCGCTTTTCCTTTGAGAGGAACCACATCAGACCCAGTAACTTTTATCTCACAGTCCTACGAATAAAGTTTCCTTTCTTTCTTTCGTTATGAAAATATACCACATCATATTGTATCGTATCGTATTATATTGTGTTGTATTCTTATTATTAACGACAGGTTCCATTCCTTCTACCCGTGGCATGCGGGAGGTGATTACAGCCAGTTGATCACTGATGAAGATGATAATATCAAAGAAGCCGTCCTTAAATTCAAGTTAGTAAATGTTCAATACATTATATAACTAATTACTTTGAAATAAACGACACAAGACGCCAAAGTTAATCCAATTTATTAAAAAAATTAAAATTGATATAGTGAGTTATCCATAAAAGATAAATATATACAATGTGGGACTTTTTTGTAGATCTATAAAAGAGCAATGTTTTCGCCATACATTGTTTTCTTATATCTCTAACAGATTAGGCAGCGTTTTCTAGTTTTTTTGTTCGGAGTGTCATTTGCTGTTAGGCCTAAAGGCTTTTACGGCGTAACCGGAAGAAGGACATGCTCTTAAGGAGGCTGCCACTTTTCGGGTGCAAGCCCTGAAAAGGGCAGACTCTCATCGGAATAGCTGCTCCAAGGGCGTCTTCTGCGAGACCGAACCTCGGCTTGGAACAACGTTATCATATATTATCAACTCGGCCAAGGGGGGGGGGGGGGGNNNNGGGGGGGGGGGGGGGGTTAAGACTATTTAGAAGCGCCCCCGGGAACGTGGGTGGAGTCCACGACCGTCATAAATCGGGGACCTCGAGTCCGTCGGCGAAGAGCACGGAACAAATTGGCCCCAAAATGTTCTATCCATTCAGAAACTGACAAACGTTAGTTATCTAGCAAGTAAGCGCGGTAGGGGCGTGTCTTTATTATTCCATTTACTATTATTCTTTACATTGTATGTTGTCTATTATCTCTTATTTGATTTTTCCTGTATAACTCTAATATTAGTCTATTACGAAACTTTATAATATTTGTTTAGCATAAAACTAAGTTGTATTTGACTAAAGTCGCGAAAAATATCTACCAATTTAAACAAAACTATGACAAATTATATACCTAAATCATCTTCATGAAACACTTTATCTATTAGTGAAAACAGCACGAAAATCTGTTTAGTAGTTTAGCGATTATTGGATTGAAATAAATGTTATTTTTGCAGCAAATACGACCTTTACACAAAGAGTGCTGGTGTACCTGATATTGAAGCACTCTGGCCTTACTACGAGGGTCTGATAGAGAAATATATCCCCGGTGTCTTGGAATGGTAAAGAGGAGAAAGGATTTATTAGGTTTTATCCAAAGAGAACATTATTTAGATCTTTTCAGGTGCTATTTACATGTATAAGTCAACTTATATTTAACGAAAAACTACTTAAAACGTAACTGCAAAAGCTTCAAGTCAGTTTCCTATATTTAAGCCTTTTAGTAGATAATAAAATATATTTATTACGAAATATGTGTTTTTTTAACTTTATCCGTCGGTTTCGGTTTAAAGACATTTATTTCTCAACAAAGAACATATAAAGTTCACTTAAGATGAGAATTTTATATGGTTTTAAATTTAATTTAACATTTTACAAGTTAGCATCGAATATATTACATTTTGAGAAAATATCTTTATCAGTCTACATAGAGATATACTTTTTCATCACACCTGTATCAAAAGTTATTACTTTCGGCGCTATTTTGTGTGAGGAAAGTGCCACATTGCTTTCCGTTTAAAATAAATGCGTAATTAAGTGCGCCTGCCTAACGTCTTCGGCGCATGCGCGCTTGTTTTAAATGCCAAAATATTTGACATTTATTGTGTTTTTGATTGCATATCTAATTCGAATGAAGTCCAAATCTGTGATCACTTGGATGGTAAAGCGAAACTCGCTTCCAAAAAACTTGGGGTGCTTATATGTCGCTGTATGCCGATGACAGCGCATACATCGCATCGTCATACTCCAAACACCACGCTGTCACTAAATTACAACGTTTGCTGGATCTGCTGCCGGATTGGCTGGACAGATGGAAGATGTCAGTCAATGTTGGCAATACGTCGGCCATCATGTTCGGCCGTCATAAGCCGACTGGCAGACCTCGGTACGGTACTTGGAGTGCCGCATCGACAGCGGGCTGCACTTGGCGGACACAGTGATACACGCCGTGGGTCAGGCGGCGGGGGCTCGGTCGTTGTTGCGTCCACTCCTTACCTCAAGTCTCCCAACAAAAACCAAACTGAAGGTCTACGGAGCCTACGTCCGTTCCAGACTGACGCAGGCGGCTCCTGCCTGGTACTCTTTCTGCTCAGGGTACCAGAAGAAGAGGCTGCAGACTCAGCAGAATAAGTGACTACGTCTCATAGTAGGAGCTCCGAGGTACGTCAGGAATGACGTCATTCATCGTGACACCAAGACGCCCACCGTGGAGGTGTTCGTCCGGCAGTTGGCGAGGAGGATGTTCCGCCACGTGGACCAATCCCCGCACACACACGTTCATGGCATTGCCAGCCAGCATCCTAGATCTGAAAGCACTGGGCGCCCACTACCTCGTTGGCTCCTGCTGTCACCACCATTAGGTGTGGGTGAAGATGACGGCGTTGACGACTCGACGGCAGTGACAGAACTCGGATTGACCTAGATGGTTCCGCCGGTGTAAGCTGGTGGGAACCAGCCCGTTAGAATGACGGGCAGACACAAATACCGGGCATCGACGATGCCTGAGAAAATAAGCCCGGGTAATGAGGCATTGCCTCGAGGCCCGTACCCCACAACGTGGTTGTGAAGAATCCCAGACGACTCCTTCCATTTGATCGGATTCAAAGACGGGCAATTTGAACTTTCGTCAACCCCCAACTGACCAACAAACTGGAGACTCTAGACCACAGACGAACCATTAGTTCCCTCTGTGAAATTCCTATTAAAACCAACCGAAGGTGTAAAAAAATTTGTCATAAAATGACTTTCATCGCATACGCTGTGAAGAGTATTAATGATAGGACAAAAAATGTTCGACAATATTAAAGAATATATCAATATCTACAAAAAACTTCGCGAGACCGTATGTCTAACTATTGTAGTTACGTCACTATAACTACTTTTTACATTTAACAAATTGATAGAAATGCCGATCAAAATCAGACCGTGTTATCCATACCATTTATAATTTTTTATCCAAACAAATAATTTAATATTCAAGACTCTCTCAAAACCTGATGATTACTTTTTGAATTATTGAAATCGGATATTCGATTCAAAAGATATCATGAAATTAAAATAAAAATACATGCCGGCGGCGGCCGCCACGCAGCGCACCTTACCCTACGCACTGGACCCAAGCGACATTGAATATTTCGAGTTTTTTTAACACATTTTTATGCTTCACTTAAAAAGTTCTTTTCAGAGCTACTTAGTTTTTAGTATTAGGAATCACACTTTTTCATAATATTGGTCCATTCATAGTCATTTTAATTATCACGCTTATAACTTAAATATCTGTATCTATTTATGTCTACCCGTGCGAAGACGGGACGGGCCGCTAGTTGTATTATATAAATAGACTAGGATATACATTATGAGATACATATATCATAAATATTGTAAATAAATTATCAACGGGCACAGATATCCGTACATCTGATTTTTATGTACGTAGCAATGTGTAGGCGCTGTTACCGTCTCAAGTGCCTCGCACGACCGAAGAACTACATTCCAAAAACCTGACCTTGTTACAGGTAGCTAAAGCAACCACGTCTCGAAATCACGCTCTGTAATAATTATAATGTCTCCTCTATCACAACCAGCATACCTTCCAACCCCTTTCAGTACAACCCTGCTGACTCAAAATAAAAGTGGAAATGCTTTATTGGTGTAATATCATTCATCCTTGCTAACCTACATCGCTGCCACCTGCATTTTGATTACCCTCGTCTTGTCATACTTTCGGCTTTACATGCGTAATTTACTATTTGCAGGAGGATAGTTTAAATGAATGATACCGCTCAGCTAGAAATGGATAAAATGGGTCTCTCGATGACCCGAGGCTCTTAGCTGACCCTACTCTATAGCGTAACAACCACTCTCAGTAGTGGATCAATACGACATTATGTAGACCTCAATTAATATTGATTTATTGACCAGTATTATGTGCTGATATAGAATCGTAAATATTTCATACGTGTGATATATTTTTAGAAGTACTGTTAATAGGTTGAGAATTATAAATATAAAATATATTTATAATTCTCATTCCCATAGCCATTACTAACTTTTACTGTCTCATTTGTTTGCTGATGATCGGCTACAAACACGAGGTCATTGATGATTGGCAACAAACCTCAGGTCTTGATGATTGGCTACAAACATGAGGTCCTGACAATCGGCTACAAATATGACAATTGGTTACAGACGTGAGGTTCTGATGATCTGCTACAGACATGAGGTCCTGATGATCGGCTATAGACATGAGGTCCTGATGAACTGCTACTAAAACTAGGTTATTGATAATTGGCTACAGACATAAGGTTCTAACGATCGGCTACAAACACCAATTCCTTGATGATCGGCTACAGACATAAGGTCCTGACGATCAGCTTCTGACATGAAGTCCTGATTGACAACAAGCATCAGGTCTTGATGATTGGCTACAAACATTAGGTCCCGATGGTCAGCTTCAGACACGAGGTCCTGATGAGCGGCTACAATCATGAGGTTCTTGACAATCGGTTACAGACGTGAGGTTCTGATGATCGGTTACAGACAAGAAGTCCTGATGATCGGCTACAAATATGAGGTCTTTGACAATCGGTTACAGACATGGAGTCCTGATGATCTGCTATAAACATGAGGTCCTTGATGATCGACTATAGACATGAGGTCCTGACGATCAGCTAAAAAACCAGGACCTGATGATCGGATACAGACATGGGGTCCTGAGTTCAAGTCCGGGTGAATTTAATGAGATATTGAGGTCTCTCCTGTGAGTAATGAGGCTTATGCCCAGCAGGACGTTAACAGACTGCGTCATATTTTTTAAATGCCTTTCATACAAGTTCGTCGGCTTAGAGTACTCTTGACCTGGCCCTTGTTTAAAATGTCCTGGATTTGGTCCAGGAACGTTCGCCTTGGTCTTCCCCTTCCAACTTTCCCATTCACTCTTGACTCATAAATCCCAAACCATCTAGCATACCTTTCTCAATTTGACTCACTACTCTTTTCAAATAAAAACACATAAATAAAATAAACCAGGAACTTTATTTTAGCTATATTTACAGTAATATAGATATCAGAAAATAGATAATTATTCTATATAGCGTTAACAAATATTCACTTTGCGAATCGAGGATAATTGGTACAGAAGGTCGAGGGTACACTACATCACGGCTGGAATATGATATTGAATTATCTTGACTGTGATTTCATCTCATGGCATGTGAGGGTACAGTCTAATCTGGTGACCTGGGAAGAGGTAATTAACTTAGAAATCAAATTAGAAAATGCGCCACCGACGCCCACATATTTGTCATTTTTCAAATATATATGTATGCCATGATGTATTGTAATCTCACCAAAATTTATATTATCATTACATATAATAATATCATTAAAGCGAGCATACACAGACAAACTTAGATAATATATAGCTCAAGATTGCGTGTTGTATACAATCACTTTTAATATACAAAGAATATATTTTATTGGTCTTTATTATGTGTATTTTTTATCATAGATCGAAAGTTCGTTTAGCGGTTCTCTTTTTGAGGGAGGAAAGTACCGCATTGCTTCCCGATTAAATAAATCAATAAATTAGTGCGTTTGCTTCAAATTTTCGTCGCAGCTTTTCTTTATATATATGTTAAAATATCTTATTAGGTTTGACAGATCTATTTTTGAAGTGAAACTTCTTTAGGCGTAGAGGGTAAAATTTTGACGGATAAAACCCGTGAATAGCGTCACGATGAGAGGCAGCGTTTATTATGCTAATTTGTTTTAAAGGTTCGGTAGTTTTAACATTGACAAAATATAAAATATATTCGATTTTCCAAATTTTGTATTTACAATTCGCCACATGAGATATCAATAAACTATTTGTATTAATTTTCGACACTTACACTAAAATTCCTAACATATCTTCATTTTTCCTTCCATCTAAGTCTTGGAAATGTATAAATATAAACAAGACTTATAAATTAGTTGGCCAAAGAACTTTCACTTCTGACTCCTTTTTCCATTGTAAACTTAAACGAGCAAACAACCTATAAATTTATTAAGGCGTTGAATTAACATCTAACCTGATTTAATGTCGAACTTTATAATTTCCATTTCAACTGAACTTTCGGTTCTGGAACCGTAGACGAGTCGCTTTCGAAGATTACTAACGCTTAAAAATGTATGGGAATGACGTTTAATTTTTCGATTAGAAACGTCATTCCCATACATTTTTTGAGCGTTAGCAATCTTCGAAAGCGACTTGTCTACGAGCCCTGGTCTGAATACAAAATACGCACCATAGAAGGGAAATGTAGCATGCCGATCGGAACTAGATTATGAAAAAGTTTGATGCATTTTTTAAATTCGACAATCTTGAAGAATATATAAAATTTTAAGAACATAATAGATGTTACTAGCTGGATGAATGCAGGTTGGATGAAGTGGAGGCAGGTCTCGGGAACAATTTTCGATGCCAGAATGCCCCTTAAACTAAAGGGGAAAATTTATAAGACGATCGTAAGACCTGTCATCCTGTATGGATCAGAGTGCTGGACCACCGAAGGGGAGAATGAAAGGAAATTGCATGCAGCGGAGATGCAAATGTTTAGATGGATGTGTGGAGTGACAAAATTAGATAAGATTAGGAAAGTGTGAAAGTAGCACCAGTGATCGAGAAGTTAAGGAGTGGAAGGCTATCCTAGTATGGACATGTCATGAGAAAGGAGGATAGCCATGTATACAAGAGGGCCCTAAATATGATGGTAAGCGGCAGGGCCGGGAGAGGGCGACCAAAAAAAGTGTGGATGAACTGTGTGGATGAATGTGTGGAAGAAGTGTGAATGGAGAAATGACAGCGGATACAGTGCAGTGGCAAAAGGAAACATGCTGTGCCGACCCCACCTAGTGGGATAAGAACAAGTAAATGATATATCTTGAAGAATATATTACCTAAGGAGTAATTTATCTACTTTAGAAAATGGCGCTCATTTACTCGGTCATAAATAATACTAATATATTCATAGATCACTAATAAATATGGTTACTCTTTTCATACACATCAAATCATGAGATTAATTATAAATAATTTTGTATAAAAACAATGTTTAGATCAAATTTTGTTGAAGGTTGTGGTTTACAAATAAATAACGAACAATTCATGTTTAAAACAAATCACAATTAATCTATAAATAATTACCGTAATAGCATCGATTTAAGTTAAGAAAACTGTTTTTGTTACATTCACAATTCCGAAAACTGTTCTCATTAAATCGACAGTTCAGAAAACTGTTTTAATTGCATCAACAGTTCAAAAAACTGTTTTAATTATATCAACAGTTCAGAAAACTGTTTTACTTACATCAACAGTTCAGAAAACTGTTTTTTTTACATCACCAATTCCGAAAACAGTTTTTATTACATCAACAGTTCAGAAAAATGTTTTTATTACATTTATTTCAGGAACATACAAAAATAATCATTTTCTTTACATCAGCAATTATTGGAATATTCTGTATATTAAAATTTCATTCATTCATTTTAAAACTCTTTTCTGTACATCAACTATTCAGAAAAGCGTTTACGATACAACAACAGTTCTTAGTGAACAAGATTTTGCATAAGCTGTTTAGAACACGGATTTCAATATATCATCAGTTTAGAAAACTGTTTTTTTTATTACATCAACAGTTCAGAAAACACCCAAGAAAATCATTTCCTTGACATCAGCAATTATTGAAATATTCTTTATATTAAAATATCATTCATTCTTTTAAAAACTCTTTTCCGTACATCAACTGTTCAGAAAAGCGTTTACGATACAACAACAGTACAAAGTGAACAAGTTTTTGCATAAGCTGTTTAGAACACGGATTTCAATATATCATCAGTTTAGAAAACTGTTTTTTTTTATTACATCAACAGTTCAGAAAACACCCAAGAAAATCATTTCCTTGACATCAGCAATTATTGAAATATTCTTTATATTAAAATATCATTCATTCTTTTAAAAACTCTTTTCCGTACATCAACTGTTCAGAAAAGCGTTTACGATACAACAACAGTACAAAGTGAACAAGTTTTTGCATAAGCTGTTTAGAACACAGATTTCAACATATCATCAGTTTAGAAAACTGTTTTTTTTTATTACATCAACAGTTCAGAAAACACCCAAGAAAATCATTTCCTTGACATCAGCAATTATTGAAATATTCTTTATATTAAAATTTCATTCATTCATTTAAAAACTCTTTTCTGTACATCAACTGTTCAAAAAAGCTTTTATGATACAACAACAGTTCAAACTGTATTTTTCCATAAGCTGTTGAGAACACGGTTTTCAATATATCATCAGTTTAAAAAACTGTTTTTTTTTTTATTACATCAACAGTTCAGAAAACACACAAAAAAATCGTTTCCTTTACATCAGCAATTATTGGAATATTCTTTATATTAAGAATACATTCATTTAAAACTCTTTTCTGTACATCAACTATTTAGACAAGCGTTTAAGATACAACAACAGTACAAACTTTTTTTTGCATAAGCAGTTCAGCACACGGATTTCAATACATCATCAGTTCAGAAAACTATTTTTATTACAGCAATAGATAAGAATACCGTGTTGTTTACATTACTAAATCTATCAGCGAATAGTTTAGAACACTGTTTTTATACCTCATCAGTTCGGAAATTCCTTTTTTAATAAATAGTTAAGAAAACCCTTTTCTTTCTGCCATTTTTAACCGTTGTTTTTACATAAGCGGTTCTTGGAATGTACCTTGAAATTTCCTAACTCTGTACTTACTTTACAAGGTAATATTTTAAAGTCTACTTGTACTACTATAAAAAATAGTAGCAAAAAAGCGATTTACCTCATCGATAACATATTTGAAACAATTCATAATATTAGATAATGGAAATTATCTAAGACAATTTTTATTTTAAAGTTATAAAATGATTCGATTTGAACCGATGACGAAAGTTCATTTAATTTCTTTATATTATGGCTAACAATGTCCATAGATTGCTTTAACAAAAGCTTACACAAGACTCAGTTACAAATGCGACTGCGAGAGCAAGAACGGCCTATCTAAGAAATTAACCTTGACATGACCTTCAAATTGAATAATCCTTTTTATCTATTTAATACAGTTTTAAACAATTTCTCAAAAGGTCATTGTAGTTTTTTTCATGATGTTGACGCTGTCAAAGCAAGAAAGGTCTATGTAAATGAGAAAATGAGCTCAAATATCTCCTGTAAGAGAAAACATTTCTCTTACCATCTCTTGCAATCTCTCTCTCCAATATCTTTTTTGAAGTGAAACTTCTTTAGGTGCATGAGGGTAAAATTTTAGGGTATACATGGATGAAACGTGTTATTAGCGTCACGAAGATGTGCAACGTTTTTTATGCTAATTCATTTGTAGTTCAGGTAGTTTAAATATTTACCAATTAACATGTAATCATAATCATTTAATTACTACTGTAATTAATAATTTCTAAGACAAAAACACCTGGCACTTTTATTTACAATTTATCATTTGAGGTTTTAATAAATTCCTAACATATCTTCCTTTTTCCCTCCCTCTAAGTCTCGGAAATCTAAAGTTCTAGATTTCTATAAATATAAACAAGACTTAAAAATTAGTTTGCCAAAGAAGTTTCACTTCTGACAGTGACTGTTTATTACCTTTATCTATGTATTTTCATTTTCACTGACAGTCTTTTTAGCTAAGATTGTCTGTTAAGAGATTGCTTATGCAATAAGACCGCCCTTGGTCCTAAACTATTATTTAATTTTCCTCATTTAAACTACCTATCTCCTGGCCTATTTAAAAAATAGTATCCAAACTTATTATCGCTGTTTCTAGAATGTTCTCATAAGGTTATATGGATGGACTGTTCTTGCGCTTTCAGTTACATGTATTACCATTGAATATACAAAAGTGGTAGCCAGACGTATAAAGCACATGCAAATTCATAGTATATTGTTATATTATCATAATTCATCGTATATAACAAGTTAAAATTGTATTAGAGAAGCACTAACCTAATAAATCAGTCTTCGTAGGGAACGAATTCAATTCCTCACACAACAAGGCCATTACAAGGCAATCCAATTTCACAAAATGGCGGACACATTTTAGATAATATAGCAAGAAAACCAACCGCAATACCTTTTTTAGATGATAATATTGGTTTAGGCGCAAAGTGTTCATTTATTTATTGGATATTTAATGAGAGTGAGCCATCACGCTTCTTTGTATGACGCTGGAGTGAGTAGAATTTTCTAACAACTGCAGTACTTGTTTTTTGAAGTGGGAACTCGTTAAGACGCTAAGTTTTAATTTATTTAGTGGATATTAAATGATAGTGAGCCGTCACGCTTCCTTGTGTGACGCTTGCGTTAGTAGACTTCCCTCACAAGCGCAGTACTTGTTTTTTGAAGTGGGAACTCGTTAAACCGCAGTGTTAATTTATTTAGTATATAGTAAATGAGAGTGAGCCGTCACGCTTCTTTGTATGACGCTCGAGTGAGTAGAATTTTCTAACAACTGCAGTACTTATTTTTGAAGTGGGAACTCGTTTGCGCTCAAAATAAACACTTATTTAGTGGCTAATGAATGAGAGTGAACCGTCACGCTTGATTTATATGACACTCGCGAGAGTAAAGTCGGTATTCACAGTTTAGGCTCTTACATTTTAATTAAACCAGCTGCAATATTTGTTTTTTTTTTAAGAAAAAATATTACGCACATTATGCGTATTTATTTAGCGGGTATTGAATGAGAGTGAGCTGTCACGCTCGGTTATATAACGCTCACTAAATAATGTCTGCTGTCACATTACAAATAAACCAACTGCAATACTTGCCTTTTCCTAAGAGATGTTTTTTTAGACGTACTGTGCGGGTTTCTTTATTTGATATTGAATGAGAGTAGGTCGTCACGTTCTGTTGTATAACGCTGGCTAAATAAAGCAACTGAAATACGTATTTTATGAAAAAAAAAAACTCGTTTAATCCTAAACTAAACATTAATTTAGTGGCTATTGAATGAGACTGAAACGTCACGTTCGACCACATAGCGCTCGTGAGAGTAGTCGGTTTTCACACTTCAATTACAACAACCGCAATATTTGTTTTTAAACTTCTTAAGGCACCTGAATGAGCCTGCACTGTCACGCTCAGCTATGTAATATATTTTATTGTTTCGCGACTTTTGGCCATAAATAAATTTATTTACGTATATTTTATTTAACATTATTAAACATCTTTCTGTATGAAGGACCAAGATAGATATTGTAAGTAATAATAAAACATTACGAATAACACAACGCTTACTCGTTGAATAGTGTACGTTTGCCAGACGCATTAGTGTACCAACTTAGTATTTGAATAGTTGTGGACCAAGAAGGGGTTAATATTTCTTTTATCTATCCACATTTTCACTTTATTGATTAATATAATTATTAACTTGCTAATATTAGATACTGCGGTTGGTTAACTCTCTTATCTTAACAGGAATGTAACATTACAACCCTTCAAATCTCTAATAATTAAGGCTTAGAAAAGCTATCGGAATAATCACCTTACAACAAATAAACAACCGTTAGAAAAAATAAACTCACAAGCGTAACTGAATATTTATTTTCTAATGAACCACGATTCTAATAGCATTATTTTTATTAATAAAAGTAAATAGTTATAACCAGTGGAAATATGGGGAAAATATATATCATATCATACCATATCATAGTCATATTATATTATATCATATCACTCCATATAAATACCAATACCAATTTAAAACAAAATATATTTTATTATTCAACCATGATTAGAGTCGTAGTTGATTAATAAAACATATTTTATTTAGAGTATAATTTGACGGCCTCGCTGGCGCAGTGGTGCGAGTATTCGCTTTGCTAGCGGAGGTCCCTGGTTTGATGGACTACTACCTACCTACTGGCTACTGGCTAGTTACCACCCGACCAGCAAAAACCGCCAAACAAAGAGATTTGTGTTCCATCTTAGACTGTATCATCACTTATCATCAGAGAGATCACAGTCAAGCGCTAATCTGTAAGCAATTAAAAAAAAAATAAGCAATATATTTATAGAAAATATATCTATCACGAAGTTTCCAATGCCGTGGAAATGTAGGAAAACTCGTATCGAATTATCAGTATACTTTTTTTTATGAACCACAATGAACACTAATAACGCATTAATATGTTTTTTTTTTAATTCAATTATTCACGGAAGTCATCCACGTAGGAAAATCTAGATCGAATTATCACCATTCTAATGAAAATTTTTATAGAAATTAACTGGAAATAAACCCCATGTGAATAAGGGTAAGTTCTAATAAAATTTCATAAACGCAAAAAAGGCATCCAAAACCGACACAGCCGTTTAGGATACTGTTATATTATATCATATCATATCATATCATATCATAGCCATGTTATAATATATTATACAAAATTTATATTAATTTGATGGGTTCGAGTCCAACCAATTAAAAAAAATCAATATTGAGTTTTCTATTAAGATTTTCTCAATATTTGGTAAGTTGGCGGTTTGATCCACCCCCGTGCCTCGGAGAGCACGTTAAGCCGTCGGTCCTGCGCCTAATCTCTTCCCGTCACATCGGACTGTGAAGTGAAGGAATAGAGAGTGCACTTGTGTACTTTGCCTGCCAATCCGCAATGGAGCAGTATGGTGGGTCTATGCTCTAAAAACCCTGGCTCTGCGGAGTGAGGAGGCCTGAGCCCAGCAGTGAGACGTTAATGGGTTGCTACTTACTTACTTAATTGAAAGGTGTTTACGTAAGCATGGGGGGAGGGGGTAAGAGCTTTGCTTACTTTTGCTGAAAAGGGGGATGTGGGGGTAAATAATTGTAATAAATATGTTTAACTAATATTTGAAACACCACACCATATCATATCATTTTAAGTACTATAATTTAGATGCTATTAGTTTCATAATTCATTAGAATTTAAATATTGGTGTGAAATAAAATTCTTTAAGTGTGCTTTTACATAAGAATAGACTATCATAATTAATTCAATAGTCATTTAAATATATTTCTAGTAAATTGTTCATTAAGCTTGTAAGTATATTTGATGGGGATTAATTGATTCTGCATATTATACTATATATCTATGTCTCAAAGTGTTTGTAAATGCTGGTGACGTAGCCCATCACTTGCTGCCAGTCTGGTCTCTCTTGCTGGATCATGTCCTGTATATTCTGTGGACAAAATATAATTTGTATAATTTGCGAATTGATCAAATATCTCTGGATTTGCAATTGTTTCTATTTAAATAATTTAATGAAAGAGATGAATCTATGATGACTGGCAATGTTTTGATAGATGGGGAACAAGTGGAAGAGGTGAAAGAATTTGTATACTTGGGATCTAAATTTACAAAAGATGGAACATGCAAATGTGATATTGTAACGAGAGTAAATGCAGGGAATATGGTAAATTGTGCTCTGCACGCCTTTATTAATTGCCAGATGGTGTCTCTAAAGGCCAGACTGGCTGTGCATGCAGGAGTTTTGGTAGTGAAAGTTGGGTATAGCAGAAGAAGCACAAAAGAGATGAGAGCGTTGAGAAGTATGAGTGGATTGAAACTGAGTAACAAAATAAAAAATAGTGTGATAAGAGAATGTTGTGGTATAAAAGAAAATGCAGTGACTAAAATTAAGAAAGGTATACTTAGATGGTTTGGGCACGTTGAGAGAATGAATGAAACAAAACTCAAGGGAAAGACCAAGACGAACGTTCCTGGAGTAAAATCAGGACATTACCACTCTCAACCGACGAACTTGTATGAAAGGCTTAATGAGAATGAAAGAAGCGAAGGAGATATGCAAGGATCATGGCAAGTGGGAGGACGTGGTCACTGCCTACCTCTATGGGAATGAGGCGTGATGCTATGTATGTATGTACAATATTTGACAATTATCACGCAGGCTGCGATGTCGTACTTTCATCTCTAGATGCGTAATGTACTATTATCCACTAGTTGACGCTTTACTGTACCATTGTATAGTCTGAGAAGTTAACTTACTGCCCTTGGAGGGGGAACAATCCACTGATTATGTGAGTTTCGAAGGTGGTATAAAAATAGGGGAGAGGAGAGGGGCGATTAAAAAATTCTTAAAAAGTGTTATGATTAATGGACAATTTAAAAACGATTTTTTTTTTATTGATACTATAAAATAACTCGAAAAATAAAACAAACATATTATAATTCCTTTATAGTTAGAGACTTTAATATATCGATGGCCCTTACGTATAAAAAGTCAATTCGGATTTTGGACATTCCGACTTTTTATAATTTTGATGAATGCTGTATGTAAATAATTGAAATCGTGTATCGTTATATTCGACTTACGAATAATATACTTTTCGTTTAAAAATCAATTATCCAGAGAATACAATTGATAATTTTCAATATATGTTCATCTATGTCGGTATCACAAAAAATCTAGATACTAATATTGACAACAGATTCCGCAAATATTTTCACCAGGGCGTCATTTTCTTCAACCATATTTTTACTATTTGCCAATTATTATGCAAAAAGTAATCGAAAGAACGACAGATTATACACTGTTAAATTTATTGAACATAAAAACTGCGAAATTCGCTAATAATGTAATAGTTTACGAATAATTCGATTCGATTTACGAATCGAATATCAACATTCGATTCGGAACGAATAATTCGTGAGTTCGAATTATTTGCACACCCCTACAAAATATACGTTGGTATTGTGTCATACTCACCAGCGTAGTGGGTATTCCCACGGATTCAGCAGCTGCGAAGGCCACGGAGAAATTGGTCCTCTTGTCGTGGGGTGCCAGCGACGAATACGGAATCCGGGACTCCCCGAGATACGAATGCAGCAAAGCACATAAAGCCATGCCATCATTCCATGACGAACTGGAATAGAATATAAGTTTAATGAAAAAGGTCTTAGGTGATGGCGATTCCAAATATAATAATAATTGTAACCGTTTTATCGTAATAATTTGATAGAATTTTAACAAGTCCAATATTTTTAATATCATTTTATTTAGGAGAACTTTAAAAAAGTATACGCAAATATATTTTGCTTTTTCAGAGCATATTAATTTGTTTGGAACAGTGTGTTTTGAAGGCGGTTCTTGTCGACATACGCATGTCGAAAGGAAATATTATGAATGAAGCTTTGAAAGGGAAAGGAATGAAAGTGAATGTAAACAAAACGAAAGTTATGCTTTTTGAACGAGATGAATCTATGATGAATGGCAATATTTTGATAGATGGGGAACAAGTGGAAGAGGTGAAAGAATTTGTATACTTGGGGTCTAAATTTACAAAAGATGGAAGATGTGAAAGTGATATTGAAAAGAGAGTGAATGCAGGGAATATGGTAAATGGCCAGATGGTGCCTCAAGGGGCCAGACTGGCAGTGCATGCAGGAGTGTTGGTGCCAACACTTATGTATGGTAGTGAAAGTTGGGTATGGCAAAAGAATGAGAGATGAGAGCGTTGAGAAGCATGAGTGGATTAAAACTGAGTGACAGAGTAAGAAATAGTGTGATAAGAGAACGTTGTGGCATAAAAGACGACGTAAGTGACTAAAATTGAGAAAGGTATGCTTAGATGGTTTGGGCACGTAGAGAGAATGAATGAAAGGAGACTGACAAAAAGGATTTATGAGTCAAGAGTGAATGCGAAAGTTGGAAGGGGAAGACCAAGACGAACGTTCCTGGACCAAATCCAGGACATTTCAACCGACGAACTTGTATAAAAGGTTTAATGATAATGAAAGAAGCGAAGGAGATATGCAAGGATCGTGGCAAGTGGAAGAACGTGGTCTCTGCCTACCCTGAAGGGAATGAGGCGTGATGCTATGTATGTATGTACAATATTTGACAATTATCACACAGGCTGCGATGTCGTTCTAGATGCGTAATGTACTATTATCCACTAGTTGACGCTTTACTGTACCATTGTATACTCTGAGAAGTTAACTTACTGCCCTTGGAGGGGGAACAATCCACTGATTATGTGAGTTTCGAAGGTGGTATAAAAAAGGGGAGAGGAGAGGGGGCGATTAAAAAATTCTTAAAAAGTGTTATGATGGAATAGACAATTTAATAACTAAAAAAATAAAACAAACATATTATAATTCCTTTATAGTTAGAGACTTTAATATATCGATGGCCCTTACGTATAAAAAGTCAATTCGGAATTTGGATATTTTGACTTTTTATAATTTTGATGAATATACTAAACAATTCATCAACCACATCATCGCTTTGAAGTGAAACTTCTTTAGGCAGATGAGAGTAAAATTTTGACGGATGAAACGCGTGCTTAGCGTCACGAAAATGTGCAGCGTTTTTACGCTAACTCTTTTGAAGGTGAGTTAGTCTTAATATTTACAAAATTTAATTAATAATGTCTAGTATTGACAAAAACACGTGAAATTTATATTTTCAATTCGTCATTTGAGATTTCAATAAATTATTTGTAATAATTTTCGCGACTCTTAATATTTTAATGACAATTATATTCCTTCCTTTTTCCCTCCCTTTAAGTTTCGGATATCTAAAGTTTTAGATTTGTATAAATATAAAAAAGACTTAAAAATTTGTTTGCCAAAGAAGTTTGACTTCTGCCATGTGGAATTTTGTACCCACTCACTTTTAATTTTTTTATTTTAAAACATTATAACAGTACTACAAAAAATTCTGATATTATAAGACTCAAAATTATATATCAAGGAAAATAAACATATTTTAATTCCTTTATGTCGTTACGGATTTTTAATATATCGATGGTCCCTACGTATAAAGAGTCATTTTGACCTTTTGTAATTTTGATGAATATATCAACTAGATCAGTGATTCCCAAAATGGTCTATATGGACCCCTAGGGGTCTATGACAACTTGCAAGGGGTCTACGTCAGCGAAGAAAAATTTGGGGGACCATGAAATGATAATGGGGATCCACGATAATATCAAAACATATACATCTATATAACCGCCTCATTGGTCTAGTGGTAGCATGTTCGACTACAGACATGAGGTCCTGGGTTCGAGTCCCGGGTCGGGCCAATTCAAAAATCAATATTGAGTTGTCTATTAAGATTTTCTCAAAATTTTTGCCTGAAGTTGGGAAGTTGGCGGTGTGATACACCCCCGTGCCTCGGAAAGCACGTTAAGCCGTCGGTCCTGCGCCTGATCTCTCTCCGGTCGTGTCGGATTCCCGTCACATCGGACTATGAGAGTGAAGGAATAGAGAGTGCACTTGTGTACTATGCCTGCCAATCCGCAGTGGAGCAGCGTGGTGGGTCTATGCTCTAAAAACCCTCGCTCCCCGGAGTGAGGAGGCCTGTGCCCAGCAGTGGGACGTTAATGGGCTGCTACTTACTTACTTACTTACTTTATTTACAATAATTTGTATCAGATTATTAACCTTACCTACCTAATTCATTAAGAATAGACTTTAAAGGTTACTGTTATAAAATATCAGTTAACTGTTATTGTTATTTTAATTCGGAATCGATTCTTCTTAATTATTCGGAGTTTTACATTTGTTTGCTAATACCTTTGCTTGTCAACACCTGGTTCCATCAAGCGATGTTTACTAAGATTGATATTTGAATGTAATAAAGCCCATTTTCGCATGTCTATGAATTCTTAGTGAAATTTGGTACAAAATAAGCTTAAAATCATTGTTGGCACTACCAAAATCGCACAGTCGGAAAATAAAATTAAATTCTTATGTGTTTTTAGTAGTACATAAGTATTTTGTACTATTATCATATAGATAATATATTCTAGATACTAGAAAACTAAAACAATAAAACGTTTTCATTTATGACTCGGGCACCATTTATTGTAAAAGCAAATTCTCTTGTACTCAAACCGTTGCAAATATTATTAATAAATCACAAAGCTTATTATATTTAAATTATTGTAAAGCTCGTTCCACTAGCTTTTCAGAAATATAACTCTGATTGTGCTGAATTAAGAATTCCTCTCAAAAAGTACTTGGGGCAGTGACAATTTAACAAACTATCTCATCGATGCTTTTACGCACCCCTGCCACGAGGCATGGAGTGTAGGACTCGCCGGCAAGGCCAGAATACCCACTAAGACCCAGCGACACTCTTCTCACCCTGAATTGGGAGTGTCAGAGGCTCTCTTACGCATTCACCCTGACACTCCCCATTGAAACCGACTGAGGGTGTTCAAGAAGGAGACAAGAGGCGTTCGTAAAGACGTCTTCTGCCGCCCACCCTCCTCAGAATAGGAGTGGCATCTGCTGCAGCTTTGAGTTCTCGCTCCATTGCCTTCTTCAAAAAAACGACGGCTTCGCAGAAAGAGGCAATTGGATTCCATCTTATCTCACTGTCAAGCATGGCGACAACTATACTTGGCAGTGAGAGATCCCCCACAACCAGGGACACCAAAGGATGTTGCTGTGGTCCCCAAGCCGGACATTCTGCTACAGTGTGGGCCGCCGTATATATCGCTCTATTGGTCTGGTTGCTTGGCTATAAAACCTACCTAAGAAGTCCTGGGTTCAAACCTTAGGTCGGGTCAATTTAAATTTTCCTTTGACTTTTTATATTAACCAATTACCTATCTACATCAACATAGAATTTGACTTTAACTTTAAACTAGAGATGGAACAAATTACACTCCATGAAAAAGATCTTATATTTCACGAAAACAAACTTAATACCAAAAATGGCACGAGAATACATAATATACTATTAGTCACTTACATATATCTCCGTAACTATTCCGTCGTACGAAAGACTCGATGGCTTTCTGCTGCAGTGTTGCTAGAGCACGCTGTTCGTCGGGCATGTTGGCCATGTTGGCCATACTGGTCATGTTGGCCATACTGGACATGTTGGCCATATTGGACATGTTGCCTCCAGTCGCCGTAGACTCTGCCCCGCGCGTTAGACACATTTATAAGCCATGTAGCATTGTGTCAGTTTTTATCAGTATCGTAAAATTTTGCTTAAAATGTTTAAATCCACACTAAGCCTACTATCATACATATTACATAGGTGTTTTAGTTGCCAAGAATCGTAGGTGTTATATAAAAACATATATACAGGTTAAATTTACAAGAACCAGTATCAATAAATTAAATATTAGTGTATGTGTAGTGAAAAACCCCTCACATGGAGATTAAAAACTTTAAGCAACCATTTGTATTGCAAAAAATTAATTACATATCAAATATCTGACACAATGCTGTGAAAAGGAAGTGAGAATGAACGAAGGTAGTCACAAATTAATTCTATCGTAAAAGTTTTAAACGAAAAGCGACCAGAGCGTGAGTTGTAGCAAGAACGACCTATTGTGAAAATCAAGGTTATTAACTTAAAGAATATATCAAAATAGAAGCTGATTGGTGCAAGTTCGTACTGCGATTAAAAATGAGGGTAGGAAAATGAAATATACTTTACTACCTACGTTGCGGAAGAGTTTGTAGGCGTTCGGATAACAAACACTGTGCCCCCAAGATTTTTAAATGTTGCATTAGATTTTTGTTTATGCCAACATTGAAATAGAAAGAAATTTTTTCCAAAAACTTAAGAACAATTTTATAAAACAAAAACTTGATTAAACCATTCTTGCGCTTAAAATGGTAATTAATAATTGACTTAAGCCAATGGCTTTTACGGAGGAATTTTTATTGGAAATATTTTCAATGAAATATCTCGCCTTTTCTGTCACGCTCTGATGTAATTTTCGAAGCACATTCAAAAGTTAGTCACAACATATCAAAAGTTGCTGTACAAAAACAATGTGTACAGTATAGTTTATAATAATTTATTAAAGTTATGGTAGTAACGTGTAATGCGTTAAATAAATAACAATATACATAGATTATAACATGCTGACAAACAAATAGATTAGACAAACAGGCGAGAGTTATGCGCCTCTCTCATTCCGCCATGCTGGAATAGAAAATAATAAGCGAACACTTACATGCGGTCAATTTTGATGCATTGTTGTCAATTCTGTTAATATATTCTAAACTTAATTGGCTAATTTTGAATTTACACATCTCTAAATCAGATACAGTCGAACCAGGATCAGAGAGAACTGGTTAATAGAAGACTGGATAGTAGGGAACTGGATAAGAGAGGTCTGGATAAGACAAAACTGGATAATAAAGAACTGGATATGAGAGAACTGCATAAGAGACAACTGGATAATAAAGAACTAGATATGACAAAACTGGATAAGAGAGAACTTTATAATAGAGAACTGGATAATAGAAAACTGCATAATAGAGAACTAGATAAGAGAGGTCTGGTTAAGAGAGAACCGGAAAAGCGGGAAACTGGATAAGCGTTAAATCTAAAAGAGAGTAATTGTACTCTCATTGTCTTTGCTCACATATGGCCCTTATTGTAAACAATGTTGATGTGGTGCCACCAACCTTTGTAAAAATTGATGACGGCCTAGCTACCACCATAGAATTTACGGAAGACGGTATTGTTCAGAATTTTATGAAACGATGTACTATCAGAAATATAATTTGAAAATTAATACAACTGCTACTGCAAAAGTAAAGAACATTCCAAAAATCTAATTAATTTTTTGGAGTACGACGCGTGTTATTAATGTATAATTTATGTATTTCAAAAGCTTGTAAAAATGGATTTTGAGAAATTGTGAATTTACATACAAAGATACAAGTTCGTCGGTTTAGAATACTCCTGACCTGGCCCTTGATTAAAATGTCCTGGATTTGGTTCAGAAACGTTCGCCCTTGTCTTCCTCTTCCAACTTTCGCATTCACTCTTCACTCATAAATCCTTTTTGTCAGTCTCCTTTCACTCATTCTCTCTACATGCCCAAACCATCTAAGCATACCTTTCTCAATTTTAGTCACTACGTCTTCTTTTATACCACAACGTTCTCTTATCACACTATTCCTTACTTTGTCACTCAGTTCCAATCCACTCATACTTCTCAACACTCTCATCTCTGCCGCATTTATTTTACTTTTATGCTTCTTAGGTTAGAGAGAAACATTTCTAAGCGAGAAAGATATTGCGGTCCCTTAAACCGTCTCTCATCCAGGTTCGACTTTTTATGTCTTTTCAGGAAGTAATTTTTTTGTATAACATGCTATAAATCTATTATAAAATTTAAAAAATAAAACTAATTTAAAGAATTACTCGACAGCATCGACACCAATAACATTAGTTTTTATACAGAAATTCATAACAAGAGGAACTTTTTAGTATGACTGTATTATATTATATCAATAAAAAAATTAAAATGAACTTTCTGTTTGTAATGTTAAAATATGAAATGCTTTAATTAATATTTTATATTATTGTATATATTTTAGAACATTTCTTTTAATATTTAAACCATAAATTTAAAGAATTTAACCTTTTTCAGCCTCAAATGAATCTGAATATGACTATTCACATGAGCAATGATTAACCATAAAATACCCTGAATATTTATAGTTATCTCACAATATTATTGTTAAGTTGTACGGTTTAGCATTTCCATTTAAAAAAAAGAAAGGACACAAAGGGTCATTAGTCAGTCGGAAATTGATTATGTACAGAAAAGGTCAGTCAAACTCACCAGTGGTAATAGGTGAGGTCCTATTGTTCCTCGGTGCTGGTGGTTTGGATGAAAAATTGGTCGCTGATATGCCATTGGTGCAAGGCGGCGCTGCTTCGGACATACCATTCTTTATGGTGTTCTGGGTGGTAGTCACACCAACTGTAGTCTGCACCTGGTCAATACATCAAATCAAGAATGAGAATGACTCAATTTCTTTGTTGATCTCAATGTAAATTCACATTGAGATCAACGAAGTAATCGAGATAAGATTGTAAATTAACATTGAAATTGATAATAACGTCGAGATTAAAGTCGATATTGTCATCGGCATTGAAATCGTCACAGTGACGTCAAATAAAGCACACAATACAGGTTCATTCCTAATTTAGGGACAGATGTTTTTCATACATTATTTTACTGGTATTGTTTTGTACTTAATTTAGTTCATTTATTATAAGTACAGAAGAACCTATTAAATACAACGAAACCAAATCACAAAATAAAATTTTGTAGATTATAGATTTAATGCCTAGAAAAACAGACTATTGTTTCTTAATTAATTTAATTGAAATCGAAACCAAGACTAAAATCCAAACTGATATCGACGTCGTAATCGAGATCAAGACTGACATCGTAGCGATTTAAACCGGAATCGATGTTGTTATAGGCATTAAAATATAAATCGAGATTAATATAGAAATTGATATGGGCTTCGTGATTGAAATCGGGGTTGACATGCAAATTAAAATTTATGTCGAAATCGAAATTGACACCAAAGTAGAGATTAATATTGATATTGATACGGACAACGCAATTAAAATCGTGATCTAAATTTGGCGTTGACATCCAATTTGAGATTGATGCCGAAACTAAAATTAACATCGAAATCGAAAACCGAATTTAAATTGGCAACAATATCGAGAATAAAATTAAGCTTAACTTCGAAGAAAAGACTTAATCAAGATTGACATCGGCATTGAAATAAATATTTAGATTAATATTGAAATTGATATGGACATCACAATTTCTCGTGATCGAAATTGAGATTGTCGTCGGAGCCAAGGTTAACATCGAATTCGAGGACCGTATTTAAATAAAATTCAAGCATAACTTCGAAATGGGTATCTAAATTGCGAACGAGGTAGAAATCGAATTTGTCACTGACGATGTTGTTGAAATCATCAAAATTGCCATCGACATCATCGAGGCCAATATCGTAATTAACATCGACATCGATATTGAAATCAACATACATACATAGCGTCACGCCTCATTCTCACAGGGGTAAGCAGAGACAACATCCTTCCACTTGCCACGATCCTTGCTTGATCCTTCACTCTTAACTCATAAATCCTTCAGCGTGATCAAGCCATCTAACCATACCTTTGTCAATTTTAGTCACTACATCTTCTTTTATACCACCATGTTCTCTTTCATTTATTATCACACCATTTTTTACTCTGTCACTCAGTTTTAATCCACACATACTTCTCAACTCTCTCATCTCTACCGCATTTATTTTACTTTTGTGATGCCATACCCAACTTTCACTACCATACATAAGTGTTGGCACCAACACTCCAGCATGCACAGCCAGGCTGGGCCTTTAAGGCACCATCTGGCTACTCATAAAGGCGTGCAGAGCACCATTTACCATATTCCCTGCATTCACTCTTCTTTCAATATCACTTTCAAAAGTTCCATCTTTTGTAAATATAAAGCCCAAGTATTCAAATTTTGTCGTCTCTTCCACTTGTTCCCCATCTATCAAAATATTGCCATTCATCATAGATTCATCTCGTTCAAAAAGCATAACTTTCGTTTTGTTTACATTCACTTTCATTCCTTTCCCTTTCAAAGCTTCATTCATAATATTTAGCATCTCCTGTAGCTCATTAGCGGATGACGCAAGTATTACTTGATCATCAGCGTAAAGTAAACATTTGATGAGTAATTCATTCATTCTTAACCCATACCCAACCCAGGTTCATCAAGATGGACATGAAATTGACATCGCGGCCGTGATTATAACTGGGATTGAGATCAAAATCAAACATAAACATATTGACCTAGATTAAGCATCCCGTATAGGTATGACTAAAGTACGGCTAAATCACATATAATATGACGTGAATATAGATTATACTATACTACAATAATACAAGTGGAAAGCTTCAAGTACTTAGGACACATTTTGACGGAGGATCTGCGGGATGACGAAGATGTTAAACGAGAAAAGAGGGCTCTGGCTGTTCGGTGCAACATGCTCGCACGTCGATTCGCCCGTTGCAGTGCTGAAGCAAAGTTGACACTGTTTAGAGCATACTGTCAGTGCTTCTACACGTGTCAACTTTGGGCCAATTGCACTAACAACTCACGTAGTGGCATCAGAGTGATGTATAATAATGCATACCGCATTTTGATGAAACTACCGAGATACTGCAGTGCTTCGGGTATGTTTGCCGACGCCAGAGTACCGGACTACTTCGCGATTATAAGATCTCGAATCGCATCATTTTGGACTCGCATTCGTGACTCTCAGAATACTATCTTCAAGATGTGTTCGGAGTGCCCGAAGAATTCCATTCTTAAGTATTGGCTTGCAGTTCATCGTGACAAAAATAAAAAATAAAAAAGTACAACATACTATAAATTTGTACAAATACGAAAATGACGAGGAAGAATTATACCCTTAGATTTATTTAGTATTTTTATTATTATTAGATTTAATTTAATTTAATTTAATTTTTTAATTTAATTTAATTTTTTATGTATTTGTTTTGTTACTAAACTGTAAACTGGGACAAGTGCCTTTTAATAAAGATAAATAAAAAAATAAATATTTAATATTAGAGATATGAGATTGAACCTGTGGCCATTCTGTGACGGGTGTTGTCGCAGGCGACTGCTTCGCTGCTTTTGCTGCATTTTCGATACTCTCTATAAGAGATTTCACCGACAACCGGGAATCTTGACGGCTGACACCTAAAAAAATGTCACTGATTTTTAAGACTTCAAAAAAGGAGGAGTTTATCAATTCGTCTGTATTTGTTTTCTTTTTTTCCATGTTTGTTACCTCATATCTCCCGACTGGGTGAACCGATCTTGATGATTTTTTTTAATGAAAGGTGGTGCTCGTCATAGGGTCCGATTTTTTTTTAATCCAGTTCTGATGATGGCATATATGAGAAAAACGGATAAGTGTTAAATATGCATTAAGCATGTGCGAGACAATTGGAAGAATAACTCAAGATCACGCCAACCGATTTCGATTCGGGTTGTTTTGTGATAGTTTGGTTAGGTTCTGATGCTGGAATTCATGACAAAGTGACGGAACTCTTCACTTCTTAGGAGCAAATCAACGATACTCGGCAGAATCTTCTATAGGCTATCCAGATATTTGAGTTGCCTACCGTAACTTCGGTATGGCTAAGTGCTAGTCGTAGATAAATATGAAGATCAATGGATCTCCTCAACAGCTTACAGTAAGGTTGCGGTTTATGGCAGAAAATATAAGTGTCTGTAATCAACTAGCAATGAGCTTACGTTTGTTGCTGCATTGCAACACGTTTTTAGGTGTACACATATTAAGACAAATTTGTTAGTTTACTTCAGATTCACAGATATAGTAGGAGTCGGTGTCAGCCGAGGCGTCTACATATATAGCTATAAGTGGGAGAGACGCGGGAGCTGCCAATTGGACACGAGGGGAACTTCTACCTTGGCTGACACCGACTCCGAATATAACAATACGAAGAACATTATAAGAGAATACGAAATTATTTCTTACTTATTAGAGCATATTTATATTTTTTAAGTTTGTTTTAAAGGTGGTTCTTTTTTTGGTAAAATTTTTATTTATATTACAAAAAATTGCAATTTATTAATAGAGAGATATATGTTACAATAGCTGACCCACGCGTAGTTTTTGATACTGTGTGGATATGGAGAAAACTGGTCTTAGTGAGCGTCTACGGAGCGAAAGATATACGTATGTCCAATTATAAGTCCATCATGTGGGAAAAATCTTTCTTAATGAGCGTTTACATTGCGAAAGGATCAATTCGAAATTTCATTCCAAACTATAGTTATAAAGTGTCGTGAGTGGTATTTCGCTTCTATCTGTATGTGTATGTACGTGTACACATGTTACCGTGTGTATGTGTGTGTACTAGCTATTCTTCGCCAAGTTCTGTATATTTCGAAGTAATATAACAAATCTATTCTCACGTCACGAATTTGAAGTCAATCGCTTATATTTTGATAAATAAATAAATTATCCATCCGCAAAAATATAATGTTCTGTATTATGTACCTTTAGCTCGTCTGTGGGAAGCGGCAGTCGCCATGATGTCCTGCAAGGAAGCACTAGACAACAGTGGAGGGGGCGGTGTGTCCTCAGTCCTCGGAGGCATTGCTGGAACACGAGGATATTATTAAAAATAAGTACATTAAAAGCCCTAGAGATGAGGTTTAGATGTTATTGTGACACAATCGCACTAATACTTAACTAGTTTTGATGATGCCGGTTAAGATACGGCTAGAGTTGTATATCTAACGTACAAAATCATATTGTAAAACAGTTGATACGATCAAATTTTCTCTTGGCCCTGAATTAACTATAACGTAATAAGAATAACCTATAATTTCATAAAGAGATGAATCTGTGATGAATGGTAATACTTTGATAGATGGGGAACCAAGTGGAAGAAGTGAAAGAATTTGTATACTTGGGATCTAAATATACGAAAGATGGAACATGTGAAAGTGATATTGAAAGGAGAGTGAATGCAAGGAATATGGTAATTGGTGCTCTGCACGCCTTTATGAATAGCCAGATGATGTCTCAAAGGGCCAGTCTGGCTATGCATGCAGGAGTGTTGGTACCAACACTTATGTATGGTAGTGAAAGTTGGGTATGAAGCATAAATGTAAAATGCAGATTGAAACTGAGTAACAAATCAAGAAATAGTGTGATAAGAGGTAAAGAATGTTGTGGTATAAAAGAAGATGTAGTGCCTAATATTCAGTAAGGTTTGCTTAGATAGTTAGGACACAAACAGAATGAATGGAAGGAGACTTGACAAAAAGGGTTTATGAGTCAAGAGTGAATTGGAAAGTTGGAAGGGGAAGCCCAAAGCGAACGTTCCTGGACCAAATCCAGGTCATTTTAAATAAGGTCCAGAACTAGAGTACTCTAAACCGACGAACTTGTATGAAAGGTTTAATGAGAATGAAAGATGGAGATATGCAAGGATTGTGGCAAGTGGAAGATGGTGGTCTCTGGCCTACCCCTGTGGGTATAAGGCGTGATGCTACTTATGTATAATTTCATAGTTTCTGAAGATTTAACAGACAAGATTTAATAGAAAATATGATTAGCCTTATCTATAGAGTCAATAATAGCAGTACTTATATAATAATTTAACATTTGATAAATTGTCATACCAATGTCGCCCCCATGCTCAACAAATAAAAAAATCTTGCGTAAATATATAAAAACAACTCTAGCACAATTTTTATATGAGCACTTATACATATTTAAATAAAATAGATAAACTCAAAAACGCTGAATATCAATACAATAGACGTTTACACATACATAAATTACAATCGCGTAATATTTAACACACTTTATTAAGGTTATTAAAACCAATTGAAATTTGTATCAAATAATGATCAATCATAAATAACCTATATACAAAAATGTATAAAGTATTCAACTGGCAGTGAAACTAAATGTAAACAAACCTTGAAAAGTAGTCTTGTATATCACGTTTTTATTAAAACATTATTAGTAGTTTTATAAAAAATTGGAACCCAATTTCCCTATATTTCTTCCCTGGACCGATTTAGATAATTCTTTTTTTGTTCAGTTTGTTATAGTCAGGAGATGGTTGGTGTTAAAGAAAAAAATATAAAGTTACGTAGAACGTCATAAATTTTAAGTAAACTCAACCACTATAGTCTCTTTTCTAATATAACCTCCTTAGTGATTTTGACATTATAACCTTTTTTAATGTAATCTTATGACGTTTGACATAATTGTCAGCGATTGACAGGAGAGGATACATGTGTTTGTGTAGTAATATATAGTAGTGCGTGTGATGTTGTTTTTATTAATTTAATGTATTTTTTATGCATAATAAAAAAAAAGTAAATAAAATATAAATGTGGCAAAATTCATACATCGGCGCGATTTTCGTAAAAGGGTGTACAAAGTTTTTGCCTCACATATTAATATTTAGATGTGTATAAAAAAATATTGTCTTTACTATTGAATAAATCTGTGATAAATTAAAAAATTGCTTGACACGATTATTATTTTTAAAGACTTTATTTAAAGATTAATCCTTATTTAAAAAAGTTTTATAAAAACCAAAGTAAGTACTAACTTTTGGATTTAGAGAGAAATAACAACTGACGCCATATATTTTGCGAAAAAAAACAATAATTGCTGCTGTACCGACACCTACATGACTCGTTAAGTACTCCTTAAGCCAGTTTATAACCTATCAATCCACCAAATTTCATCCAAATCGGATCATAGTTTTTGAGTAACTGAGGGACCAATATTTCATTACCCAAACATAAAATATGTTTAAGATCTTGATTTATAATAAGATGAAAGCAGACAAATCAAACCAAAAAAAGTAAGAATTGATGTCAGCGAGTCATAAAATTGACACATCAAAATTTTTTACAATATAATTGATATTACAGACACACTACACTACATTAATAAAGATATTTAATAATCATTGAATTATTTGTTTACACTTCATACAACTGCCAGTTGAGCTGAGTATCGGTTAAATTTTACGCAGAAGCAATAAACAAAAAACATTGTACTAAAATGATAATTAAATACACAAAGCGAAATGGACATAGACCAACACCAACCATCCGCCTAATGGTAACACAACAATCTATAAATGACACGAAATTATCCAGAAAAGACGCTGTACACGGTTAATTACATAGACACATATCACACTGGACGTTTTCGAGGCATAAAGCCCAACTTACGTAGAGGTCGAGATGTTGGAGAATCGTTAAGAGATCTTATTGGATGCGATAGACGTTTGTGCTCCAACGTCTTCCAGTGATAGGTTTTCTTTAATCGAGGCAACGATCCTGTATTCGATTCCACGTTAGGACTTGATTGCCCTTGAAGAGAAAACTTCCTAGGCGGTGGTTCGGGCAATTTCTTCGATTCCCCATGCTGAGATTTTTCCAAATTTTGCACAATATCACCAACCGAACCGCTCGTTCTCTTAATAACAATTTCAGTTGCACTTGGAGACCTTGATAATGATATTATAGACTTTTTTATACTATCTAACCCCTTTTCTGTGTCTTTTGAAGGTCGGGTATCATATTTTTTCGTTCTCTTGGGCCTTCTTGGCACTTTAAGAAGCTCCTCGCGTGTTATAATAGCGAAATCATCTCGTATTATACTTTTTTTTGAAAGTTTATCATCGTCTGCTACATTTTTAGGCTGAGGTGGCAAAGGTTGTCCAATTTCTTCGTAATAGTTCTCTTGATCTGGTTCCTTTTTATAAGAGCTAAATGATACAAATGGGTTAGTGCTGATTATATCGTTTTTATTGTCCTCCTTGATAACGTTAGATTTTACAAGCATTTGTGCTGTATTTATTACAAAGGGAACATTCTCCATAGGTTGATAATATTTATTATCAATTAGCCACTCGGGTGTCCTAGATAATTTGCCAACAGTCTTTGTTGGAGAAAAAGGTGGAGTGTTATTCGGAGACGATAAAGGCGATTTCATTTCTATTAAATTTTCATTTGATCCGATGGTTCTTAATGGTAGAAACGCAAGAGGTTTAAGTTTAATATTTTTTTGATAAATACCTCTTTTTAAATTTTCATTTTCCTTTGTTTGCCCTGACACATTTTCCGGATTTTTATTTTCTTTAGTAATAACTTGATCCATATCGTTATAATAAATTGTTCCCTTTGCGTTTTCAGATTTTTGTTCGATATTTATCAACCCGTTGTTGTTAATACATGCCGTATTTTTGAAAAATACAGGATGTATCAATACAGGACTTAAAACAATTGGCGACGAACCACTATTAACATTTGCATTAATCATATTAATAGGTGCAAGAATAGTTTTAACTTTATTCCGAATATCTGTTTCATTATTTGATATGTTTGTATTAGTAATTATTGCATCAGTTATATTCGGGAAGTTAATGTCACTAACAGTTTTTATTTTTAAATGATAACTGAGTTTATCATCCACTTCGTTCTCAGGTTCCGGGTTTAACGTTTTCTTTTCACACATATTATTCATATTTTCTGAGTCTTCATTTAATTTTGACTCACCAGTACTAGATGTTAAATTATTCGAAATTACTACACTTTTATTTTCGATTTCATCTTTGATTTCCGTCGATTCATTGCTAACTAAACTAAATTCATTTTCATTTTCAGTAAGATTATGGGTTGTTGTTAAATTATCCTCGTTAATATTTTTATGTAACTCCTCCTCACAACTAAAAGATGCCGAGGGCAAAGACACTTCCTCAATTTTTATCACCTTGGTGTTAGAATTTATATCCTTCTCTTCGTAAAAATCGGTATCGCCTTTAAAAGTAGATAGACGTCTTCTGGAAATAAAATTTGGTACAGAATTTAAATCATTTTCGTCAATAGCGTCGTCATTACCCTTAAAGGTAGAAAGACGTCTTGCTGACACAAAACCTGGTATGGAATTTATATCTTTTTCTTTGTAGGAGTCGTCATCGCCCTTAAATGTAGAAAGACGTCTCGCGGAAACGTAACTTGGTACAGAATTTACAGTCTTTTCTTTGTAAACCTCGTCGTCGCTTATAAATGTCGAAAGTCTTCTTCCCAAAACGTATCCTGGTCCAGATTTAAGATCTTTGTCTTTGTAAGACTTGTCTTCTGCCATATAAGTAGAAACACGTCTCCCCGCAGCAAAAGTTGGTACAGAATCCTTTTCTTTACAAGAATCGTAATCTCCCTTAAAAGTAGATAGTCGTCTTCCTTTAACATAACTTGGTGCATCTACAATTACATGTTTATCAATTTCAGACACTTTAGTAACGTTTGAAGTGGTTTCTTCATTTTTTTTTGTTGGTTCCGTTACAGTTTCTTTACCAATGATTCTATCAAGCGCTGCCTTAAAATTTATTTTCAGTTCCTCACTAACTTTTTTAAGATCACTTTCTATACAGTCGTCTAAATTTAATTTGTTTTTAGGATCGTCATCTAAACTATTCAATTCATGATCTTTATTCCTAATATCATCAGGGTAAGGATAAGGTAGAATTGATTCCGCTTTTACAACAGGTATACCTTCAATTTGTTGTGCAAAAAGAATTGTGGCTTTATCCTCTTTACTAGATTCATTATTTATATCGGTATTTGAATGCATGGGTGTGAGAAAAACACAATCTGAACCATCACTAAATATAGAAGTCTCACTAGTATTAAGGGTATCATACGAAAATTCTATACTTGTTGCCTCTTTTAAAGCATTTTTGAAATCTTCATTCCCTTTAAGATTTTCTGTACTATGAGATTTGGGCTTTCCATTAAATAAACCAGATAAATTTGTATTGAAAATAGTTTTGTCTTTCCGATTATCTATTTTATTAGATTCAGATTTCGATATATTTTTAACGGCCTCATTTCTTATGTTACTACAATCATCTGAAGCATCGTAAGAACTAAATTTTGATGATGTTAAATCAAGTGCATCTTGGCGTGTCAGCTGTTTAACCCCACAGGGTAAAACCACTTCAGCTAAAATTTTGCTTGTATTATGATCTTCGCCTAATTTATCATCATCGTCTGTTTCATCTGTAGTCACGTTATCGATATCAAGTTTGAAACTATTCGGGACGGAATCATCTAAAACGTTTTGTGGTATAGTACTATTAATTTTATAAAATGCCTGGTCAACAAGACTCGCGTCCTTAGCAGTTTCATTAACACTATGTACTCTCGACAGATATCGGGTCCTAATATTTTTAAATACATCTTTGGAGGAATTATCACTTTGAGAATCAGAATCTTTCGACAATTTTCCATCGTCGAAATAATCATGAGCACTGTCCATAGATTCTTGACTTTCAATACCTGTTTTGATACATTAAATATATATTAGACAAATTATAGAAAAATATGTTTACTTAGTTGACATCAACATTTTCTGTTAGTTCTATGATTGCGACTACTGTTTAAAGCCGTACATAGAATAATTAGTGCATGATAATGTTGTTAATTCGCCTATTATTATACATTCCATGTAAACTCATGAATGCTTTTAATTTCATCTAACATGCAAATTCAACATAATGAAAACATGGAACAAACTTTTTTATACAGAAATTAGAAACTGTTTCGACTAAAATGCTAGCCAACAAAACTATTTAGACAATCTCTTTGGAACTCTAGTGAGAACATAATAAGATTATAACGAAGCTGCATCTACAAACATATTTACAACTACGAAACCACATGCAATAGAAGACATTGTCCAAACTAAATTGTTAGCTAGTGACGTGTTACTTTCGTGATTTTTATTTGTATACTTTATGACCTTTAATCCTTCATGTTCCGATACAGTTTCTTTGGCCAGTTATTTCTTACCTTTAATTGAATGTATTTGGTCTTCTAGCAGCCGTATCCGATCTCTGGCTATTTTATTTTCGGAGACGAGCCTTTCTAGCTCTCTCTGAGCTTCAGTCTTAAAATCGTTAGCGACTCGGACGGTCATGAGCAAGTCACTTTGGAATTGTTTCCATTCAGTTTCCTATAAAAACAAGACCTTAGTCTAAAAATTTTACATAGGTATTTAAAACTAACTATTAAGAAGTAAAATCCTATATTGATGAATTTATGCTGGAGACAGGTAGTCATCACAACATAGAAAAGGCGATTTAGAATTAAGATCTAGCACGCTGCTTACATGTGAATATAATAGATCACACATAATTCAGAACTGCTTCTGAATTATGCAGGATTTCATTCGTATGATTTGTAATACATACATACCATAGCATCATGCCTCATTCCCATTGAGGTAGGCAGAGACAACATCCTTCCACTTGCCACGATCCTTGCATATCTCCTTCGCTTCTTTCAATCTCATTAAATCTTTCATACAAGTTCGTCGGTTTAGAGTACTCTTGACCTGGCCGTTATTTAAAATGTCCTGGATTTGGTCCAGGAACGTTCGCCTTGGTCTTCCCCTTCCAACTTTCGCATTCACTCTTGACTCATAAATCCTTTTTGTCAGTCTCCTTTCATTCATTCTCTCTACATGCCCAAACCATCTAAGCATACCTTTCTCAATTTTAGTCACTACGTCTTCTTTTATACCACAACGTTCTCTTATCACACTATTTCTCACTCTGTCACTCAGTTTTAATCCACTCATGCTTCTCAACGCTCTCATCTCTACCGCATTTATTTTACTTTTGTGATTCTTCTGCCATACCCAACTTTCACTACCATACATAAGTGTTGGCACCAACACTCCAGCATGCACTGCCAGTCTAGCCCTTTGAGACACCATCTGGCTATTCATAAAAGCATGCAGAGCACCATTTACCATATTCCCTGCATTCACTCTCCTTTCGATATCACTTTCACATGTTCCATCTTTTGTAAATTTAGATCCCAAGTATACAAATTCTTTCACCTCTTCCACTTGTTCCCCATCTATCAAAATATTGCCATTCATCATAGATTCATCTCTTTCAAAAAGCATAACTTTCGTTTTGTTTACATTCACTTTCATTCCTTCAAAGCTTTGTAATGATTTGTAATCTTTTCATAAATTGTAAAATTATGATGTCACAAGCATTTATTGTTAACATATTATACATATACGTTTATATAACAAACTCGCAGAAAACCTTCTAGAGATTTCACTTAAGAAATTCAAATCCAAAAAAGCTAACTGAAACACAGCATTACTAAGATAAAAAGAATGAGAATGACTAAAACACTATACTCAGAAAAGGATGACAAAGAAACTTATTATATTATCATCAGTTGCACATTGGAATAGATATGTAGAGAAAAGTCATTGTCTAAAGACTTTGTCTTTTTTAAATTACATTCCAAGACTCACATCTCTCTCTCTGTCCCGTGTAACCTGCGCTAGTCTGGTCCTAGAATCCTGCAGATGTCTCTCCAGGTCTGCAGCTCGTGCTAGGGCTTCACCAGCTCGGCTCATTAAAGCTAATTTTTCATCCGTTGCTACTTGTACCTGTGCAGTACAAGTTATTTCTATAACGTGCAAGTAAACGACTGATCTCTGTTAATGAATCGAATACTAACACTATTACCACTGAGGCCGTCAATTTTAAAAGCAAAAAAATTAAAAGTGCGTGCGTACAAAGCTTTACAAATGTAAAACTTTATATTTTCGAGACTTAGAGGGAGGATAAAAGAAATATGTTAGGAATTTGTCATTAAATTATTTAAAGCATCGAAAATTAATACAAATTATTTATTGAAATCCCAAATGACGAATTTTGACGAAAAAATTGTAAATAAAAATGTCCGGTTTTCTTTGTCAATATTAGAAATTATTAATTCTATTTTCTATTTTATGAAAAGTAGTGTATGAAATTGTGAATAGACGATTGGCAAATCAAAAACCTTCGAAAGAATTAGCATAAAACGCTGCTCATCTACGTGACGCTAATCATGCATTTTATCCGTATAAATTTTACCCTCATGCACCTAAAGAAGTGTCACTTCAATATGAAAAAAACTATATTTCACGATTCAAAAGTGCTGTAAAGGCCTACTTGGATAAAGATATTTTGAATTTGAATAAACACGACAATTTTGTTATAAAAAATTTGTCTTAAATCAATTTGTAATGGACTTTGTATCTGACAAATAACAACAAGAGAAAATTATTAAAAATAAAATAGACCTTAATTCAATATACATAAGGTTTAAATTTATTTGAAATTGTTTGAAATATGAGTCATTGCCTACTTGTATTTGCAGTTCTGATGTGTTCTCCTGCAGTGTCTGCAACTCTCCTTGCAGAGCTGCTTTCTCCTGTTTCAACTGCTCCAGTTGAAATTCTAATTCTGAGATCGTTGATTTGGCATTGTTTCTAGACACCTGCGGAAAATTTTAAAAAAATGTTACAAATAAATAATTGAATAGATTAACAAGGCGACAATGATATTAGCCGTCAGATGATTTTATTGTCTGAAGTAATAGTCATGATTATTATATGATACAATTACCTTATGAAGTAAAGGTAAATAGGTAAGTAGCAGCCTATTTACGTCCCACGGCTGGGCACAGGCCTCCTCACTCATATGAGAGAAGGTTTTTAGAGCATAGACTCACCACGCTGCTCCACTGCGGATTGGCAGGCATTAGTACACAAGTGCACTCTCTATTCCTTCACTCTCATAGTCCGATTTGACGGTAATCCGACACAACCGCAGAGAGATCGGGCGCAGGACCGAAGGCTTAACGTGCTCTCCGAGGCACGGGAGTGGATCACACCGCCAACTTCCCAACTTCGGGCAAATATTGAGAAAATCTCATGTCTGTAGTCGAACATGCTAACCACTAGACCAATGAAGCAGAACCTTATGAAGTATTAGATGATAATCTTTTATATTCTTGAGCGATGGTGACGATATAAAACTAGTTTATAGATATTCTCCTCTCCTGGTGCTGCTCTTTTGAGAGAGGCATGGCACAGGCAATTTTTGTTCACAATATTTGGACCATCTGAACAATTATGAGCTTTAATAGACTTAACTTTACCCCAGATATTAAGTAAGTTTTAGGTTATAATGATTTTACATTATGATGAGTACTGTGTCCGTTTCAAATGATGACGCCTGTACTCACAAGAGCATCGTCGTGTAGTTTTCTAGCATCAGAGTGTGCTCGGTCCAGCTGTCTCTGTGCGTGCGCCAGCCTCTCAGCCAATGTGTGTGCACGAGCAGCTGCAGCATCCGCCTCACGTCTGGCAGCAGCTGTAGCAGCTGCCTCCGCCTGTGCAGCACCCTCCGCTGCTCCCGCCAACTACCACAAAACCATTTACCTTTGAAAACAAAACTTATTGAGTAGTTAGGATGGAAGTCACATTCAATTATCGTTAGGCCAGATTAATAATCTGATATTTGCATGCCTGGCGAGTGGATAAACATGAAACTATCTGAAAAGTAGTAGTTGAGGTGCTAGCACCACCACTCATGTAGAACTTCGGTAAACTGAATCTAGTTGTGTGAACTGCACTCATATATGAGGGTACAAAAAAACTATTTATTCACAGATGACTATTCTTTATTGCAATATTAATTCACTGAAGGGGGGGGGGACAAACTACAAGCATGGGGGAGGGGGCACTTTTCAATCAAAAACTGCACTGTTAAACATATTGCTATCTAAATGAAGTAATAATTAGTTCGGAACAAGATCCAAGAACATAACTCTAGAAAAGTTTTCATTCGTCTCATCGCATATATGACATTGACAATAGCGCCATCTGTTATTTATCGGTGTAACGAACACGCAATACGCCCTCTGTGTTGAACACCTATAGACACTAACGTTTCCGGCCCTAAGTATCAAGCAATTACTTATAATCCGAACGGGGGGTACCAAAAGACCCCAATCATTTGTATGGAGATCTGAAACAGAGTCATCGGAACGTCACGTGGTCATCATTACATTTCCACGTGGCGACTGAGCAACATACGCGACCGCATAAATCGGCCAAAACGAAAACAGTGTTGTATATTTGTCTCGCTCTTTCATTACTTCGGTACCGCATTTGTTTGAGAGAGAGAGAAATATCACGTCACCAGCAGACTAAAAGAAAACGTTGGGTATCAACTATTTGAGTATATTATTATCAAAAACAATATTTCTAAATAATTTGTTTTTATAATTATAATGTTTTTAGGATTAGAAATAAAATGAAGAAAACTCTTCTAATGATTAAGTTATGGGGGGGATTTCTAGTTCTAATAATAGACAGATAACAGTCGTCATACTTGAGCTTTGGCAGCTTCTAGCAAGTCTCCGAGGGTTGTGATCTGATGTTGTCGAGCAGCGGCTGCCTCTCGTGCTGATCCAGCTTCTTGCTCCCATCGCGCTCGTTCCGCCTCCAACCTTTCTGCTGAGCTTTCGAGGCTCCTGTAACAAAAACACCATACAATAAATATTCCTTCATTCATCATAAGCTAAGTCATGATACAGGCTAAGATGGTGACGAGGTGATATACTTGTTAATGGTTTCTATTCATCATACTGGGACGTAATTTTTTTAATTATATAAGAAATAAATGGTTATATTGAAAATGACATTAATGTCAATGTTGATATTGTAATCGGGATTGATATTAGTATTTAGGTTGATATAATAATCGGGATTGATATTGGTGTTTATGTTGATATTGTAATCGGGATTAATATTGGTGTTTATGTTGATATAATAATCGGGATTGATATTGGTGTTTATGTTGATATTGTAATAGGGATTAATATTGGTGTTTATGTTGATATTGTAATTAGGATTTATATTGATATTGATTATGGTGTTGTAATTGAGATTTATACGGATATTGATCTTGAACAATACAAACAAAACAATACATGCATTATATTGCAACTATTGTTTTATATATCTTGCGATTTTGAACTCTATTTGGTTAGAAACATAATTTATTCATTAACAAGTCGTTTAAAAATCAATTTTTACCCCATCTAGCAAGAACTTAAACTTGTAACAAAGGAAGACCTTTCGAGCATTTACGTGAGCTTTCAATAGTAGACGCTGTACATTTTTTCGCAAAATATTTTAATATATTTGTTTGAATTATAAATAAATTTAATAATTGTCTTTAAACTTGAGTGGCTCAATAAAAAGGTATTTTATTAACAATTGAAAATTTTGACAAGACATCGAGAGTATGAACTCATCGTGGAAATTGAAAAAGAAATTGCTCACCTAATTTTTTCATTTAAACTTTCGTTTTCTTTGGTTTTCTCCTCTAAAGCAGCCTTTGTTAGTTTCAGATCTGCTTCGAGCTGCTCTTGCTTGTTGAGCAAAAGCCTCCTCTCTTCTTGGGACACCTGTTTGAGATCATTATAATTAAACTGGCTGACTTTACTTTTCGCCTTTAGCTTATAAAGTTCATCGATTTTAATTTTTAATTGTCTCAATTGCTTAAAAACTTTTGTCTCGCACAATGAGGCCGATTAGCGAACTTTTCATATCTGAGCAATAAAAAGCATCACGCCTCATTCCCATACGGGCAAGCAGAGACCACCTTCCACTTGCCACGATCCTTACATATCTCCTTCGCTTCTTTCATTCTCATTAAACCTTTCATACACGTTCATCGGTTTAGAGTACTCTTGACCTAGCTCTTATTTAAAATGTCCTGGATGTGGTCCAGGAACGTTAGCCTTGGCCATCTCCTTCCAACTCTCCCATTCACTCTTGACACATAAATCCTTTTTATCAGTCTCCTTTCATTCAATCACTCTACGTGCCCAAACCATCTAAGCATATCTTTCTCAATTTTAGTCACTATATCTTCTTTTCTACCACAACACTCTCTTATCACACTATTTCTTACTTTGTCACTCGGTTTAAATCCATTCATACTTCTCAACGCTCTCATCTCTATCGCATTTATTTTACTTATGTGATTCTTCTGCCATACCCAACTTTCACTACCATACATAAGTGTTGGCACCAGCACTCCTTCATGCACCCTCTGGCTATTCATAAAGGCGTGAAGATTTACATGTACCATCTTTTCTAAATTTAGATCCCAAGAATACAAATTCTTACGCATCTTCCACTTGTTTCCTATCTATCAAAATATTGCAATTTATTATAAATTCATCTGTTTCAATAAAAAGATATGCATATACTGCATCGGGGAAGAATGTCCCCTGCAATGGAATATTAAAAGGTGAGTAAAATCACTATAAAATACTGTAAAAAGGTAATTTATAATTCCAATTCAAATCGTCAATCTCAATCTCATTATCTAATGGGAGAGTAAAACGCTTCATTACGTAACCCGTTACGGCATCAGTCTGTCTAGCTTCTCTTTTTCCCACGCGGTAGGCAGGCTCGTTCTCTCTCACTCTAACCCAGCGCTAACAACGCTATCCGAATTGCGGACAGACGCTTCCTCCTCTCTCTCTACTCAGTGTTTAGTGTGCGATAGACATATATAAAAATAAAATGCCGTTACGTTATCATTATCTATATATTTAAAAGATATCCAGGTATCTATTGACTCATGATGATATCTCTGGAACCATATGACGTAGAGACTTGAAATTTGGTAGGAATATTTCTTTTGCTGAGTAGGGGTCAGCTAAGAACGGATTTTGGAAAATGGATTGAAATTTGGTACAGCGATAATCTAGAGCCTGAAAGAGGACTATAAGCTCTTTGCAGTAATACACAGCAAATAACTATATGAAGTATTTATATGTATGTTTTTATTTGTAAAGCAATTTGCCTAAATTATTGAAACAGTTTCAATATTGAACAGTTTAAGTTATCATTTCTGTCGTATATTTATTTTGTTATGTAAAATCATGAATTTTAGTTAAAGAGCAAAGCATTTGATTTTTATATTAATACTTTTATATGAATAAATAAATTACTCACTTTAAGTACAGCTAGTAATTGGTCTGTGTCTCCAGAGACAACGGTTTCGGGTTCCACTCCTTCCCGCATCAGCAGCTCTTGGAGTGTGTCAACCTGAAGTGTAATATAATGATAAAGCGGTTTTTAGCTGTGTCACCCGCGTAAGTCACGATCATGTGGTGATATGGGGAAATTTGTAAATCAAAACCATTCCCGAATCCACCTGAAGACATGCAAAAGATTTCAACGAAATCAGTCCAGCCGATTAGGCGTACAATGACACATAAGAATTATAAGTAAGTAAGTAAGTAGCAGCCCATTAACGTCCCACTTCTGGGCACAGGCCTCCTCACTCCGAGGAGCGAGGGTTTTTAGAGCATAGACCCACCACGCTGCTCCACTGCGGATTGGCAGGCATACACAGGTTCACTCTCTATTCCTTCACTCTCATAGTCCGATGTGACGGGAATCCGACACGACCGGAGAGAGATCAGGCGCAGGACCGACGGCTTAACGTGCTCTCCGAGGCACGGGGGTGGATCACACCGCCAACTTCCCAACTTCGGGCAAATATTGAGAAAATCTTAGAAGAAAACTCAATATCGATTTTTGAATCAGCTCGACCCGGGACTCGAACCCAGGACCTCATGTCTGTAGTCGAACATGCTAACCACTAGACCAATGAGACAGTAAGAATTATACATTAAAGTATTTTTTTAAACAGATCTATTTGAAAAAATTGTGGGTCTGTCGGTTCCGGCTAATCTCTAAAACGGCAGCACCGATTTTGATGGGATTTTCAGTGGCATAATCTGTTAAGAGACAATTTACCTCTTATGATTGACAAATCTCTTTGCTTGGTGGTACATCTTTGCTGTTAGGGAGGTAACTAGTAACGGCCGAAGCCTTCTACCAGACCTCACTCAAATAAAATAAAAAATACAATTTCCTAAATCTGCCCTACCGGAGATGGAACCCAGAACTTAAAGACTCAATGTTTTTACACAACATCGTACTGAAAAGTAAAGCCTCCCGTCCCGTGAGTCAGACAAATTCCTTCAAGAATATGATGATACCTTGGTTCGGCTATCTTCTAGTTTTTCAGTCTGTCGACACAACGACTCCAATAGGACCTGCTTCTCGTCGGCCAATCGCTCGTTGTCGGCGTGTGCGTCTGCCAGTTGCGATTGTAAGTCGGCCAGTTCGGCGAGTGTCGCTTGCAATTCCTCGCTCGTACTGTAATACGTATTAACATAATGCAGGAGTTTTGGTGCAGAAGAATCACATAAGTAAAATAAATGTGGTAGAGATGAGAGCGTTGAGAAGTATTGTTGGATTGAAAACGAGTGTCAAAGTAAGAAGTAGTGTGATAAGAGAACGTTATGATATAAAAGAAGATGTGGTGACTAAAATTGAGAAAGGTATGCTTAGATGGTTTGGGCATGTAGAGAGAATGAGTGAAAGGAGACTGACAAAAAGCATTTATGAGTCAAGAGTGAATGGGAATATTGGAAGGGGAAGACCAAGGCGAACGTTCCAGGACCAAATCCAGGAAATTTGAAATAAGGGCCAGGTCAAGAGTACTCTAAACCGAGGAACTTGAATGAAAGAAGCGAAGGAGATATGCAAGGATCGTGGCAAGTGGAAGGACGTGGTCTCTGCCCTAACCCTATGGGAACGAGGCGTGATGCTATGTATGTATGTTTTTATAATCGTATATTTTGGTATAATCCTGTAGATGTCTGTAATAGATACTTAACAGAACCCCTAGATATCTGGAAGAGTTGCTATAAACGCACTACTTTGGACATTATGGGATAATAAAGAAATAAAGAATATGTATTTAGTTTTGGTAACTACCAGGTTGGTAGTTCGTTCAACAGAGTATCATCCATACATGGGGGCTCATTAATTTTAGTAAATAAAAAATTGAAATTTAAGGAACGTACAGACATAGTGAGCCTGTCTGTTGAACGGACGATAGAGCTGGCATCTATTGAATTAGAGCAGTTTGTTATAGTAACGGTGTATAGGCCCCCTTTGTCCAAGTTTGATGTTTTTGAAAAATTAATGGACCAGGTACTGTTCATAATGTCGAATACAAACAAAAAATTAGAAGTATGTGGAGACTTTAACATTAATATCTTAGAATGTAGCTCTTCAAGCATGAAACTGTTAAACCTTTTTAACGCTTATAAATTATCTAATATGTTTATGGAGCCTACGAGAATAACCTCTTCTAGTGCCACTTGTATAGATAATATATTTACGAACGTAAATCCAACTGAGAAAAAGATAATTAGTAGTTTAGATTCGGATCACTGTGGCCAACTCATTCGCTTTCCAATTCCAAAGAAAAATGTAAATAAACGTAGAATAACTTTTGTGCCAGTAACAGCTGACCGTATTGGAAAAATGAGATCAGCCCTAATTTCGAACTGCTATATAGCTGATTCTTCTAATCCAAATGAAATATATAATAACTTTTTTTCCAAATTTAATCAAATATTTAACTCAATATTTAAAAGTAAATCGATCACTCTTACTGACACAATGGCGTTCAGTGAATGGGCCACGGTTGATTTGCATAAAAGTAGGCAAAAGTTGTATGAATTGTATGCTGAGCGTCAGTACAACACTAGTGTAGAGTTCAGGGATTATGTGAGATTATTTTCCAAGGATTTCAAAAAGAAATGTGTTTTTGCTAAATCGCAACACATAAAATGTAAGATAAAAAATAGTACTAATATAATTAAAACAACTTGGAAAATAATTAATGATGAAACAGGAAAAGCAACTCCGCGTTTTGATGAATTTCATTTAGATTTAGAGAATAAAAAAATTTCGTCAGACTTAGAGGTTGCTAATACTTTTGAAGAGTTTTTTACAAAAATTCCTGTCTCAACTACGAAATCACTGAACTCCTCACCTTCCATTGCACTCTCTTGGCTAGCTGATAGCTTGCCCCAATGTCATAGTACTTTTAAATTCAGTCGTGTCGATGCCTCTGATGTTATTAAGTCATTTAATTTAATTAATAACAAAAAAACTAACGATTTGTGGGGTTTGTCAGTTAACCTTGTAAAATCATTAATTGACATCGTTGCACCAGACATGGCGGTAATTTTTAACAATTGTGTAGATTGTGGTGTATTTCCTGACTTAATGAAGTACAGCAAAATAATACCGATGTTTAAGTCAGGCAGTACTTCGAACCCTAGTAACTTTAGGCCAATATCGGTTCTCCCAACCTTTAGTAAAATATTTGAGAAAATAATGTTGAACCAGTTGCTAAAACATTTCAAAAAATATAATTTATTACATAATAAGCAATTTGGCTTTACTCGAGGTCGCTCGACTACCGATGCTGGCGTACAGTTATTACTCAATATCTACGAGGCCTGGGAGGATTCACGTGACGCGCTTGGCGTTTTCTGTGATCTGTCTAAGGCCTTCGATTGTGTTCAGTATGAAACCCTGATCGGGAAATTGCGACACTATGGCCTCGCGGGCACAGCATTAGACCTGATGAGTTCATATTTAACCAATAGAACGCAAAAGGTCTGTGTCAATGGCAAGCTTTCTGCGGGGTCTGTGACAAAAATGGGAGTCCCACAGGGTTCCATACTAGGACCATTTCTTTTCCTCATTTATATCAATGACCTTCCTTACTTTGTTAAGGGTGATCATGAGATTGTTCTGTTTGCTGATGATACTTCGCTGTTGTTTAAGATTAATAGGCGACAAACAAATTATGACGACGTAAACAGCTCTCTCAATAAAGTGGTACAATGGTTTGAAGCTAATAATTTATTGCTCAACGCAAATAAAACAAAATGTATTAAATTTAGTCTGCCTAATGTTAAACAAATGCAAACCATTGTTAAACTTAATAATGAGGAACTAGACCTTGTAGACAGTACCGTTTTCTTAGGCATTACGTTAGATAACAGATTACAGTGGGGGCCCCATATAAGTGGTCTATCGAACAGGCTCAGCTCTGCGGCTTACGCAGTTAAAAGAATTCGTCGTCTGACAGATGTTGATACTGCCAGACTGGTATATTTCAGCTATTTTCACAGCATTATGTCATACGGTATTCTACTTTGGGGTAATGCTGCTGATATAGATGCAATATTTGTGCTGCAGAAAAGGGCCGTTCGTGCGATTTACAATATGGGTCCAAGAGAGTCGCTAAGAAACAAATTCAAGGCAGTTAACATAATGACAGTTCACTGCGTATATATATTAGAAAACTTGTTGTATGTACATAAAAACATTGACTCTTTTAATAAAAAGAGTGAATGTACATCATATAACTTACGAAACCAAAACAAACTTGTTATAAATTCTAGTAGGCTGCATAAGATTAACAACTCATTTAAGGGTAACTGTATACGTTTCTATAATAAACTCCCACAAGACGTTCTAAAGATGTCAATTAATAAATTCAAAGTCTTTGTTAAAAGAAAGTTGATAGAAAAATCGTATTATAAGTTGCAAGATTACCTAGACGATAGAAACGCTTGGGAGTGAACAAATTGCTCTAATTTTAATTAAAATATAGTAAACTAATTTGTTATTGTAATGATGATGGGAAAAAAAAAATACCCGACTGAGTTTGTTGTGGGTTCTTCTCGGATCAGGGCGCGAAGGAACCCTCGTAACTTTAGATTTTAAGCCGATCTTGAGTACCGTCATCAGATGTATATTAGAATCAGAGTGTGGAAAAAAATATAATTTGACGATTCAAAAGTGCTGTAATATGCCTACTTGAATAAAGATATTTTTGATTGATTGATAATCTTATAGATGTCAAGAAAATGAACTTCAAATGTTATGGGACAACCCTATTGTTATCTGAAAGTAGTGCTTTAAATTTATGGTATAACCCTGTAGATATCTGGAAGTAGTACATCAAACGTTACGGGATTACCATAAAGATATCTGGTCGATAGAAATATTTGTACTCGCATTTTATGTGAACTCGGTAAAACGGTGTGTTCATTCATTAACTCTTAACGAACCTGTAATGATGTTCTTCCATTTGAAGGATCCGGTCCTGCAAGCAGGCCACGGAGACTTCGCTCAGCGAAGAAGAAGAGTGCTTGTCCCATTCTGGAGTACTGGCTTCACCGCTGTCACCATCACCCTAATAATTTTACTATTACATAAACATATGATGCAGTGTCCCATGCCTGAGTAAACTTTATAAAACAATCCAGTAACAATCACGAAAGAGAGGGCCACAACATTTACAACTCCCAAATGGGATTTAGAAATATCAATCCATTTATATAATGACAGGAACCTGAGGGCATCATTCATTGCCCCAAGAGCTTGGCAGAAACTAGGGCAGAAAGTTATGCTCGTGATTTATCACCGTCTTAAATACGAATGTACCATAGGGTATTCTTATTTAATTAGAAATTTATGACATGTCCATTTGTCCAAAAATGACAAATGTTTGTGATGTGGCTAAAGGGAGTCCAAAATAGTAATTACCTTTTTTCTTGTCCAAAGCATTGTGACCAAGAAAAGAAGGTAATCTTTTGTCTCAGTGTTCGCTGTCGACTGCACTGGGTAAGACCAGTATAGACCTAGAAGCAGGTGATGTGATGGTGGGATTTTGTGTGCGGTGGCAGTGCTGTAACTCACGTTATGTGCGAGTGCAATGGAGGCGGGCGCGGAGGAATGCATGCGGCGCGGTGCGGGCGCCAGCAGCAGCTGCCGCTTCTCGCTGTCGGAGAGTGGAGAGTGCGCCACGCCGCGCAACCGCGCGCGTAACGTGCCGTTCTCATCCGCCAGCCTCTCCAGGGCCGCTTCGCGCTCAGCCTCCACCACCTCAACCAGGACAAATATTTCGTTAAAAACTAAATGATCAATAATAAAGGTCTAGGTTGATTTAGTCCACACACATAAATCGAATCCAATCTTGGGCAGTACACAATAAACTATTGAGCATTTAAAATTGAGGTGCTTAGACGGTTTGGGCACGTAAAGAGAATGAATGAAAGGATACTGACAAAAAGGATTTATGAGTCAAGAGTGAATGGGAAAGTTGGAAGACCAAATCCAGAACATTTTAAGTAAGGGACAGGTCAAGAGTAGAAGGCCGTGGTCTGTGCCTACCCCGAAGGGAATGAGGCGTGATGATATGTATGTATTAAGTTTATGTGACAGCCTCATTGCTCTAGTGTTTAGCATGTTCGGCTACAGACCTGAGGTACTGTGTTCGAGTGAAATCAAAAATTGATGTTGCGTTTTCTATTTAGAGTTATTTATCCAAGATTTAACATATTTATCCAAGTTAGGAAATGGTCGGTGTGTTCCAGCCCCGTGTGTCAGAGAGCAGGTTAAGCCGTCGGTCCAGCGCCTGATCTCTCTCCAATCTTATCGGAATCCCATCACACGGACTAGGAGAGTAACAAAATAGAGAGTTCACTTGCGTACTATCGCTGCCAATCCGCAGCGTAGTCGGTTTATGCTGTAAAAAAACCTCAATCCTATGAGTGAAGAGGCCTGTGCCTGAGAGCAATGGGACATTGACCATTGTTAGAAATTCGTCTATGTTCTTTTACCTGAAAAAAAGCAATGTGAAGAAACCTGTATACCGCTGGAAGAATTCTGCTTTATGTGTAAAATGGCAACACGCATTGATCCAGCGTGGTTTGAGCTTATCCTAAGCTCTGAATACCATCAGTCTTGAAACTGTAGGAGCCCCACAAATGCATTTATGCAACGAATACCTAAATGTTAAACTAGTACATTCGTTTACCTTTAGTCGTTCGAGCTCTGATCGCAACTTGTCTGCTTCGTTGGCTCTTTCCAGTAGCTCTTCAACACGGGCACTCAGCTGAGCCCGCTCCATCATGCTTGCCTCAAGTTCCCTCCGTAGGGACTCGATTTCTCTCACTCCTGATGTTACCGATTCCTAAACATTTGAAAAATCTTAATAATTCCGTACGTCGATGCAAACTGCTACTTCTGCACAGCTATAATTTTAGGCAAAACTGTCTGTTCGTTTATAGTCGATAAAAGGGCAAATATAAGCCCTACATTTGTAGTATGGACCAAGTAATTAAACGTTTTGGCACACCTACTCTATTACTTTTGTTATACTATATTTGCATCTTACGTCTGCAAATAGACGTCCAATTTATTTTTTCGGTCATATGGACTCTGGAGCATCAATACATAAAGGTTAATACCTTCTCAAAACATGTAAAGTAAAAGCAGCTTTAGAAATTATTCCCTACAGATAAAACCCTATTGTAATGGCAAATGAACAATTGAATTCAAATCCTACCTCAGAAGGTATTCTAGGCCTCAATTCCACCTCCTGAAATCCTGGCATGTGGTCGGCATTTAGCATAACGGGAAGACTGATACACTCTTGCGAACCTCGCTCATCTACGGACCCCACTCCCAGCTCCTCAACGCTACCATAATCATGAGCTCTAACCTGCCCATCTTCAAATCCCTCCAAGCTTTCTCTCAATTCAGGATCTTCTAAAACAGCATTGTTATTCCCCAAATCCTTCTTTTTGTGCGCTTTGTGAAGCTTTTCTTTGGATCCGAATATTTTCAGCGTCTTATCCCTTGCCGGTGCGACTTTGTGATGTTTCGAGTCGAGGCTGGAGACTGAAGGAGCTCCTTTTAAGGTTGACTCCTGCTTCCCCTGACTTGGCCCTCTACGGAACAAGGATTTGAACTTCATCATTTTGACTGTTTTATATCATATTCGTTATCGCATCACTGTTCGAATGTATTTGCATATCGTAACGGTCACTGCGTCCACTGCTGTGTGATCGGAATTATTATCACTATTGTTTAATGTAAAACGATTCACTGATAACTTTTTGAATTAGCATATAATGGCTTAGAATGAGGCCATATCTAAAATGGAAAGTTGTCTAAAGACAATTTTAAAGTTTATCTATATAATAGACCCAGTAATAAGCGTACGTTATGATTGTAGACTTATGTAACACTGAATAGCCAGAGCTATTTGATAGCATATCTAATAGCAATTCTTTTGCGAAATTTACATAATAATCAATATTTTAATTTCCTATGGCGTTTTAACACAGGAGCTATCTTATATATCTACCTAAAATAGTTTCCTATCATGATTTGTTAGTGTTATTATGTACTCTTAGATAAGATATAATGTTACCATAAAACATATCAATGGAAACAGGACAAGTAACTTATTAATTTTGTTCACTTATGGGAAAAGAATATTGGGAGATTTTCAGTGTAATATATTCTAATGTCGATTGTTATAAATTATTTAATGATGATGATACAAAGGTTGCCTGGAAGAAATCGCTAAGTAGCGATAAGGCCACCTCTTGTACTCGTGTATTTTTAATTGTGTATATTTACGGTGTACAAGAGTATTTTATCTATCTATCTATCTATTTACAATTCGTTTACCAATTTCGAAATCGAACTTTTATGTTAACAATAAACTTTGTTCTTTATGTAGTGCTAAATGCTGTGCAACTATAAAAAGGGTACAATTTTGATGAGGGTGAAACGCGTGATTACCGTCACGAAAATGTGCAGCGTTTTATGCTAATTCGATTGAAGGTTAAGTAGCTTTGATATTTACAAATAACATGGCATTTCATCTGCCACTCGTCATTGAATCATTTAATATACTATTTTTCATAAAATACAAACATTCCACAAATTCTCTTTTCCAAATTTTCAATTTAATTAAAAAGACAAAATTTAATTAATAATTATATTTTTATTTCAAATTCGTCATTTGATATTTCAATAAATTATTTGTATTCATTGTCGCCACTTTTAATATTTCAATGACAATTCATTAAAATATGAAAATGAAAATACAATTATTTTCATTTTCGTTTATACTTAATAAATTCCTAACATATATTTCTTTTTCCCTCCTCTAAGTCTGGAAAAGCTAAATTTTGGATTTGTAGAAATGTAAACAAGACTTAAAAATTTTTTTGCCAAAAAAGTTTCACTTCTGACATGTGTACTTTGTACGCAAGCACTATTTAAATTGTTATTTGACAAATTAGTATGTATACTTGTATATAAATTTTATCTCATGAATAAAGTATTTCTTTCTTCCTTAGTGTGTGAGCATAATTGAGGTAATGCTCTCCAGTGAAGTTGGGTGGAGGGCGGTTGCCTTCTTTTGCGAGACCGTCATCTCGTTGAAGGAGGCAAATGGGAGGATACGGGAGCAAGAGGCTGGAGCTTTCCCTCGCCGTCGGAGGAGGCTTGGTGGCAGAAGTCGCACTTATGCACTTCATGCCTCACTCTATTGAGTGGTAGAACTTCATAGTCGGTACCATCCGGGTCACTAGAGTGGAATGCAGTTAGGGAACCTCTAGTGATCTCACTCATGGATGGGGAGGGATCCGCTGGGTTTTAGTGGGTATTCTGTTATCAGTGAGTCCCACACTCCCGATGGAATTAAGCTTTCATCGGGGTGCGTAAAGGCATTTCCCAGCGCAAAAAAAAAAAAAA